>JAGSMT010000137.1:600000-1161663 GCA_029286875.1 Lamproptera curius | reverse complement strand
AGTGTAAGACAGGTGATTATATCCCGAAACTCTTCACCGCTACATTGGAAGACGCCTTCAAACTTATGAATTGGAAAGGACGAGGTATAAGCATCAACGGCGAGTGTATTACCCACCTTAGATTTGCCGACGATATAGTCATCATGGCGGAGTCGCTGGAGGACTTAAATGCTATGCTCAATGACCTCAACAGGGTCTCTCAACACGTGGGCCTTAGGATGAACATGGACAAGACGAAAGTTATGTCTAACGGTCATGTCATGCCTATGCCGGTGGTTGTTGGGAATATATTTACCTGGGACAAGTAGTCCGATTAGGTAAGTCCAACTTCGATGCCGAGGTCCATCGACGAATCCAGCTCGGATGGGCAGCGTTCGGGAAGCTACGACATATCCTCTCGTCCAATATTCCTCAATGCCTGAAGACTAAGGTCTTTGACCAATGTGTGTTGCCAGTGATGACCTATGGTACTGAGACATGGTCCTTCACTGCCGGCCGTATGAGGAAGCTCCAAGTCGCTCAGCGAGCTATGGAGCGGGCTATGCTCGGTATTTCTCTGCGTGATAAAGTGCGTAACACAGCGATCCGCAGAAGAACCATGGTAACCGACATAGCCCGCAAAATCAGCAAGCTGAAGTGGCAATGGGCCGGCCACTTAGCTCGTAGAACCGATAACCGTTGGGGAAGAAAGGTTCTCGAGTGGCAGCCTCGTACTGGCCATCATAGTGTCGGACGACCTTCCACGAGATGGAGTGACGACCTGTACAAATGTGTAGGAGATCGGTGGATGCTAGTGGCACAGGATCGTACCTCTTCGCGACTTATGGGGGAGGCCTATGCTCAACAGTGGGTTCTGACAGGCTAAAACGACGAACACAAAAAGACTTTTGTCCCATCAATATGTACTAATCGTTTCGTTATAACGAACCGAATTTATATCACGGGGCCAAAGTCCTATTTGAATTACGAGAGACTAATACTTTTTGCAGCTTACGCGAATACTATACATGATAAAAGGTAAAGTTTAACTGATTTTATCGCGAACCGTCCTGTGACCATGACCCGGGAGGGGTTTGAGACGTCGGGTATAATTTTAAATAATTGTAAAGTAAGTAAACGCGATAAAATCCGTAAAACTTTACTATTTTTTATGTCATGTACCTATTAGAGATGCAACGGATATCCGGTTGCTATCCGGTATCCGGCCTATCCAGCCATTATTTTACTATCCGGCCGAATACCGGATAGGTGAGCACTATCCGGCCGGATACCAATACAATACAAAGTCCGTTTATTAGTATTACCTTTAACGTACAATTTAAACTTATCAAAAGCCTCATTTGAAGTATTTAATAAATCCTGTGATCAGCATCAGGTATCCGTTCACCCAATCATAGCGTATCGTATGTTAATTTTTAATCAAATAAAATAAGTGTTACCAAATAAATAAAAAGAGAGTTTAATATTCAAAATTGTGTGGAATAAAAACGAGATTCTCTGCACATTTGGGTAACAGACGATTCCTCCTATTTTCATAAACAAGTCCTGCTTCTGAAAAAAGTCCTTCGCTATAAACGCTGCTACACGGTGAGGACAGATATATTTGGGCAAATTTTATCAATATTGGGAATAGATTGGCGTTTGCTGCCCACCATGCATAAGGGTCACTCGGATCATTTTTAATAAAAGCCAAGCTTGTTGGCTATCACACTATTTGTCGTATCTTTGGTTTGACTATTATCTTGAACGACTTCGTTAAAGCAATCCCAAAATGTTTCATGAACAACAGTTGCGCCATTGCCTGCCCTTCTTTACGTTGGAGGCGAATCACCGTCACTACTATTTGAATCCTCTTGACCACAACTCATTTTTAGGCCCTCCAGAAGCAGCTTTTGCCTAGCTTTTTTCTGTTTGTATTACCCCAAAAATTGGTTTATAGGAAATATTTTGGATCGTCATCAAGATGTTGAAAACGTTGCTCTATTTCAGTTTTCAAAGACTTCAAAACATGCAACAATCCGTGCAGTTTCTTCTTTTTGTAGGTACCTCATGAACGTAGCCTCGTGTGGAATGACTTTGAAAATGCATGACAAACCTGAGCTGGTAATTTCCTCGAAAAGTTTAAGAAGGCTAAGACATTGCTCCATTAAGTTCCACTGATGAGAAGTCAAGTTACGTAATTTATCGTGGTCGGCAATATATAAAGAAACAGCCCGTTTCTGCTCTAATAAACACTCCTGTAAATAGTAGGCAGAGTTCCAACATGTACTGACATCTTGCACCAACTGATGTTCCGGCAACTTCAGCTCCTTTGGCTTTTAGTTTTTCTTGCGCTAGGCCCGAGTAATTGAAATGGGTTACAATGCGCCTAGAAGCAGCCAACATCTGCATTAAATCTGAATGCCATTTAAGTGATTCAGTGATGACTCTTTGGAGCGAGTGAATAAAGCAACAAGCAGAATCGTATTCAGCCACCCGAACTCCTTTTACTATGTTAGCTCCACTATCGTGCACAACAACGTGTATTTTATTCAGAGGAATGTTCCAGCGCGCAGTAATAACGTTCAGTTCGTTCGCTATATTCTCCCCGTATGAGATCCCGAGAAGGGTTTGATTGCCAATGCGCCATGTTCCAGTTTGAATTCAGGTGATATCAAGTCCATATCTCTGACGTAACAGACACCACGGCAGCTTTTGAAATATTATCCCTCATTTTTTTATTGATTCGGTCATAAATGTCGGATACTATTTTTTCTTGTACCGAGGGACTGCCTTATGCATAAACCTGTTAAAACCAATTCTGTCCATCATTGATAGTGGCTCATTATCTAACGCAATCATTTCGTCAATTAAATAATGATATTCCTTAGATTTAGGGTCATTCATAGGGAGAATTCGTCGATATGTTTGCTTTGCAAATGGTTTTTCATAGAAGAAGTCCCTGCCTTTTTCCCTTTACCACCGCGAGATAATTTTAATTTGCAAATTAAACACACTAATTACTTTGCATTGTCTTTTTCTAATTCGAAATGGTTCCAGAACGGAGATCATTTAGTTGCCATTATTTTAGACAAATAAAATAAACTCAGAATGAAGTACAAGTTCACAATCACGTATACACTAATATACTATACACATTAAACAAAATAAACTTATCTATTTAGCAAAATAGGTGGGTGCACGTGTACTGCATACGAAATAGTTTCGTACTGACCTAATAAAACTCGCTTTTTGCCTAGAAAACGGTCCGCGCGAACCTACAATACGTAACATGTTCAAACCTGCACGAAACTAAAATGTAGGTATCGTTTGGCCGGCCGAATATTCGGCGGCCGGATACCGGATATTCAGCCAGTGATTAGGCCGAATATCCGGTATCCGGTATCCGGCCAAACAACTATTCGTTGCATCACTAGTACCTATGCTGCAAATATTACAAACATAATGCACAGCATTTTTTTTGTTAAAGAAATTATTACCAGCATAGCGACCCGCTGAGCTGATGCGAAACCGCAGGCGTCTATAGTTACTTGAGGCCGGGAACCTAGAGAGTCGATGATTTTGTCCATAATATTCTCGTCAGTATATTCACTTTTCACGAGGAGCGTGTGATCTGCCCCCAGCTTCTCGGCGGTGTCTAATCGTGATTGCACCACATCTACAATATGCGAAATGCTCAAGTTATCACGTTAATGTATTTATCCGTAGTTGGTGCCCGCGACATCGTTCGCGGGTAATTAATGAAAAAAATTTTTTTTCTAAAATAAAGATAGGCTGCTCTCCGTTACTTTAGCTATCTTTTAGTGAAAATCCTGTCAAAATCGGACCAGCCATTCTAATAAATAGCCAGAACAAGCAGACCGATAGACAGATAGACAATTAAAAAAATGTTGTTTTGTTATAAGTACCGGTTATATATCACTATGGCATAACTTATAAACGGTTATGAACCAAGAAATGGGCAAAACCGATTGCAACGCGGAAGCAATCGCAATGCGATTTCCTTTATCAAAGACAAATATGTCTGGAATTCGTGTAAAAAAAGTCCAACACTAATAGCGGGAACGTATTTACTGTGGCCGCCATGTTCAATTCTCATCCACATTTATCCAATAAGTGCGCCTCACCGAGTTCGTGCCAATAGTAACTTAATTTCTCATATTATATGGCTAAATATACGAGTACTTGATTTGGGCGTAATATGGTATGAAAGTACTTCCCGATTGTTAAAGCCGCATTTGGCAGTCGTCACAAAATGTAGAGTTTATAATTAGCAAATATAATAACATCTAATTCATCTATCGACCGCAGTTTAACTCTCTACTGCGCATAAAAATGTTATAAAGGTCACATAGATTAAATATAATATGTTGATGCTAAGATAAACTAAGAAAAAATCTTGAAAAAGTGTGATCACACTTTGGTATTATGTCTTCACTGATTAACAGCTTTCAAAGTTACTGGGTCGCGGTATAAAATATTTAAAATTAAGCTATGTACGGACTGTTTAATATTTTCAAACTTTTTTTTACTATTCTGCAAAAAGCATTACATGTTATAAGCATTTTGGTAGCACTTATCGCTTTGGCAGCCATTGCACAGAGTACCTCGATGGGTCCTGCACCGAGGATCATAAGCTGAGTCCCCAGTTTGATTCCGCCGTGGTTGCACGCGTGGATCGCTATGGCAAGGGATTGCAAGGGCGCACCCTCTTCCATATTCAAGTTGTTTGGTAAACTATAGAGGAAAATACATTTTAAATTAGTTGTAACAAAGTAAAGTAATAATATATATTTAGAATATACAAATAAAGATTCATAATCTATAATGATGACAAGAAATGTTCTTAATGATAAAAAAAGAAGTCGTCGGAGCCGGTGGCCAATTAATTAGGCAGTAAAGATAGGTGTAATGCTTCTATATTGAAAAAAAAAAGATTTGGCTTTGAACTATGAAAATACTTACATATAAGACGAGACATAAAATTTTATGTTTTTGTTATTCCTGTCCTTATACCGTCTCTGTAGTCTATTGGCGTTTGCATTACAAACCGGAGGTCGGCGATTGGAATAAAAATTAATAGCAGTAAATTTTTAAAATGATATTTGAATTTCAATTTCCTTTCCGTTACATTGACATAGATTAAGATATACACTTTTTAATTTTTAACGGCTTTAATATTAACATGTGGCAGAAATCGGCTATGTGCTTATAGTACTGGCAGATATTTCCGCGCATTCGAGCGTAGCGCAGTACTTCGGCTCGTCGCACAGATTATAATTGCCTTGTTTGCAGCATTCGCAGCTCCGGCAGGGTGGGTTGGCTCTATGGCAACACGATCGCAAACTTTCAGGCTTCTTACGTTACCACCAATCTGAAAAATGATTTATATTTAGATCGTAGAGGATACAGTATACAAAAGAGTAATCATCGTCGTCATCATCATCAGCCTGTAAGTCCACTGCTGGACATAGGCCTCCCCTAATACACCATTAGGGGGTTTTGAGACCGTATTCCACCACGCGGGTCCAATGCGAGTTGGTGGGAGAACCTACTGCCCATCCGACGCATGGATCGTCTTACTTTTCAGATAATTAGGTGATCAGCCTAAATTTCCCTAACCAACTAGGAAACAACAATAAAAATTTGTTGAGTCCCAATTCATTCCCTTTTTTTTTAACAGGAAATTTTTAAATTTGCCAAATTTAATTTAAAACCCTTTAAACTATTTTTAAAAAATCTTTGGTTTTTCCCAATGATTTTGGGTAATTTTTTGGGTTTAAAATAAAATCCCAAATTTAAGGGTTTAGCCCTTCCTAAAATCCCCAAATTTCACATTCCCCAAACTCCTTTTCCCAAAATCCACGGGATGAAATTGAAAAGACAGGGGTAAAAAGGTAAAAAAATGTGGGAAAACCTTTTTAATGGGAAAAATACCGAGGGGGTTTTCCCTTTTCCCCAAATAAAAAAAAATAGCCCCCCCCCCCCCGGAAACCCCGGGGGTTTAAAGGGTTACCCAACAGTACACCCCGGAAAAAACCAAAAGGGACCCGAAGAAACCCCGGGAACCAAGAAGAGGAGACTTCCAAAAATTTCCCGAGCCCCAACCCGGTGCCCGAGTTAAACCCACGCGCAAGGAAAACCCGGGGGAAAAACAAAAATTTACCAAACCCCCAACCCAACTTTCTCCCGAAAGCATAAATTTGCCCAAACCCCAAAACCCCCAAGTTCAAAAAAAATAAAATAACAAAGAACCCAAAAAACCCCCCAAAAATAAAAAAATTTCCCGGAAAATTGGGAAAACCCACCGGGAAATCAAATAAAACCCGGGAAACAAATTTCCAAAACAAGAACCCCAATTTAAACGCAAATATTTTTAAAACCGAAAAACCCAACTTTAAAAAATTTCTTAAATTTAAACAACACCCAATTTATAAAAAACCTTTTACCCAACCCAAATCTCCCGGGTGTTTAAATTTTTTTCCCGGGCCCAAAACCCCCCCTTCCGGGAACAAACCCGTGGGAAGATAAGGTTTTTGGAAAATCTCTGGGCCGGGGATGCGTTTGGGTCCCCGGGCAACCAAAAGGGGGGAGTTAAGGAACCCTGGTCCCCCCAAAAGAAGATTGGTTCCCGGGTTCCTTTCCCCCCCCCCCCCGGGAAAGGGTTTAACCCCCCTTTGAAGAAAACTTTAGCAAAGCGGGTTACAGGGCCCCCCCAAAAAAAGGCCAAACCCCCATGACAAGGTTTAGGCGCCCTTAAACAAGATCGCCAGCGACGAACCGTCCCTGCCCCACTCAAACCCGGTAGGGCCGCGGCCAAGTTCCCCAATTAACAATAAGCTTATTTTTTATTTATTTAAATTGTAATCGTTAGAATATTATTCACGAAAACAAAGTTAATGCCAAACTCAATTTCACCCATAAGCTGGTAATCTTAAGTTGAACATCGTGTGGATTGAAATGGCCGTCTACCAATAAGAAGGCGACACACATTTAAATCACTATTCTTGTTCTAATGGTTTAAATATAATTTATTTTTTTCTTTTTGATTGTTTCTTGACGTCTAACATGCTAATGTAGGTAAATCCAATCACACAGAATATTTTTTATATAGTTTAGTTTTTATTCAAAATTTAAATTTAAATTTACTAATAAATCAAGGTATATATGATAAGCTTTTTCTAATAGTTTATATTTAACAGAAAAGTAACTTTTATTTTTGTTTGTGTTTTATATTTGGTCGAACTTCCATACCGAGAGGAACTAATTTACTACCTCGACCGTCCGGCCGGCTTACCAAAGATCCGATTGCCATCCTGTTCACTTGTTATAACGGATATCCCACAGCAACGTCTTGTAGACCGCCTTATTCGCAGACAATGATATTCAACAGATGTCCTATCCTTGACAAAGATCCAATCCCGCAATGTCCTGGGAATGGTTCCGGAAATGGAGAATAAATCAATCTTCAAAAGCGCGATTTTGTTCACGCGACAAGACGTCCTTCCAATGTCCGACTCTAGATTACCCTTCCTTGGGCAATCAGACCAAATACCTCGGGGTAATCTTAGATAACCTACATTTGGCCGGCATTACGCGGGTAAAACAGAGGGCCACGCTTAGTTGATCTTCCATTAATCAATCCAAAGCGTTATTCGCCAATAAGGTGTTAGATCAAGACGTCATACGCCATATAACATATGCCAGTCCGTCTTTGGCATGCAAGGAACACACATTGAAAGCTGTCTGCAAAAAGATTCAGCGCAGGTCACGGTGCGCGTTTACCGCGCAACATTGGACCTGCACCGGATCTGAAATTGTCACATCAACAGTCTAAAAACGATCCGATTTTCGACCCACCGCAACACCCAAACGAACCGTTCGACGCCGGCTACGAACCAAAATTCCGCAAATTGCAACACCAAGAGCGCGAAACGCATAAAGATCCGACGATGAGATAGATCGTGCAAGTAGTTTCCACCTCACAAAGACGCAACACATCTTGTCCTCGCCGTCGAGGCAAAACGATTCATCGTATAACAGATAATGGACTTACAGGCCAATTCTCACGCCAGAACAGGGCGCTATTAACTTTCCACCTATTAGTCCTAACAACCTCGAGTTCGGCTCACCGGGCGCCTCGATCAAGCCCGCTTACGGATAAAGAAGTGACAGCCGAGCCGGTCCCCCTTCAGGGGCCCTGAGCAAGCCACAGAATAAGAGCGCACTGAGTTGCACAGCCCTCGAACCGCCGTTTTATAGGGTTAACCCCAACGAGTCATCCAAAAAATGCGTCAGAACTCAGAGATGACCAGATTGAACAGGTAACAACTGTACTATTCTCATAAGTACGACTATGCTGAGTCCGACTCAGCGGAAGATTAAGCGAGGTGAGTAATGATACAATAATTAAACCGGGATTGATTGGAGTTCAGAAAGTTTATAATTTTGCTGTTCGCAGGATGGCCACTGAATATTAAATGAATTCCAACTTGTCAGGTCCTTGTTCATAGTTAAGAGACATATCCTACCTCGACCCAATTAAAGTAAGTTGCTTTAAAAACAATTTTGGTATCAAATGTTATCTTCTTAATTATGTTTTGGAATATATATTAAAATTTTAACAAAAAACAAACCGACTTAAATCATTCGTGAATTGAGCTATTAATAATCCATTTGAGACATAGTTAATGTAAATTTTTAAAATATTTTTCATTGATGCCTCTGCAGAACTGAAAATTGTTTGGAACAACGAGAAGCAATTTTACAAATAAAAAACAACAATCGGTTCCACCCAGGCAAAGTTTAAGTTCCTTTTAATTCAAAATGGTTTTGCGCAAATGTTTTTTCCAAACTAGTCATTTTCTTTACTATAGATACGAAATCTGTTATTTTGTTTTAATATAACTTTAAGACAGGGTGATCCAAATAGAATAAAATTCTATCTTTTACAAAATCAGTCAAAATAAAACTCCCGCCTCTTTATTCGAAATTGAAGATAAGGAAAACCACTTTGGCCCACTCACCATATACTCGTTCAATCAAAAAAAAAGAAATAAACATATTTTATTATTATCATCATTATCGAACTTTGTCAGTCTACTGCTTGACATAGATCTCCCCTACTGTACACAACCGCTTTGAACAATGGTATTCTATATATATACAACTACCGTTTTGTGATCGTTCCACTCCGGAACATTCCGGCTCCAGCATGCGTTCTACGGCTATGTGCCAGCCCACTGACTTCCAAGTTGCTAATCCGTGTGCTATATCGATGATTTTGGTTCCCGGAATACGTTATGATAATGTTCGATGCGGTCCTTCGAAGATACCAAGCATGGCTCTTCCAAGCCCACTGAGCGACTTTTAATTTGACAGACCAACCGTAAGCGTTCAAGGTCTCGGACCGAGGTGATAGAAAATGTGGGATGGTGCACAAAACCGACGAAGATATTTTTAGCCTTAAAGAATACAGCAAATCAACGGAGATCATATCGACGAACTAATGTGCACAACTACTTTTCCTTATTTAGGTTTGACTATTAAAAAAGCGCCTTTCCTTACGTGACCAGTTTTATGGACGAACTGTAATACTAACGTTGCAATATCATTTAACATTCAGGAATAACCTTGAATATAAACAATAAAACGCTTAAAAAATAAACACGGAAAAAATTATTATCCGTTCTCTAGTTCTAAGTTACCTCTACTTGTTCAGTTAAACTTTTGGGTTCTTCAGTTATGAATAGGTAATCAACGACTTTCTTTAATATATAAAGATTTATATACATTTAAAATTTATCAATTAAATAAATTAATATATTTTGGAAATATGTCGTTTAAGAGTTTAATCTGGAACTGTTTAAAATAAAATAATAATTTCCATGGAACTCATCAATGTTTGGTTTTGCATTCTTTTTATTTATGATTTTGAGTCTCCCATGATTCAAATTTGTTAAACTTTATAATAAGTGTAAATATGAAATATTTTCTTCTATACATATTTCATTACTGCCCTGAACTTTGTTTAGTGGGCTGAGAAATGATTGGAGAGTGGCTGTCCTTCAATGTTAAACTGATAAAAACCCTGAATCTATGATGAAGGAAATATTGTAGTAGACTTAATCGGCTTTTTCTTCCTGGATTATCAGTCAATATTACAAAAAACACTTTCTAGGCAAATTTTGATACTATGTTTTTTACAAAACTTTTTTAGTCCAAAAACCGTTTTGCGTAGGAACGAGACTCCATTTAGGGTTTCCACTTAATCGGGTATTTATTGATTTTAAGAAGTAAGGAAACTCTACATTGCATCCAAGAAGATAATTTCAGTCCAAACCGATTATTAGGTTCAAATCGAATAGATATAACTAAATAAAAAACTAACCGAAAATCGTAAAAGACTATTCTTTTAAACAAAAAAGATTCTAAAAAGGAAAAGTGATGAATGTCAGTCTATTCAAATTAAAAATTGAAAAAATCCTTTCTAATTTTAGAAATCATCCAAATCACTGAACAGAGATTTAAATTTAAGTGATGTCTGTGTATAAAAAGGTCCTTATGCAGATGCAGCTAATCTGCTAAGAGTCCTAAACCAGGATGATTGCGGAAGGTTAAAGGAGTAAATTAGGAGAATAGCTTCAAAGATTGCTCATCTATGCCTAATACACCATAATATCAGCTTGAAACAAACATTGCAGAAAGAAGAGAAAGCTTGGAATTGGTCCTAGCTTTAAAATTCATTCCGGCCATGTACAGACAAAAGATTCACGAAGAATTCACAAGTTAAAAGATTTACCTTGAATAGATATACGATTAATTTACCCAATATAATGAAATTCAATTACTAAATCAAAATAGTAAGATAAATAAGATACAAGTGGAATTTTTACAAATAAATATAAAGTATATAACTTTTGCGCGATATAAACCGGTGACAACTTTTAAGGTTTTCATTTTATGAAAATGTATAACACGTTTTATGCACAGAGAATAAAGTATGTTTAATGCATGAACTTTTATGTAAATTCACACTGTATTTCTTTAAATGAGTTTTGAATATGCCTTATGCAATTTGTAACCATGTTTTACATTAAAATGGTTATTGTTCTTAAACATACTCAAAATCTATATCTACATATCTATATATCTTTTACGGTTTCGGCAGCGTTTACAATTTAATTGCACGACTTGTGATTTTTGGTGCCATATTTTTATATTCTTAAATATCTATTAAACTACTCAACACAAAATTATAAAAAAAAAGACCAAATGACATCTAATACTTATCATAAAAAACAAGAATGACAAAAAAGAGGAATTTGAGATCAACGAGGAAATTAAAAATATATGTCCTCTCTCCTCTATATGTTATATATTCCAATTGAATCACTTCTTCTGGGAAGTCGTCCAAAATAATGATTTTAAAATACATTTTATAGGACCCACGAAAAAAAGCAAGAGTTGTATGTAAACATATCAATGCTCTTCCATCAAAAGCATGACTTCGAAAAACATTGTGATTATTGTGAAAGAATCATTAATCTAATTTCCTAAATGTTGTTTCCATGGTGTTTTCTACGAAAGTTCTAATGTTGCCTAAAAATTCCCTAAATTATTATTTAAAAAAGGTTTGTTTATCATAAATTATAAAAGTAAAGAACGTTTTAAATTCTTGTATTATAAAGCACATTATTACCATTTATTTTAATTAATTTAAAAAAAAAAAACTAAAATGCCAATTTAGACTTTTCAGGTGTTTTCTTTTAAAAATTGACTTTTGGGTAGATTTTTCCGGCCCGAGGATACTGACGAAATCTGATAAAAATATAAAATCTAAAGAATCATTGTAACGTTATTGTCAATCCAGAATTACAATAATAACGCTTAAATCAAATTCCTCCCCGCCGTTTGGGTGTTTAGTACGTAACTGCGCCATCCGATCGCACCGTTACAAACATCATTCAAAAATCTGCCCATAAAATATTAAATATAATTATCAACATTAAACATAAATAAACAAATTATATATAATCCTGAAGAGTCAAGGAACGTAGACTTCAATAGCGACTGCAATGTTTGACGATCACGAGACCTGAAAGTTAACAATTAAAATTTGTCAAATTATCACATAACAACATCTCTAGTCAACCAAGACCATACATCAGAAGCGAACTCCAAATCCTGTCCCCAGAGCCTGAGCGAATAAACCAGCCCATAGGAAAGTCTTCCCGGTTTGGTCTAAGAAGTTTCGCCTTATATGCTTGCCCAGAAGGGGGAGATCGACGACATTCGTTGTCCCCGCTCCCGGCTTTTTCACGGTGGTTCATCGTCTTAGCTAACAATTAAATATTCGCCAGATAGTCACGTCCGGCCAAAAACCGATTCTTGACGATCCAAACAACGAATTCTTAGAGTTCTTAGTAGTGCCCTTCTGGTCAATTTTGGAGGAATCGTAGCTTCGAGAAACAGGAAACTCTTAAAGCTCCCAAAAATACGTAGAAAAGAGATGAGAGAAGAAAGAAAAAGTTTTGGTTGGTATTCAACCAAGGCGGTTGAATACCAACGTGGCAAACCTGTTCTGGGAGTAGTAGCATTGGTGAAATTGTGACATTTTTGTTGTTTGTTATACAGGCGGTGAAAAGGATCCCGTATTTGTTATTTGAAAATAGTCAATTATAATAACTGTCTCCAGATTCGTAATTGGCTCTAAAACCGGTAGAAACCGTGGTTGTGGGTTCGAATCTGAAAAGAAACACGCAAAAGTTTGCTTTTGGTTGGTTTGGAAAAAAATAAGATGGTCGGATGACATATAAAAGTCGGTCCGGTTGTCAAGACAACTTATAGCTTATGTCATGCTTTAAATTGTGAAACTAATTTAGCCTAGAAGGCAGTTTACCTTAGGTCAGATGTCGTAGTTTGGTAAAACTGTTTTAGGTAAATCTGGATGGACCAGAAGCCTCCCTATGAAAACTTGGGATAATGGCTAGTGAAAATACATAAGTGGATATTAAATAGTGTTTTAAAAATGACTGAGGTTCGAAATAACGGTAGGGAGTGATAAAACTTATTTTTCAAAAATTAAATTTTTTTACTAGATACAAATTTGTTTTATAAACATTACATATATGTTTACATAATTATTGCCTCCGTACCAGTGTAAAACGTGCGCTTAGAAACCGGAGGACTGGTTGAATTCCTGGGACTCAATAAATTTTCATTGTTGTTTCAATTCGTTAGGGCAATTTTGGGATTACCCAATTGTTTTGTAAAGTAAAATGCGAATGTAAAAGTCCATCTTATGTATCTATACCTCTCCGGTCGTTCGTTATCCGTCCATCGGCCTTTGGAGTATAAAGGAACAGAAGTGCACCTGTGTTTGGTAAAGTTGTGGCTTGTGGTGGCTGATTCTCAATATAGATCGGGCCTTGTAAGGAAGACTGGAGAACAACTATTAATACATTTATTGATTATCAAGAGTTCAGTTAGGTTTGCAAGAAGAAAATTTTTACCAAATTAGAAAATCAAAATTTTCAGATTCCTTCAATATTCATATTATATAGAACCTTTCTCTAAATTCATTTTTTTTAAATAAATGCACTCAAAATCGTTGTAATTAAGGATTTAGCATAAAATGAATGGTCATAGCGAAAGCAGAATAACTTTGCTTTAACTGTAGGTGACTTTTTCTTAATAATGACCTAAAACGATGTTCGCTTTTTCATTCAAATGGACTTGGACTTGTTTTTAATGAACGTCATGTTTTTTTAATAAATCCCGGAAACAAATGCTGTATATAAATATGCTATAATACCACAAGTACAGGATGCTTTTTCCCATACGGCCTCTGTAGCTTAGTGGTATGGTGTGTCCTTTAGAAACGGGTTCGAACCTGCGCGACTCAACAAATTTCATTGTTGTTTGTTGGTCAGGATTATTGGGGCGATCACCTAACGTTAAATAGTTAGATGTCCATGTCCGATGGGTATGTAAAGTCGTCCACCATAACCGATTGACCAGCGTGGTGATCGGTCAAAAACCCGTTTGATAGGCGTTGAAAGGCCATGTCCAGCATGGGAAACAAGGCTAGATGATTTCGCATTCCATAGTTTTTCTATTGAATTAAAAAATTAACATCACTGCAAGTTTTTGATTCGAAATATTAGGGTTGTCTTACACTTTCAGAAAAGCAATTTTCAATAAAATTTGCTGAATAATCCTTTGTTTCTAGCAAAATTGTACCCTGGTGACGTTGAATCTTCTGGACGTTAGCGTTATGTTACACTCTCACCTTTATTATTATTAATTTATTTCTGTTTCGTCGACACGGACGGAGACAGGAAAGCAAATGCGAAAACTGTTTTAGAAGCTTCCTTTTATAATACATCTACAATTTATTTTAGTTATATCTAAGAGCGAAAGATATTAAGTTCTAAATGAACTTATGCAATTAAAAATTCGTTTCTTATTTATTAATTTTTATTTTTATTGATTTTCTTAGAAGGTTAAATTATCAGACATAATTAAGCTACATTTATGGCTAAGAAACTCTCACATAAATCAAGATGTGGAAAATTCTTTATTTAAATTTCTTTTTTAAATAAATAATATCTCGTGGAAACCGATTTTGTTATATAAAGTAGAATAAACGACAATGCAAGCGAAATGGCTGCCAGTATATTCACTTAAAAATGCCATTTTATGTGCGTGACATTGTACCTCCCAATTTACTATTTATATGACTTTGTATTATTGGGTAATAAATATTTTAAAACAACTTTGATAAATTTGTTATTTAAGTCTATAATAACTTTTTGTCTATATAATTATGGATTAACCAGCGATCCTTCATCACTGAAAATCAGATTTTCTTTTTCGGATTAAAGCGAGTGGATACCATTTTAGTCCACAATCAATTTATGTTTATAATTTTCTTGTTCATGTTTTCCATTTTATCTAAATAATTGTTTTGCTTTCTTTTATTCTAAAATGTAATGTGACATTTTATTAAATAATACCTTAAAAGATATTAGAGATTTAAATGTGAAGTGAAATCGCCTGTAGTTGTCACCCAAATGGTGCGAAGGTTGGTTGTACTTTTAAAGATCTCAAGTTTTGTTAAATTCCATTGTTTATTCTTAACGAATGGAAATTTATTACTCATGTACTGAATAACTATACTGTATATTGACGCTAGCCTGAGTTATTTTATGGATATACTAGCGTTCCGTCGGATCATTTCAATAATTTTTTTGAAGAATTTAGGTTTTTAAAATTCTAAAACCATTACTATTCTGTTTTTCTTCAAATAAAAAAAAAGTTAAATTTTCTTTCCTAGCGCCTCTTTAAAACCGGCTCTTTTTACCTGCATTTATAATATTTATTCATTTTACATATATATTACATTAACACGAAACTACAGGATAAACTTAACATACTTGGTTTACGTGAATTAGTTTAAATCAATTACCAAAAACCTTTCGACTTTAAGTTCATTATAAATACTTTTTGCAATAATCATTCTATCGAAAATTAAGTATATTTAATTGTCTTTCAAAGTTTGTAACTTATAAATAACAATTAAATGACTTTTTCCTTTTATATGTTAAACGCTGAATTACTAATAATATTTTTTTCTTTTAGTTACCAACGGTGACAGCGAATCATCACATATAACTTGGGTTTAGGACTTGTGTATATCACGAATCGTTCCTTAGCGATTCTTTGGGCTGAAAATTGAAAATTATTTTATACGTTTATCCTCATATTTTTATATATCTCAACCAGATTTTAATCTGTAGTTAATTTGGGTCCGTTTCGTTGACGGGCTCGTTTATTGTTTAAGTCGGTTATTGATGAATTTTGGTCATCCAAGCCAAGATAATGTTATACTACAGGAATGAATCAGTTTGAGGCCGAAAATAGTTTATTTCAAATTGGTGGAGAGTTTAATTAAGTATTTTTTGATTCCTGAAGGCCAGTAGTATGGGCTGTGCTTTAGAAACGGAGGTCGGGTTCGAATCTGGTACCAACAAATTTTCAGTTGTTTTTCCTAGTTGTTGGCATTGGTCGATCACGATCGTTTTGGTGCTAGAATAAATAATATTTTCAATGTAATAATTTTTGAACATAAACTTAAAACTGTATTATCTTAATGAGCTTTGAAATGCTATTGCATTTTAAAATGCTTAATTTGGTTTATTCTTAAAATATAGAATCCAAAGTGCATATAGCATTGTGACTTTAATAGACCAGTTTAATGTACATTATGTACAACATATTAATTTTATATATTCAGGATTCCGGTTTCTTTTAATCCGACGTTGTGATTTTGACGCTTATCACAACACTTATCACAAAATTATTTTAAAATAGGACCAATGACAGATAATATCTATCATGTTTAACGCCTCGAGCCTGGTGTATGACGTGTCTTTGAAACTGGAGTTGGTTCAATCCTGGGACTCAACAAATTTTCATTGTTGTTTCCAGTTGGTTGGAACGGGCCATTCACCCAATATCTGAAGATGATCCATGTCGGATAAGCAAAAATGGCCACCCACCAACCCGCATTGGACCAGCGTGGTAGGATAGGTCCAAAACCCTAATGGATGGGGTGTCTAGGGAGGCCTATTGGTATGATGATGATGAATTTTTAATGCTCTTATTTTCTTTTGTATTTCACGCAACGACGTCGCGGTCACAGTAAGCTGTATATATAATTTGCAAATGTTCATTGATCTCGGCATTATCAGTTGTAAATCGTAATTTAAATAATTCGATGGCAAAAATTAAATACGTATTTCTATCCTCGTTAAACGCTCGCCTTGAAAAGGAAATAAAGACGAACAGACTAAGCACAATAACAAACGAACACTATGGTACCCTCGCGACTCACAAAGCATCTGAGAGGACGACAGTCCCGGTGAAAAATATTAAACACGATCATTGTACACACATAGGAGATAAATACTTTTTTCATTACTAATTACAAAGCTATTAACATTGGTACTGTGTAGTGAACTCTTGTCAATTTAACTTATAGCTAATGTTTGTCTTGTGCATGATCGCTAAGTCAGATTGAAAGATTCTTTATTCTGTTTGGAATACTTGTAGCACCTATGACCAACAATTTATTTACTTCCCTTTTCAGACAATGTTACAAAAAAAAACTTTTTTTGTTCAGTCTGAACCTAGGTAACTCTAAGGACTCCCTCAATCTATTAATTTTATTCCTTTTATTTGTAATGTAGGTTCGGACATTTGACATATAAATCTACTAAGATAATTATTTTATGATACATTACTTTTGGTAATGCCTTATGGTTGTTTCTTCGTTTAGAATCTTGTTATATATTGTTATTCGGATGCGAAGTTATTCGTTTAAATGGTTAAATATGATTATATTCATAATTTTATTTATTAATCAAAAAAATGAAACTATTAGGGAGGCTATGACCACCAAAAATAAGAAAGAAGATAAAATAAATATTATGTTTTATCCTAGAGGATATCTTAACATCATAACCCAGTGGCGATTAAACAACCGTGTGCGATAAATAGTTTACCCAAAGGGAGGTGAGGTGGATTGGCGGCAAACTGGTGAGTGAAGCAAAGGTTTAAGCAAGCCAATGCTATTAAAGCATCCCACCTGTGCAGAGGCCAGCAGATTCAAGCCCTGCATTGACCAGAAAGTACGTTGTTTAATCACCAATCTAACGTATCGTGATGTCTGATGGTATCAAATAATAAATACTTTTTATTCGAATCCAAAACTATTTTGTATTAAAATTTGATAGGCTAAAACATAAACAGACTAAGTAAATAAAAGTCTATGCCTTAATTTATAAATCTTCTATTAGATTATTATAATTTAAGGAAATTTTAACTAATAAAAGTTGAACGAATGTATTTAATTTATAATACGTTTATCGTACAATATTTCATCATTAAAATATTTTCGAAAGGAATCGAACGACATTTCGTACCGTAAAGTGTCTGCGCGACTTCCGGTTCAATATTTATTTTTTTAAACCCAACTTAAACCGCCGGGAAAAAATAGATGTGTTCATTGAATAGATTTCATACGGCATTCACCCCGGGCTTATTTAATGACTGTCAACGTTCCGATGAGTTGGACACCTAACAAACAATCTTCTTGAATCCAACTCTCAAACAGAATATGGAAATATCTCAATTGCTTAAAACTTATTTATACCCTCCGGAGGACACATTGTACCGATTATTCTGTTTATAGTATATATTCCGGTATAGATGCCTTACACTAGTCAGTGCTCTAACGTATCCATGTTGGTGGCAGAATCGAGCTTTGACATCGTTTTCAGGTTTATTTGTCACTAGAATTATTTTTTTTTAGTAATTATTCCTTGTTAAGCCAAATGAACGAATGTTATTCAATTTATGTATGATTTAGTTTTTTAAGTTAATCGCTAAACAATATAGCTGCCTCTGAGCCTGTGGGTATGGGCGTGTCTTTGAAACCGGAGGTCCGGGTTCCGGATCTCGAAACCTAAACAAATTTTCATTTTTGTTTCCTTGAAGTTGTAAGCAATTCAGCCGATCCCAATTGTCTAAATAGATGACCCGTGCGTCGGAGGGCCATGTAAAAGGTCCAACCACCAGCCCGTATTGGACCAGCGGTGGGATACGTGTAAAGGTCTAGGAGAGGTCTATATCCCAGGTGGACAAAACAGGCTATGATGATCGAACTTTGTAAACAAATTTGAGGCAGCTTAAGGATCAAGTTTCGATCCTCGGTCGTTCCAATCTTCGGTGGAGAAAAGGTAATTAACACAAGTTAAAAAACCGTAAATATCTGATTGCTGCTGTTAGGACGAACTCGTGTGAGAAAATCCTAATGATCATTCATTCATATATATTTCTATGGTGATACTTTAGTCCTGTCCCTGTAATTCTAAATCGTCGGAAAATCTATCGAGCCGAGAAAAGCTCATCACTTCATCCTATGAAGATAATCATGAAATCTACTAGATCTTAAGGGCTTAAACTTGTAAAATCACAGTTAAGTGGTACCCTTTTCCAAAAGTGAATTTTAATATTAATATTTATTAATATTAACCTTATAATTCGGTTTATTCCATTATAAACATTTTAGATAAATATTAGATTATAGGTCTATTAATCGCAACATGCGCGATAGAAATTTTTTCCGACTTATAAATTTTATTCCGAGAATTTCACTCATTGTGTTCATCGCGTTCATAAGATAGTATCACGTTATATCAGAATTCATACTGACCGTCTTGTTAACCGTATCATTTTATTCATAGTAGGAATTACAACTTAAAATGTCAAAAAGATTCTGGCATTAATCGAAGACAGAGACCATTTTAATCGGTGCTTATTTAATTCATAAAACCTTTCGATGGCTTCCGAAAATTGTCCTTCCGAAAGTTTAGACTTTGCCCGAGTCAGACGCAGACTTTGCCACTGTCCAAAGATTTCGTCGCTCGATTGTTCCTAATTAACGTCCACGTTGATTAAATTTTTTAAGAAAAAATCGATTTTCCAGATTGATTCGAAATGCCAGACTTCACAGTTGGGACAACTATCAATTAAGGTGCTCCAAAAGTTTGATCATTCCGTTTAACCTTGTGATCACTGAGACATCCCTTATTTAACCCATCTGTTTCCTATCCTTGTTTATTTATTAATTGATTTTTGCTTTTGTTATATTTCGTATTTTTTCCTATGTTCCAAGCAAAATTACATTTTTCCCTCTTTTTTTGTACATCTTAAGGTCAACTGTTAGACAATGCCTAACGCCTAACCCTAAGCTCGTCTGTGTACATTATTTTATGCAAAAGATTTTCTTTGTAACCTTTTTGTCCCATATTTGAGCTAAGGCCTTCGTATTTCCATTTATTTCTGTTCTATGTAACCGTCTGCCAGTTCTTGTTGTAAGCATTTAGGTCGTTTCTTCACCTCTTATTAGCCGACTCCACATTCTCCTCCATCCCATCTTTCGGTGTCACGGCTAATGCCTAACCCAATTCGCCTAATATTGAATTTATATAGAATATTGGACGATGATTTTTATAAAATATATGTTATAATGCTAAATAGATTTTTTAAGGAACAAATAGTCGTTATATTGTAATTTGTTTAATTTAAATAAAAATCGATCAATGGTATGAATCTGAAAACTCGGCTTCCAAATCCCAACAATTTTACGAGCCCTTAACAATACCAAACATTGCATTAGTAAAAAAAAATTCAGACGGCGTTGTTTTAATTGACACGAATATCACGGACATCTAAAGCAGTGAAAGATGAGACAAAAGCACACGCCCTTGCGTGGGGCAACAGTTCACCTTTCGCAGGATATCGGCACATTACAAGGCCGATTTTCACCATCTAGATAGAGGTTAGTACCTTCAAAGTCAAACAACCTTCGAGCCGAGTTCGCAACGCAACCTCGAAGGGCAACGTACGCAGGATGGACATGACCAGCGGCTTTGATCGACCGAGGCTCAGCCCGTGAACACACCATCGCACCGCTTGGTAATAACAAAGTGGAGCCGACCGGAGGTCCCTCTTCAGGGTCCCGGGCTAAGCCACAGAATAGAGGGAATCTGGCACATTTATTAAGCCCCCGGAACCTCCGGGTTGAGCAGGTTAACCCACGACGTGAGTTCATCCGAAGAAACCGACGATCGGAAGTAAACAATACTCCAGCGTGACGTCCCACACGACGCATTCACACAAAACATTCTCGAACGAGTAAGAAAGTCGAAGCATGTCCCGAAGTCCGAAACACGTCGCGACAAGTCGAAACACGTCGCGACAAGTCAAAAACATTCAAACAATCCCAATCAGTGCAATCCCGAACAACGCAATAAGCCAAATTAACCTACGGCCATTAGTTCAGTAAAATTAACCTACTAACAGAAGATACAAATATTCTAATAATCAGTTTGAAGCATTTCCCCAAGAACCACAAGCTGTCACAACTCTATCATTCGAGAGCGCGATAAGCGAAGTCCCCAAGCCTGCGGACTCGTGTTAAAATACCGAAACTCATCTTTTCTATCAATTACTCAATTTATTGTTCACACCCATAATGTACATTCAGATCGTTAAAATATGGCCATTTTATTAAAACACATTGGCTCTCAGCAGCGAAAGCCGCAGTCGCTTAGTGCCCAGAGCCACACCCAGGGGGAGGTTAAGTTCCCCCCGGTAATTCCACCCGGTGCGGTGCGAAGTTGATTGGTTAAGTTCGGTTTCAAGGAAAGGCAGTCCCTTGGTGTCATCGGGCAAGTCCAAAGATGGGAGATTAAGAGTGAGGGCGTGGTCGCTTGAAAAGACGATTGACGTCCTCAGCACGCGTGTACGCACCCCGCCCCCAACCCGCGTTGAGTTCAATCGGCTGAATCCGCCTATCCTTGGAGTCAGAATGGACGTTATCAGCGGCGGTCCGCGGTAAACAAGAAGCGCAAGAACAGCGGACTGAAACCGCGACACCCCCGCCCCCACCTCGAAACCCGTTCAGGCGCCTGTCGCGCAGCGCCCCAACCCAGGATCCCTGACCACCCCCAGCCGACCGAGGGGGCCTCCGCCGCCACGCGAGCGGACATTCTTCACTTCCTCCCCCCTCACTAAACGGCAAAAGCCGCCATCTTCCTTCGTTCAGGAGAACTGAGCTGAAATTGCCCGCCCCTTCTAATAAATTTAGAGGCCGCTGACACTGCTCAGGCATCAAATACAGTGGAGGATTCTGACCCACAGAAAGTTCAGCCTTCCTCTGAAGCGGGATTTACTACCACACCCCGGCTCCCCGAGGAGCGGCCCTGCGTCATCAAAGATCCCTTAAGACATTCCCTCGGAGATCCCAGACACCCTCCTAGTGCAGGTGCAAGAATGCAACAACTAGACCAAGAAACCATTCAACATGGTATGCCAGAGGGCAAAAATTCGACATCACCCAATATGTGGATAGGTGGTTCAACCGAAGCACCCCGATCCTACGGACTGCCCGGCAGTGCCACAATTGGCAACTGAGGCATTCGGCAAGAACCCATGCCATCCCAGGTGCGTAAAGTGCCAGATCAGGACAGTAGACTGCCCTGGCCAAGAAAAGACTGCTTTAGCGGCTTGTAAACCCCAGCATGCGTGCTGTGTCAGTCCCCTGGTCAACGGTTAATCACCCAGGTGCCCCAAGGCACCAAAGAAAATCGTCAAAGCACCAGTTAAGTTTGCCGGCGGGGACCCCTCTAATTGGCCTTCCCACCTTCCCCCACCAACGCGGACCCAAAGCCGACCGTGGAACATCCTCCCCATGCCCCAAGGGCCACTGCCACTGCCCCCACCATGTTTCAGCCCCTTTAGGACCGTTTACCAGCCGGCTAGTTCGGTAGCATTCCAATTTGTCAGCCGCAACAAGACTTCGGTGAGGCTCACACGTTTTGAGAAATGTTGCGCCGCCAGCAACCTTGGGCTAGGTTCATTTGAAAAGACAGGACTTAGTTATTCCCGGCTTGCTTTCAATTCCCGGCCAAAACGGCCTGGTATGAACCGGCATTTAAGAATAGTTTTAACGCAACGATTTAGGGACCAGAGAGAAGAAGTCCGAACTTACGGAGACCACGAGGACGTCAGAGCAAGAAACCTTTTAAACCTTCAACCTTCTGTCGGCCATGACCAGTCATGGCCATCAATATAGCTCGTTTTACTGCCTATGCAGATCCCTCGCACCATCCTTGAAAAGGATCTGAAATCCTTCCGCAATTGAGGAGCTCTTCCCAGCCGGTGACTCAACAGCAAGCACCCGGAATGGGAACCTCGCGTCCCCAACACCAGAAGGACACGAGATGTATCCAGAACAAGCCTCAACTTGATGTCTTGGTCCTCTGAGTCAACCTTCCATCCAAGTCAGTCTGAGCCTTGCCTGACGTTGATGCTTAATTGTCAGAACATTGCACCCCCTGGAGAATTGAGGGATCCAAGACCTTCGTCTGATCACCGCCAGTACCTTGTGTTCGGCACCCATCCAAACGTCAACCGGGTCCTAAGCAGTAATTGGGGACAGAATCAGAATCCCAACTGAAATTCGCCACCACCCAAACCTTGTGCCATCCCATCCTTTTTTTGCCTGGAAAATCAGTTTAGGCCCGCCGCCAAGGGAGGGAGCAAGCGATATGGGCCCCTGAACCAAGATGGAGCGGCGGATCCCACTAAAAACCAACGGTTGTTCCTTTCACCCGTCGCTAGCCGGGCGCGGGCGCTGATGATAGTTCCACCCGCGAGTGGCCCTGCCTTCGGGCCTTCTCACCGTGTGGGCACCGAACAAAGTTAGGCGCCGTCAACAAAAACAGCACGGCGCCTCTGAGCCCTTCTTGGCGGCGGCAACCTCTGCCGCCGCCCAGGGGCCAGGTCAGAGGGAAGGTTGCGCGACGCCACTTCTTCGGCCCCTGGCCTTCTTCTGCGGATAGCCAGGCGTCTCGGCCCTGTCCCTTCCGGCCTCCTTTCCGGCCATACCCTCGCAAAAGCAGGAAGGCGCCCCAGACCTTTCGTCTGCATCCTGCGTACCAGCAGGAAGCGGCGTCGTGCCCCACGACACTACGCGCCCGGGCCGACCCAGGCGGCACCCTTCCGCGCGTGGGGCCGTCTTCGGCACATACGTTCAGGGGCACCTCGAGTGCCATCCCATCCTTCTTTTTTTTTGCGTTGAAAATCCAGTTACGGATTCCCGCCACCAAAGTGAGGGGAGGGGTAGGGGTCCCCGGACCAAGATGGAGCGGCGGATACCACCAAAAACCAACGGTTGTTCCCTTCTCATCTCGCGGGACTGATCACAGTTCGGCGACCCGGCGCGAGGGCCCTTCGGCTTCTTCTCTCTCGGTGTGGACACCCGGAATCACCGTAGGCGTCTGCCAACAAAAAGCACGGGCCCTCTGAGCCTTCTCGGGCCGGCAACTTCTGCCCCCAGGGCTCAGTGTCAGGGAAGCGGCGCGTACGCCACCTCGGGCCCTGGCCTCTTCGGAGAGCCAGCGCTCGGCCTCCCTGTCCCTTTCCGCGGCCTCCTTCCGCCATCACGTCCTCGCAAAAGATTGGCGCCCACGACCTTCGCTTCAGCATTCTGTACTACAGCAGAAGCGAAAGGTCGTGCCCCACGACACACGGCAGCCGGCGTTGCTCGACCGGTGGGCACTCTTCGGCGTGTGGCCGTCTCTTCCAAACATAGCCGCGTGGTTGATTCTGAGGTCCTTACCGGTTCGGCCAGGTCCCCGAAACAGCCGTGTCCTGAGAGAACCTGTCCGGCGGAATGTTAGGAGCCTGTCCCTTTCTAGCCTTCACTTTTATTGCGTATGGCTTTATAGTTTGAGGGCGCTGGGGTGCCCAGCCAGCTCCCACTCCTGATTGCTAGGAGGCACCTCTGCGCCCCTTTATCTCTTCCGGCTGGCGAAAGCTCAAAACCCTCGCCTTCTCGCGCCAGAAGAGAGGACCGAGGATTTCTGCATCCAGGTCCCAGGGCAAGGACCAATTACAGCACGCCGTCGCGAATTCCGTGGTAGCCCGTACGGCCCGGACTGCCAACACCTCTGCTCTATACCGCAGTACTTCCTTGATGTGGGCCAAATCGGTTGTTCGACAGGACCATGGACCTGGACGACCCGGCGTAAGGCGGCGACAGGCTGCTGGTCCTCCGTGTTGGGAGAGTGCCATCCATCCCCAAATCTGTCGGGGAAACGAACTTATGGCTCTGTCTAAAGACACGTCCAGGAAATTGTCGAGTCTCCTCAAGTGAGTTCCATTGAGGAAACCAACAATGGCAGTTGCCAGACGATATTCTGACTTGAGGCGTAGAGAGCATCGATCTGGTCATGACACACATCCCATTGGTAACAGAACACGGATGGAGGTTGCTGAGGTTAACATCGCAATTGGCATCAGGAATTGTAGAATGAAACTTGAGCTGAGCTCAGAATTTATGAGAGGTTTGATGGATCAAACCTTCCTACTGCCTTCTGGTCCATACTGAAGAGTTCCAGTACTTGCTCCATGCCCCTTACAAGCCTAAGCTTCTCCAGGTTCGATGACGATTGAAAGGCGGAATGCCTGGCCGATAGCCTAGAATCTCAATGTCCAGCACTCAACCCTTCAGCTGAAGTAAATCTGATAGCGAGACAGACAGATTGATCTAGGAATCTCCGCGATATTTACCCCGGTCACTATGGAAGTCGTGTCAGTTATCAAAATCTTAAACGCGTAAAGCCCCAGGAGCCGATGGTCTTCTAATAAAGTATTAAACTTTGCCCGTCAACTAATCCATATCGGTTAATTAATAACGCAGTTTAATCTTCATGTTTTCAAACACTTGAAGGACCACGCCATAGTTATTTTTCAGGAAACCTGGTGCCTGGTCAGTCCCACCTCTATAGAATTAAGTTCTCAAAACTTGGAAGATTTGAACGACTATTTTTGCTCGTGCTGTCTATGACGCCAGGCTTTCAGAACAGTTTGGCTTTAGAGCTAAACATTCCACCCACCAGGTACATGAATGTTGGGACATTAACTCAGACTACTAGGGTAGCATAGGGCGCTCTGTTCGATGGAAAGCGTTGACAAAGTCGGCATGAAGGACATAAGCTTTGTGATCCATGGACCCAACTGTAATTATAATACGAGACTTTTAGGAATCGAACAGACAGAGTGGGCCTTGCCTCCACCCCTAGACCTGTACGCGCAGGTGCCGGCCTGCAGTGGCCATACTGACATCACACTGCGGCTACCTTCAAAAAGATGTGCGTTACTCTATTCGCAGACGACACATCATTCGCCCTCATCTCTGTCCTTGTAAAATTCATGAACTCTCCAGACTGCTGCAGACGCCCTGAAAATTCTGGTTCAAAGTCTGAGGGTTGACATTAATCCCACCAGTGGCAGCCACCCTTCCTCAAAGGCACCTTCCCAGCTTAAAATTTAGGTAACCAGACCCAGGTATGGTTCACCCAAAGTACCTTGGCACGTTAGATTCCAAACTCTTTTAGTTCTCAATGACGAGTGGAGAAACAAAGCGCTTTGTTCTAGCAACTGACCCAACCCACTAATTCAAAGAGATGTCCCTCGCAAAAAGTACACCACAAAACGTTTAAGGACCATTTAACTAGCCGCCCTGTCTTCCCACAGGTGAGCACAGTAAAAATCAAACGCTTGGTCACGATCTGGAAACCGTTCCATGGCAATGCCAGGAGCTCCTGTTCAAGGGAAATATTGACTCCACTTAGATTCCAATTACCTTCTATAGTCAGCTCATTTTATAAAAGTTTACTTAAAGATATTTTGACATTAGCTCGGAAACCCAACCCGCTTAGTCCCAACGTGGACTAAAACCTCGAATATTATAGAACAAAATACACCATGCGTGACCGCATCATGTTTTAAATAACCAGAGACGTCATCACTGTCGCGCAAGAGAAGCGTCGTTGCTACTAATCACACACATTAACTCAGACACAGCCCTCAATGACGACGGCTGAGCGGATCTAATACGTAAGTAGATATGGCAGTTTGGGATTCTTCTAAGAAAACGTAAGTGACGGCCCGCCGAGTTCCTTCGAGGGGCCTGGTGTTATCCAAAATGAGGTTAGGCTGTGTAGCCACCTTAAACCCGGCGGAACAGTAGAGGTCCTGGCGGCCAACTGACCATCAGTCACTAAAAAATATTTTCGTACGCAACACAGGCTTCCAGCAAACGGAAATATTCTCCCTTAGCCATCAACACTTCATCACCCTATAAATAGTTAATAAAGCATTACAGTAAAGAAATTAATAGCAGGGAAATCTATAAATTTAATTAGCATATTTATTACAAAATTATAAAGAAATAGCCTATATTTACTAATAGGTTATATACTGGAAATTTAATTAATTTAGTCTTATGATAAATCCATAATAATATGATAACAGTAAATCGTCTATCGTCCTTTTTTCTTTAATATGTTAAGACAATCCTAGACATTGAACCAATTAAAGAAATTTAGTACAAAAGGTTCCATAATTGGATAAAAGTGATCGAAAGGAAATAGAAGATGAGATTTTATAACTGATTTTATTTAAGAGTTACAGTTTGGGTTAATGAAGTTACGTTCAAAGCAATTTGAATTTTGAAAGACCTGTCTACGCCAAGGATATTCGGAATAATTTTGGATCAAAGGACCTTTCAGGATTTTATGGGTTAAAAATAGCGAAGTGCTGTATTAATTGAATCGACTGCAAAATGTACCGTACAGTAATATTTATTGCTATCGCTAAGTTTCCGTTTGAAGGTCTAGCACACGAAACACGTCGACACCAGAAGTTCGTAAATGCATTCATAAACGTCAAAACTTTTATATTAATAGTTATAGCTAATTAGCTCATTCAAATTTGATTTATTACTTTTAGAACATATAAACAGATGTTTAATACTTTGACAAACAAAAATATATCTAAAAATTCAAGTAAGTGTAGTTTAAATTTGCTTGTTCACGTCATTGTTGGCCTAAGGCAATTGTCATTTAAGAAAGTATATTGACATTTTAGCTTATTTCAACTCATTAAATTTATTTTTATTTATTTTCGGTTTATGTAAAATACAAAATTTTTATCGAAGTAATTAAAATGATTATCGAATAAATGCATATGTGGTTGAACGTTTCAATTTTGTAATATTCGGTATAAAAATGTGTGGAAACCATTTCAACCAATGGTTAAGGAATTATTACGAAAATCCTCCTAATACTAAGAAAAAAGGTTGCGGTTGTTCGACGTAATAGCTATTATTCTTATTTAAATTTTTTGATAGGCAGTAAGGGTTTGATATTTATATGCTAACAAGAGGATATAGTTCGGTTCACTTTGAAGAAACTGTGTGTTAATATGGACCCTTTCAAGTATGCACGCTTGATATGATATTGAAAAAAATAAAGACTTTATTTATTTAACACTTTACATAATATATTAATTAAATTTATGTAAAGTAAATACAAGTTTATTTATTAATCTTTAGACGACCGCTTGGATGTAAAATGTTTTTTCTTTGTATTAATGATATTATTATATGTATTAAATTACAAAATAAAAGAAAGTTTGTATTATGTCATTTGCTATATTACCTAAAAGCTTAGTTTGTTTAAAATGCGATGTTGTATTAGCGTCTTAAACAATATTTATAATTTAGAGCCAAATAAAGATGCTGCGACAATAATCTGACTAATAATCACAATAAGGATAACATGACCATAGTTTTTTTATCAATGAATTAGGTTTTGATTTTTTATTTTAACACAGACCTTATTTTTCTGAATTTAGTTTACATTGTTGTTGTTTAGAATCATGTTGGTTGTCATTTTTTAACTTTTGGTTTAAGTACATTTCCTTGAACAAGCTTAGTGTTTTTGTGATTATTGAATTTCAGTCCGTTAATTGTAAATTGTAAAACATTATGCAAGTAATAGGATTATATTTCGTTAAGTTCATTAAATATATTAAATAGAAAAGTTTAGGGTACATGTTTAGATATTTGGTAACGATAAAAATTAATTAAAGAATTATCATTAAACTTTTTACACATCTGTTTCAATGGTTTATTTTCAAAAACGCCAGATTTGATAAGTACAGTATTTTAGCACGCTTTATAAGTATGGAATGATCATGTAAATTAACCTGAATCTTGAAAAGATTTTTACCGTTTGGAAGGTCTGATCAACTGAAACTTTGTATACGTCTCAAGGAAAATGCAATAATCAACAAAAATATCGTTTTTTCGTTCAACAAAAAATTCGCTTTTTGGATCTATATTAATAGAATAAAATTAAATATAAATTATTTAATTAATTTTATTTAACTATTTTATTTAACGAAAGATTTCAATGAAAAACTTCTTGTCCTAAGTTACAGAAAACCCTGAACTGAGCTCAAATGAGATGAACGATTACAAAATTATTCTATACCACATGTCCACAAAAAGAATGATAATAAATATTATTCGTAGTGCATTTCACAACATTCTATAACACTCTTTCTAAACAGGTGTCAAAAGAATGATTTAACCTTTTAATATGTCAACACCCAATTTCTGGTGATTAAATGATTTGTTAATGTTAAACTTTATTTTGAAGTATTCATTATGATTGGTTGTTTCACCTTCGCTTTAATGAACTTTGTTATTAAAAATTTTCAGTTTATAGTCCGGTTTTCTATAAACGTTTGTTTTTAGTTTTTTAAACTATTTACGTATTTGTAATCAGAGTTAGTAGGTCCCTTTAATGCGGCAAGTGGGTACCACCGATTTCACAAAAGGGACTAAAAAATCGTGTTCGGTTTAAAAGGCATCGAGCCAGGATTACTGTTTATTACGAGACTTAATCCTATCTACTGGTAAAATAACCGCAATAAACCCGGTTCTTAAGATGCCATTTAAACTTAATTATAATCAGATTGTTTAAAAAAAAAGAAAAAAATGTCCATCGAGCCTTGATAGTTTTATACAGAATGTTTTTATTTTATTTTTTAGAAATATTTTATTAGATTTTAATATTTACATATTAGACAATGGTGGTATAATTATTTATCAATGATCTTAGTCGAATGAAATACAGCTAAATTAATTTTTACAATTTTAAAGAAATCGTAATATCTACTTAAATAAACTTAACCTGAATAATAGAAAGTATTATATTAAGCACAAAAGTATTGCCTTACTTTAAATTAAAAGAAAACCAAGATAATAAATAACTAAAATTAATTAAAGTTTTTAAATCTAATAATTAAGTAATAATCAGTAATCCGTTACTAATCATAAAATTCCTAAACTATTCAAATCTGAATTGTTATAAAAAGCTCTTGTAATTAACTTTAAAACCTCACGAAAATGATAAGCGACATGAACAATAAATAACCTCTTAATTCTAGCAATTGTTTAAAGGCAGAAGAATGTCTTAAAGACTATTAACCAGCTTGCATTTAAAAGAAACTTAAGGTATATAAAATAATGAAGCTATCTTTAATGTACGGTATCACCGTACTTAGTCCAATGAATTTTTGACCAAAGTTTCAAAATTATTTAAATTTAAGTAATTTGTTTATTTTAATTTGGTGATGTTTGTCCGACTGGACAACGAAGGGCGCCAACTCGGTAGGAACAGTAGAGAAGTGGTGACTTGATCTATATTGAGTGGCTGATTCGTCACTGATTAAACATGGATGAATTGAAGACCTTGCCCAGTGGGACACTAAAGGTTTAGAAAAACAGAACATGTTTCGTAGAATAAATGATCGTTGACATTCTTCGTAAACTTGGCGAAGTATAAAGCTTGCCATTCAAAGTTATTAAAGCAGAAGGGAGGCATTCATGCGAGGGAAGAGGTAGGTTAGATTAAATTTAAAAGATGTGTCCACTAACGGATTTTGCAATTACAGTGATCTTTTATGCTACTAGGTAGAATTACCATATTCTCTTATACAGTGAACAAGCTGAAGGTTCTTTCAAACATACTCAGACCATATTGACATTAATGACGAGGCAAACAGTGAATTTTGAATAAGGTAACCGATGCTTAATAGCTTAGTCGGGCTCTGTTTCTAACAAGGTCCAGTAATCTAGACTGAATATCCTATTATTTATAGTTTTCTTTACGGCAATCAACCTAATCCGACAAAAACTTTAGCTCTATGAGTTTTTGGAAAGTATAGTTCTATTTGATGATATTCTATTTGATGATCAGATGTGGAGTGTCATAAACTAAACTTTGCTTTCGCTTAACTACTTACGGCAATTGAAATTTTGGATTTAAAATATTTTATAATAGCTCAGATGACGAAATTTCTTGTTTGTCAATCTGGTCCAGATGTTCAAATCTGGGCCTAAAATGCGACAAAAGAACAGTAAAGAATTACGGTAAGGTTACTATATATTACATTTGGTCGAGCATTTTCCAATCGACGTCAAATGATCCGGCGAGGGACCGACTTTTAATGCCCATCCGACGCATGATCATCTTACTTTCAGAACTTGGTGATCGGGCCCAAATTGCCCAACCAATCAGGAAACAAATTTGTTGAGTCCTGCAGATTCAAACCCACGAGCTCTGGTTTCTAAAGCACACGCCCATACCACTAGGCAACGGAGGCAGTTTATGTAGCACCTTTATGTATAGGTGGATATCGAGATCCAATTAGACGGAAGGTTAAAACCAGTAACATGAATATTTAATTCCGTTAAATTTGATTGACAATCTATCGATTATGGTATTGCTTATTTTAGACATTTAAAATTATATTCCAATTATATTAAAACTATTGAGATCCACCTATACTGGATATGGGATATATCAAATGATATATATTGCAACTATGAAAAGTAATAAATTCAGTACGAATTGTTAACTTCAAATATGTAAATAAACCGATGTCGATTAAAAGAACGTTTGGAACAAATTGAAAACTTTATTCTGAAGCTCAAATACTTTCAATTAAATTAATAACGAAAATATTGTGAATTGCCTTTATTATTTTTTCTTTCTTATTTTATTAATTGTACCATACGGTTTGTAGTTCGTTGCTTTTACCGGATTGTTTAAATACTTTATGTGTATTTGTTTAAGTTATTATTTTTCCTTTTAATTTTAAGTTTTTCTTTATTATTGTTATTGCGTCTTGACCTCAGTAGCAGTAACGTTTCAATCAGGTTAGCATTATGGAGGCTGATCAGCAGAATACTTAGTTGTTGGTAGCAAGAAGATGGCTGAGCTGAAACTTATTATCCAGCATTTGGTATTTTTTGCTTTCTTTTATTATATTTAGTAATTATTTGATATATATATATATATATATAATATATATATATATATATATATATATATATATTCATTGTTGGTTTAAATGTTAACTTTATGGTTATCGTGGATTAAATAAGATATTTTATTATTTTTTATTTATGTCCAAAATTGCGCATTTTTTGATAATTTAGGTTTTTTTATTTTATTTATAGTTCACTTAATTTTTGTATTAAATAAACATTAACAATAAATGGGACAATTTGTTTTGTCTAGTAGCTAATGAAAGGAGAGATAATTGCGCTTTTCTATTCGCAGATAAAATAATTGCAACCCAAATCCCCTATATTGAGCAAAATATTTAATATTCACGGTTTAGTAAATTTATAAAAGTAATTAAAAGATACAATGAGTATCTAACCTTGTCCTTTAAACGCGTCAACACGTCAACTGGACAAATGAAAACGTAAACTACACCTGACCTTTAACTAAACATTACGCGAACCTTAAAAATTGTATTGATTTTATTGAGGTAACTTGATGAATGTTACGTAACGTTGAGAGAATTTTAACGTAGAAAGATAATTTAAAAGAGAGAAAGTTGGGAAAAGATTCTCCATAGAAGTCAAGGGAAAACTGTAGCCAAGAATTCTGCCAATTAAACTGATTGAATACATAGCTGACACTGTGAAATGAAATTGACGATGTTTTGAACTGATGCAATCAACATTGTACATTTATTTAGGAGGTTAGAAATAAAAGATGGAGATTTGGATATAGCTGCTTCCAAACGCCATCCGGTGTTACATTTTTTCACCAAAAGAAAAATAGCATAAGTTAATTTTAGTTAATCTCAAGAGAGTCCAGAAATTAGCCAGAACAAACAGACAGACGGAGGACGACTATATATTACATTGTATTTTAAAACCTATTTAAACATTATTACTTTATTTATTTAGAGATGATGATAATTAAAATATATATCATTAATAAAATCTAAGTTCTGAGCTGTTAAGAAAACTATATGATCATAGACAGAGACTTACTTTTGTAATAAATGATTAATAGGATATAAACAAACAGACTTGAGGATGGTTTTGTTATAACACAAATGTTTCAGCGGTGGAAATCGAACTCCTAGGTAAACAGTTATGGTCTTATACGAATATATTTTGAGTACATTTTCATATCTTTCCACTTCACCCCAAACTTTTACCTAAAAGATTTTCACAAGACATGTCTTAAAAACCCTTGCACGTGAAAAAATAAATGATCTTCATCCATTTTACGTTGTTAATAAAATGGACAATAAAATGAAAACAAGGGCCAAATAATTTTATTAGGACTTCTTCAAAGAAAACCATTATAGGTTTCATACTACTGTTTGGAGAAATAGGAACCTCGGTTGTACCAAATCCTCAGACGGCCCGCGTAAAAAAGGAAACTATAAAATTATTATTTATTTATTTTTTAGTTATACCAACAAAGCAATATTCTTAAAAGCATTATAATAACAAAGTCATGTATATAAAAGAAAAGTAAATATTACCTCAATTAAAGGTATAAATAACAATCTATTAAAATTTATTGCAAATGACAAAAACAATTGTAACAGAGAAAATTTCCTAAATATATTTTAGGTGCTTAACTTATAGGGCTAGATCAATTGCAATATATAGGCGAATATTATAATGTGTTTTAAAAGGATTGCAATGGATTTCTTGCTCAGAATTTCAAATTTCTGATATGTTTAACATATTTTATTAGATGGATGTCTAATGAACATTTTACAAGAAATGAAACATTTAGAGGTGCATTTACTTATAGAGATTTCTTAGAAAGGATTAAATTGACTAATTGACTTGATGCCGAATCTTTCTTATTTCCACTGTATGGCAAATCCGCCGTCTAGTGCGGTGGAGTCCTCAATCTCACGCATTAGCTCACAATTTGTTAATTATAATAAAAATGTTATATTAAAATAATGAATAAATACTATGTGCTATAGTTTTAAAAGAATGTTCCTACTTTCTAAAGATTTATAGGGTTTTAATTAAAAAAGAAGTAAGACATATCCTTACTACCAATATAAAGAATATTTTGAAATAGTACGTGAAAAATTAAAATCTTTTTTAAATCGTTCTAGTCTCATTATAAAATATGAGGGATTATTCAATAGTTAGGATATTATTACAACATAATTATCACTTTTTAACACACTTGCAGTTATCAAAGACGAAATTGCCTTTAAATGGCTAAAACTACACTGTTTTTATGTTTAACAATGACGAATTTTCAACAGTTTTTTTCCCTATTTTATTTAACGATAAAAAACCACCTTCTTGGCCTCAAGGATGGGTGCAGTCTTGACAACACCAGCTAGCCCATTCAGGCCCAGGGTATCTTTCGTTCCCCAGATTCCCAGAACAGACCGGTTACTCAGGGCCATAGAACTGAGATCCATTTCTCCAGGACTTGACTTCCAGTCTCAGCGGCGGCCTTGGTCTTGGGCAAGGTCCAGAGAATTACCTTCTTCTCCCTTCTCGCAAACCTCCAGGAAATCCAAAGCGCGCTTATTCAGCCCGCTTTGAGCATCCTCCTCCACACTTGCACCACAGGCCGGCCAAGTTCCTCTTTCAGCTTCCCTGCACCTATGCACGCTACAGGTACTGAGCCCCATATCTACGAAAAGAGATCCATATTAATAAATACGCCTTTCTTGAATCTATCTAATATACACATTTTATCGAAATCTATTTAATGGTTTAGGGAAAAGACTAAAAGATAGGCAGAAGTTAGTTTCGCATTTTTAATATTAAGAAATATAAATTAGGTGTTTTGTATTCATCAATTGAACAAAATTTCAGCTTGACGATGACATATTGATTTAAACCCCATTTCAACCCTTTACATCCACGTACAGTTTAAAAATACAAAATTGTTAAAATTATTTTATGGTTCTTTTTGAAATGAATTTAAAAGAACCCTTTCAAAGTTAAACGTTTTAGGTAAATAATGATGAATTTCCATATAAACCAAATTTACTACTCCAACCCTTAAACCCACTTTTTGAATTTATTTTAGTATACCCAAATAAACTGCATGTGAAACATTTTCAATTTATATTAATTTTATTTAGGTAAAAAATTTGAACAAAAAATAAATTTTTGGGAAGCGTTGATACACTTTGACTTTTGAGTCGGGAGTCTGTTTTAAAAATTGCATGAAAAAAGTTTATAATTTCAGAGTTCGTAGTTTTAATATTAATTTTAACGGGATTTCCATTTATTTTATCTTTCGTTTGGGATCAGCTTTGATGTCTGAGAAAATGTGCAATTGATGTAATGTAATGAAGTAATTATATAGAGGGTTTTAGGTTTCGGAATTTTTGAAAAATTTAAATTTGGCCAATTTTGTCGGCAGGAAGCGGGGAAATCTGATTGGGTTTATCTTTTCAGCAAAGTTTTAAACGCAATTTGCGGGAGAATTGCGGGGATCATGCAACCGATAGTGTATTTCAAGATCAACTTTCCCATTTCTTTTCCCTTTTCTATTTGATGTTATTTTAATTTGTTTTAGATTTAAAGATCGTTGTTAGGGAATATGATAAACAAAAATATTTAATAGATCCACGCAAAACAACTGAACATCAAAGCTCGGTTTTGTCGTTGCTTCATTTTTTTTTTGTTAGACCACAAATTTTGAATTTTATTTAAGTTATAAAAATTGAAATGGTGAAGGAGAAAACATATCCCAATTTTCTTTCAACCCAAAGAAGAATTAAACTTAACCTTTAACGCTTTTTTTTTTCCATCAATTAACTGCCTCCCGAGCCAGTGGGTATAGGGTGTGCTTTGAAACCGGAGGTCGGTCGAATCCTGCGGGGGACCAACAAATTTTCATTGTTGTTTCAGTTGGTTAGGGCAATTTAGGGGCCGATCACCCAATTGTTAAAAGAAGATGATCCCATGCCGGAGGGCATGAAAGTGGTCCACCCACCAACCCGCACTGGACCAGCGTGGTGGGTTGGGGCCAAAACCTCTAATTTGGTGTATTGGGGAGGCCATGTCCAGCAGTGAGTATCAAGGTATATGATGATGATGGATAAAATGCCCAATAGGTAGTTATTGATTTTATCGTTGAGCTGAATTGTTCCCTACAAAAAGTAGGTAGGACTACTTAAATGACGGAGTTTAAAAATCAAGAAAACAAGTGTTGGAAGGCCAAAGGGGAAGTTATCATTACCATTTTAGATTTAAATCACGGGGACCCGTGAAGTTTTTAAAATTTTATTTTTTTCCCTTTTCACAAACAAACCCCAATTTCCCTTTCCAGAAATAAATAAATTTTTCCCAGGGATTCCCAAATATAAATAGAAAGTTGGAATGTTTGATCCAAGTTTAGAATTTCAGATATTTTTTAAAAATTGATTCTTAAAATTTGGTCCTTTTTAAAAAAAAAATCGGGAAAATCCTAAAATTATTTGAATTTAAAAAATTTAAAATGAAATAATTAGAAAGGAAACAAAAAAATTCAAAAAAATATGAAAAAGAAAAATTTAAAATTAACAATTGTAAAAGTAGGGCCCCAAACCAAAAACCTTTAGGAACCCCGCAAAGTGCACAAATTTAATGAAAAATCGGAACCCGGTTTAAATTTCAAAAGGAAATCAGGGACATTTCACCAAAAAACCCCTTTCCCTTTCACAAAGGGGATCCCGTTCGGGAAAACAAAAGGGCCCCCCCCTTTAAAAAAAACCGTGAAGCCCCAAAAATTTTCCCGGGGGGGACCCCCCCCCCGGCCTTCCCCAAAAACCCCTTTAACCCTTACCCTCCCCCGGAAGGGAGCCCAAAAAGCCCAAAATTCCAGGGACAATTCCTTTTTTAAAAACCAAGGGCCCAACCTTTGGATGAACAAAAATTTCCCGCCACACCCAAATTGGAGGGTGGTTTCAAATCCCAAAGGGGCCCCCGTCTCCGCCCGCCACAACCCTTGGGAGAAAACCCCCAAGTATTTCCCGGGGCGAAGGCCAAAAACCAACCGGGTAAACCGGTGGGGGGAAAAAAAACCCCTTTTCCCCCTTCTTCGGAACCCGGCCCCCCGGGGGCCCCAAAAATCCCCGAAACCCAAAGGGTTTTCCCCCCCAAAGGCCTTTTTCCCCCCCCCCCAACCAAACCCCAAAAGGGGACCTCAACAAAAAAACCCCCCCAAACCCATGCCAGAATAGTTTGCCCTTTTAAACCCACCTTTCCCCGCCTATTTTTTGGTGGGAAATTTTCCCCCTTTTGTCGGGATAAGCCCTTCGGGCCCAATTTTGGTTGGGCCCCCCACCCAACCCCTTGGCCCGCGGTTAAAAATTTGGAAAAACCCCAGCTTGGTTTTTTTTGGTTTCCCCCCCCAATTCTTCCCCGGCCTTTGACCCCTTTATAAAAGGTTTTCCTTTTCCCCGGTTTGGACCGGGGGGATTCCAAACCCGGGGGCCCCCCTTTGGGCAAAATTTTAAAACCAATTTCCCCCGAAAAACCCCCCCTTTTTTGGCTTTTTGGGCCCGCGCCTGGGGGAAAACCCTTGGGGGGGGGCGAAAAACCCCCGGCCCGGTTTTCCTCCTTACCCGGGGGGGGGCCCCCCCCGGGGTCCCCCCCTTTTAAAAGGGGGGCCCAAAGGGGCCCGGGCTTCCAAAAAGCCCTTTAGCCCTTTCCGGCCCCCCACCGGGCCCCCGTGGGGGGGCCGGGTTTCCCAAAAGGGTCCCCGAAACCACCTCCCTTTTTTTTGGGGGGGTCCCCCCCAAGGGCCCAGCGGGGCCCCCCCAAAAGGGGCCCCCCTTTAAACCCAAAATTCCCCTCGCCGCGAAACCGGGACCCCCATTTCCCCCCTTTTTTCCCCCCTTTTTTTGCCCCGGGAAAAAAGGGGTTTTGGGTCCCCGGCCCCCAAAAAGGGGGTTTTTGGGGCCCGGGGAGGCCCGGGGGGCCCCCGGGGGCCCCCCCCCCCTTTCCCCCTTTCCGGGCCCCCCCGGGGAAAAATTTCCCCGCCCCTGGGCCCCTTTGCCCCTTTCCCCGGGCCCCCCCCCCGTCCCCCCCGGGCCCCCGCCGGGGGCCCCCCCCTCCCCGCCCCGGGCAAACCCCCGGTTTCTTTCCCCCCGGCCGCCGCCGGTTCGAAAGAAGACCAGGCTAATGATGTCCTACAGTACAGCCTACGATCGAAATGGCGATAGGCTGGGCGCTAGACGATACAGTGACAAACGATGGACACAAGAAGCAACAAAATGGAATTGGACCGAGTGGGAAAATACGAAAGGGAAGACCTATGAAACGATGGAGTAACGAAATCATAGCCATAGCGGGAAAAGAGTGGACTGAGCGAACTAAAGATAGGAAAGCTAGAACGCACTGGAGGAGGCCTTTATTAACAAGAGAAATTTTAACAAAATATATGTCCGGCTTCTAACAGCGTATAACTATTTTACGCAATAAAAGCAGGTACGAATTTCCTCGCGTTTTCTGCCACCGCATTTTAGATCTCTGATAGCTTTTAGGGATTCATTTCATCAAAATGTCGTCTATTAGGTACACCTTGTATGTACATAGAATGAAGAAATTTTTAATGCAATAACTTTTATGTAAATTTAACTTTATTATCTTAAATAAGCTGTGAATGTGCCTGATTGCTTAAAAATGTTTTCATTTAAATGCTTATTGTGCTTATTTTAAAACGGAGATATGTGCTATTGGAGACTTTACTGTGAATATACGGAGTTCTAAGAGCAGAGCAACGAGCTAACATACATAAAAAAGACATTCGTTCCGAATTGAGTACATCCTTCTTATGGGAAGTTAGTCAAAAATAACGCAATACAACGTAGGAAAAACGGGTGACTTTAAATACGTTAATTTATTATGCGAAGTGTCTACGTGTCTATGTTAATTTACCAGTAATATTGTTTTTTAATTAATTTACCTTATTTAAATTTCTAAGGATACCATTTAATTAATATTGGATCTAGTTCTTACTGATTCGACGGATTGGAAGTTGCTAAATCTGAATCGAAAACCACCTCCGTGACCTAGCGGTATTGGGCCTTGCTTTATAAACCGGAGGTCGTGGGTTCGAAAACCGCAGGGAAACAAATTTGAACTATCGTTGTTTTCTCGTTAGTTAGGATAATTTGGACCGATCCAATTGTAGTATAGACCTCATTTTCTTAAACCTATATTAAGATCCCGAGATTTCGGTAAAATTTTGTGCTACTAAATAAATATGAGTTGGTTAGTTACTTGTAATTATACGCTTGAGGGGTGTCAAAATGGAAATGAAAGGACCGGCATATTTTATTATCTCATTTATATGGCTATAGTATTATATTTATATACTCCATGAACGAAGCCTGTGTCTGCAAAATTTTTCCCATTTACGTCTTACATCAGCCGTGAAATTATTATAATGGCAAAATGCTGTGTTTTCTTAAAATAAATGCTTCCTCAAACACTTTTCGCGTAACTTTTATGTTTTAATTCAATATTTTTTGCTGTTTAAATGAAGCATGTTAAAAATGAAAAAAAAACCTTGATTACGTAAAGTTATTTATACTTTTAACACAAAATTCATTATATTTTTTTAAACATCTAACAGAACATTTATTAAAATAGATGGTAAAATTTTCTAACATATTTTTTCAATAATCAAGTAGTTCTTAGTGTGCTTCGCCAGAAGATTCGCTTGTCACACCTTCGCTATGCTTTCACTCTCGACCTTTTACTGTACTCAGGAAATCGCATTATACTACGCTACAGGGGTAGGGCGGACAAGTATCACGTGGAGTCGGGGTAATTAAATATACCAAAATAATTGACCTTTAATATAATTTAAATTATAATGTACATCTATTTTTAAGTAAGTAAATTTTAGAGTATCTGTGAAAAGTAAAAACTCGTCGAGACAACGTAATAAAAACACATCAACCAAAATGGAGACTTACCGCATAGTTTCTATAACTATACATAAGTAAATGAAATGATTTCATACAGTCACATTTAAGGAAGCGTTCTGTTATTGTGTGCAAAAGGAAAAATTGCAAATTATTGTGAAAATCGTGTTTTACAAACAATAAAATTAATATTGCTTTTTCTCGAAAACTCGCCTTCCGCCTAAATTGCGCTTTATGTGTCTTGTTTTATTATTGCTTCTAGAATCATCTCCTTTACAAATGAGAATGTTTCGACGTGATAGGAACAAATAATCAATAACTTAATAGTGAAATACGATACAAGTTTTAAAAGCTTTAATCTGGACATCAGGTTCAATCCTCTTTGCCTTGATGATTTAAAATCAAAGCTCTGGTAAGTATATTAGTAACAGATTTCAATACATTACAATATGCGGAAAAAGGTCAGAATTTATTTAAACAATGTCATTGTGGTGTGCAACTTTTAACGATTAAAATTAATTTCCTATTTTGGTTTGTAGAAGGTAACTGCCTCGTAGCCTAGTGGTATAGGCGTGTGGCTTGAAACCGAGGTCGGGGTTCGAACTCTGGGACTCAACAAATTTCATTGTTGTTTTAGTTGGTTAGGGCAGGGCCGATCACCCAATTGTCTGAAAAGAAGATGATCCATGCGTCGGATGGGCAGTAAAAGTCGGTCCACCACCAACCGCATTGGACCAGCGTGGCATACGGTCCAAAACTTTTGAACCAGTGCAAGTAATAGTGAGAACCAAATCTTTTAATCACATTATATGCTGGTTTCTTAAAAGTCGCTATGCTAGTAAGTTGGGCCTTTTTTATTATTGCAAAATAGTACTTTACTCTTTACATACATTTCTTCGAGTAGGCCAGTAGTAGAATGTACCTAGACTAGTAATGCAACGAATAGTTGTTTGGCCGGATACCGGATACCGGATATTCGGTAAGGTAAGGTAAGGTTCGGTAAGGGAGGTATAATAGATATATGTACCTCAAGTCCTATTCTAATTCCGTCTTGCGTTCTGTAAGGATAGTTGTTTTTTTTACTCAAAAATAATATTACATGTTGACTACTTGAACATTATACTCGAAGTCAAATAAGTAGCAGATGCCAGTCATGATTAAGAATATCTTATCCACCTCCAAACCTATTGCGAACCTAATAAGGTAGATTTAAATGTATCTAAGTGCTATATTAGGGTTTAGGTTTAAAAATGATTTTCGATGCAGCTATAAACTGCTTGGCGGGTATTTTGACTCGATACTCTTTTCCAGGTAAACGTAGAGAAAATTATTAATAAACCATTACAAAGCCTCTGTTAGATTATAGGCATGTCTGCAGACATTAATTCTAATAAAACCTAAAGCTTTTTGTACTGTGCCTATGTGCGCATTCATTTTAGTATAGACCTCCCAAGTTTGGAGAGCAAATTATGATATAACATGGATCTATAGAAAATTTACAAAATGTTCTTTCGAACATTCAATATTTTAATTAAAAATAATCGCTAAGATCTTATGTTTTCAGACTTTAAAAATGTATCTGCTTCAGACCACCTATAAAATTATTCGTTTAGACTATAATCACTAACTTCTTTCCTGTAATTTTTTTACAAATTATATATTTCTATGAAAATAAAGTACAGGTAAGACGCGAAATATTAGGAACAGAAAAATTAAATGCTTTATTTTTCTATATTATTCGTAATTACATCTCAAATATAACATGACATGTAAACTTATCTATGAGAGGTGAAGTGAAAGTATTAGGATTACCATACGCGTAACTACCAAAATTGTATTTTATATGAAATATGACATTAAAGAGAAATTTATTTAATTGTTCTGTTGATCAACCGTATTTTCCAATCATGAGAGTCACACTACTAGTTTATTTTTTCACTCTAAGATTAAAGAAGGTAGTTTTTTGACTTTTATTCTGAAAATTATGAAGAATAAAGGAATATACGCACACAAATTTGCGATAAATTGCGACTATATCACCTAGAAATCCAAAAAGGAAAATTTAGTCTCACAATATACGTACATATTATATATAGAACCCGTTATAATAGTTGCGTTATTAACCTTGCGAGATGTCTATCACTAATTGTCCAATAAAATGGTCGCTGAATACCGACAGAAAGTTTTTCACTATGGGTTAATTTATTTACAGTTGAACCAAATTTTAAAAACTATAGCAAAAATATTTAGAAAGACAAGTGAGATACGACTATTTGTTTCATAGCTTAAGCGTTGAGGTTATCTCTACAATTCTAGTGTCTTTAATCGCCAATAAGCTAATTGCGATGTGGACGCAATTTACTTTTGAAAAAAAATTACTTTTAAACAATTGAAAACCCAGTGACACGGTGGAGGACAGACCGACCGACGGACAAACAGTTAGAGGGACAGACGGACAAACAGACCGACAGACCGACGAACCGAGTATGGATTTGAAAAATGTGATGTCTGTATTTATTAGTGATGTGCCGGATATCCGTATCCGTATCCGCGGATATCCTAGGCAGAAGAAAGATTCGTATCCGTTACTTTTTAGCGGATCTTTAACTTTTTTATATTCCTATAGGTATTTATTTATTCTAAATTTATAGATAAAATTCTTTCAGACGAAGGGCCTGTTGCCGAGATTCTGAACTATTAAAACTATTAAATTAAATACAGATATTATTTTCCTTAAAATTAAATATTTGGCTTCTTTATGATGCAAACTTTACATAGTTATTTATATGACCAACTCTTCAAACAAATAAATATTAAAAACGCTTATAGGAACACTTTTTATTAAGAAAACAAAACATAAATTTCGGAAATTTTTAATTTGAGTACCTTTTATAAACCAAATAAAACTAGTACTGCTACCCAGTGTCGTATTTAACAAAAACCTACCGTGCAAAAGCCGGTTGATACATTCAAGATCGCGCGCAATGCCACCAATTGTTAAGAAGGTTGATCCGCGGATCTACATTTTGCCGATCCGGCTAATCACCGGCAATCAATCCAAATCAAAAATCCTATATCATTAATTTTAATAACGTAGAATCTATTGAATGGAAAAGGAATGGCTTACAATTTGCAATGAATCGGTTGCTGCCTACTGGTTCAATACAACAAACGGATTAAGGAACGGTTTGGTGTTACCAATATTTCACCGACGTTAACGAGACTTGATACGCGTTCGCTTTGATTCGACGTAGCGTCGTACAAGTTACATGGGTGTTTTATGATGATGGTTTTTTCTAGAAGGTAAAATGTTAAGTAAGTTTTATTTCATCTCGCAACAACAATTATTATATAAATTTACCATTACATAATCTGAATATAAGTGTTTAATTCATTGGTGGTCTTTATGTTTAACATCTATGATAAAACGGAAGGAAATGAATGAAATGAATCTATGATGAAACGGAAAAAAGGGCTTATTGTAGAATTTTAACAAAAATATGATCCATCCATTTTAAATCTCTGATAATTTTCAATTATTCATTTAATCAAAATTTGTCTATGATACGTTTATGTACATAAAATGAAGAATTATTTTAGTGCAATAACTTTTATTTAACTTAAACTGTAGTATCTTAAGTGCTTTTGAACGTGCCTAATTGCAGTTTTAAAAATGTTTACATTAAAATGCTTATTGTGCTTTATTCTCAAAACATAGATATATCTATCATTGACTTTATTGTAATCATATTCAGTAGTAGAATTTGGAAAACATAATTTATATCTATCTTTTACGGTTTTGGCAGCGTTTATAATTTAATCTCACTGGTGGATTTTAGGTGCCGTAAATTTTTTATTTTCAAATATCTATTAAACCACTTATCCAAAATTATAAAAATAGGACCAATGAAAAGATTGTATCTATCATTTAAAAACGAATGAACAAAATTCTTGGAGGCTGTAGGAGCAGAACAACGAGGTAATATATAATAAATCATTCGTTTGAATTGGTTCCTCCTTATTTTGGAAGTCAGTCAAAAGGAGTAATCACATAATTTTTCAGACTTTTTCAAAGAAGATGAGTATTCCAATCCACGTAAACTTCTTTTTTCAATTATATGAACTGCCTCCATAGCCCTAGTGGTATGGCTGTGGCTTAGAAACCGGAGGTCGTGGCGAATCCTGCGGGACTCAACAAATTTCATTGTTGTTTCCTAGTTGGTTAGGCAATTTAGCCGATCACCCAATTGTCTGAAAAGTAAGATGATCCATGCGTCGGATGGGCATGTAAAAGTCGTCCACCAGGGTAATAGGGGAGGCCTATGTCCAGCAGTGGACTATCACAGGTTGATGTAATAATTATATGAAGTTGTTTAGTCCTATAACATCTATCTTAAATTCAATATGAATTTGTAGTGTGTATGTTTTGAATGGTAGTATCTATTATGTAGTACCAAATAAATAAAACTATTTTCTGATAATAAAATATATTTGAAGTTTTAAATATATTCAAGAAGAAATAAAATGCGTGTTGAAACAGTCATGTGCGAATAATTTTAAACGGCCAAACTTTAGCTTCCGAATTGTTGGCAGTAATTGGTGTTCTTTCAGTAACGAGTTGGGACCGGTAGAGAATAAAATGTTTGGAACATAATTAGCCGTACACTTGAAAAAGCGATTTGTCGCTTTGAAAAGAGCCGTCAAACTAAATAAATATTTTAAATTCTTGGGTAAGAAGACGTCACGCTTATCAAGTATAGTAATATGATTGTTTTGGGTGATTTTATTGCGATAGTGTATTTTCTTTAATTTACGTAAAACTCGTCATCGTAGGTAAATGGAAGTAAATCATTGGGTGAATTTTTTAAAATATTACACTATATCCGACAAGTAATTTTTACAAGTAATTTTTACATGCATAATTTTGACATCTCATCAAAACTGACATCTCCCTCAAATATGATTTACCAAAAAAAAAATAAAAAAAGTCGTTGTTATCTTTTAAGTATTCTTCGTTGACACCTTTTCAAACAAAAAAAATACAACTAATTAACTTAAAATATCTCATATATTTTATCTGTTTGTTGGATATGTAAGTCAATCACACTTAGGGTAAAAGTGTTAAATGTATAAATATTACGTCTGATTTATCATTTGATTTATTGTCATAGCATTAGTTGCCTAAAAAATAAATATCTATAAATCGTATCAAAAATCACGTACATGGATATTTAATTATTGACTTACAAATTATAAATTGTTTAAAAACAACTACTACCTACTCTGTTCAAATCCTTATACACATTAAGGATTGGAATTTTTAGGTTACAAGTCAACGGACATTGAGATTAATTCGTTAACACCCGGGATGGAATCTAAAAGCGCTGGCGTAATCCTGTTAAACCAAACGTAACCTATGTCTACATAGCTCGTTCATAATTCTATTGATGACAAGATGGTTTCGTGAATCATTTAATATCTTTTAATTATGGGGGACAGTGAGGATACGTGTCAAGACAGGCATGAGATGTCATAATTTATGTATATACAGGGTGAAAGGTATGTAAAAACATTTGAGGTTAAAAGAGGGATAAAAGTAAGCCTGTATCCATCATTTATGAGTCTCTATAGTCTGCAATATCCTAGTACTTGGTATGTTAAGACAATTGCTTGTTTTCCAAAATTTAGGAACTTTGTATTTATGATACCCTATTGGATTGGATTAAGCCAGGCACTTTTTATGAACTTTTACGCATTTTTGTTAATAATATTTCATGCCTTATTTTTTACGTCACGGCATTCAAAGAACCAAATTTTTTTTGCCTCGCAGGCAGACCAGAAGTCTGGCCACCTGATGAAGTTACCGACGCCCATGACATTGGCATAATATACCATGGTGGTATCACCAACGCCTGCCTACCGTAAGACTGTATAGGTGTTAAGTCTCGTTCCCAGTAAATACGCTGGCTACGGTGCCCTTCAAACCGAAACACAGCAGTGTTTCACACACTGCTTTGCGGCAGAAATAGGCACCGGGGTGGTATTTACCAGACGGTCCCTGTAAAAAGGGACCTACCACCAGTGTAATTTAAAGTTTTAGCCTCTAAGTGATGATTATTATTTGATTTACATAAAACAATGATTAACATTCATTAGTCATTAATTTTTTTGTAGAAATAAAGAAATAAAATTATCTATTTTTTTAGAACATTGCATTTGTTTAAATATAAAAATAAACAAAACAGAACTATTGATTTGGATGGGTATTCCATATATAGAAGAAGATACAAGCTTGACTAGCCTTCCAAATCCTGTACACCTTTCACCTATAATAATGTTTCCAGCAGTGCAATATAAGGCAGGCAGAAGTTCTTGTCTGTGAAAAATAAAGAGAAGATAGTCACAAGTCTTCGAAAATGATGAAGGTATAATAAATTCAGTAGAAAACAGAATAGAATAGAATAGCAAATTAGTCAAATTAAATACAGCAATAAATCTAATTTAATGATTTTATTTTTGCAAGTACCTACAATCATCATCATCATCATCAGCCTTTGATAGTCCATGCTGGACATAGGCCTCCTAATACACCCTTATCCATTAGGGGGTTTTTGGACCTATCCCACGCTGGGTCCAATGCGGTTGGTGGTGGACCGACTTTACATGCCCATCCGACGCATGGATCATCTTTACTTTTCAGACAAATGGGTGATCGGCCCAAATTGCCCTAACCAACTAGGAAACAAAATGAAAATTTGTTGAGTCCCGCAGGATTCGAACCCACGACCTCCGGATTATAAAGCACACGCCTATACCACTAAGGTACAGGCAGTACTTACAAACTATTATTTAATATAAATAATCTTGGTAACTTTTGAGTAAACGCCTCGTTCTACAGTAATTTACTGACACAAGATATTTCATGAAATCTTGAAGAATTTTAATGACCGACACGTGCTTCATAACATACACAACAATCGCAACAAGTGTTCCGACGACGGTGAATTTCAAACCAGTCCTAGAAGTGCAATGCCGCACCGTACTTGTAAATTGTTTATGAGCCAACATCATGAACCTATTATGGTTAAAAGCTAATATAAATTTTCAACGGCAATGTTTCTGTTCAATGATTTATTTTACGGTAATAAAACTAAATATAAAAGTAACAGATACAGTATTTTAATTCTTATTGGCATGCACTAGTGATTTTGACCAGAAAACTATTCTCTAAAAACAAAACTTGTTCTATTTGTGCCTTATTTTTATTTCTCTTTAATTGTTGTACTTTTTTTCTTTGTTTTTATTTTTATTAATTTTAAAATAATTTCGTAGCTTTATTTTTTTAATTTATGTTTACTGTTTTCGTCTTTAAAGTACTTATATAAATATTAATAAACACATTCATTTGAGCTCAAGGGCGCCTAAACTAAAAATATTTATTTAAATTTGTAGTTACATGATTATTGGAAACAATTATTTTTTAAACATTTAATATTTGACTAGCCTTTTGAAATAACAGTAAATTGTACTATTCTATTATTAATACAAGCTTTATTTAGTTTAACGTGAGCCGTTATCCGTCACTGTGTAATCAAATCTTTCCAAGTCAAATTTGATATATTTGTCGGTGTCGAGTTATGAGTTGAAACATTCATGACGACATATAGAATAGAAGCAAATGATTAATCGTTGCTCACCATATTCAATCTTTATTACCAATAATATAGACAGTCGTTACAGCTTTTTATTCGGATCTATCGAACGTTACATTCCTTTATTTCTAAAATGTTCGTTGTCACGACAAAAGACAAATGCATTAAAGAGGTATAAAATTTTTAAACTTTTCTACATATATGTATAAATCAGATGACAATCAGTCTACAACCAATCTACATTGCAATCTAGGATTCGAATCACCCATAAGGAAAGACAAAGCAAACTTAAAAAAACGATTACTTTATTCGTCTTCTTAACTACACTCGTTATTTGGTTGTAATATCCGCCCCGCTTCGTACGGGAGCTTTTTGATAAATAAACCTGAATTAAGATGTGTTATTAAAAACCCATCGAAACCATTGCGTAGTTTTATACTATGTAGAATTGTTTGCTGTTGTTTAAACTAAAGTTCTTCTAATCGAAGAACTAGACTTCATTTGACTTCAAGACAGCTTGTAATTCTTATTGTAAGTATTGTTGTAATTTCTCTTGCTATAATAATTTAAGATTGTATTTTAAAAAAGTTAATTGTTAATACTAATTTATTATTGTAATTTAAGATGTTTTTTGGATACATTGAAAAATTAGTTTTGTTAAACAAAAGTATGAGCGTTAAAATGTAACAGGTAAAATTAATTTAAAGCTACTTTACTTTTTGAACAACACAGCATTTTCATGTTGATTGACTAGACATTTCTTAAAATTTAGGAAAACAGAACGAAATGTAAATAAACAAGTCGAAAAACTTTAAACGTGTTATTAGTAATAAATAAGTGCTTTTTTGTAAGAAAAAAAGTCTTAAAATAGGTAATCAGTGGTATATGTCATAAAAATTATAACTTAATTTATATTGCGCGCAGGGCTGAAAACATGTACCTTATGTGGTATGCGTTAAGGTATAAACTCGGTTGTACATTCGGGGCTATTGAGCCCCGCATTGTGCATCCCTTTCCCCGTAAACTTTGATACGGCAAGGGCGGCAGGAAGGGTTCGGGAGCATTCGGGCGGGGAAACTATCGTGGTTGCTGCAGTTGCAAGTTGGTCTTTCGCGGGCCCATATCGCGGAGTGTGTAATCGAGTGAGTCCAAGCCAACGCGTTGCAAGTGAGTTCATTTAACACTTTGTTTTTAATCTGATATTATACAAAACCAATGAGTAAAACTATTGCATCCGATTCAAAATTATTGAGGATTTATTTTTGAGCCTCAAAATTTTATAACTCAACAAGTGTGTAACTCAACAAGTGTTCGCGTAAACACAAAAAGTTGACATAATCAACAAGCGTGATTTATTTGAAGTAACAAAAATTAAGCACTTATTTCATCAAAGGGCGCGAAAAGAGAATTCAAACTCCCGCCGCGAAATAAAAATGTTAACTTTTTACAAAGTTAAGTTATATTCACGTTGTGTTTTATTAAAATTAGCAGTGTTATCTTACCAACTTGACAAAAATCTTTTTACCGTCGGAGCAACCGGTAAAGATTACCCGACGGTATGAAGCTTCTATTAGTGAGAAGGCGGACACTCTAAATTAGGTTTATTCTGTTTAGACAACACAAGGTGATTGTAAAATTATATTGCATAAAAAAAATAATTGTGGAAAATATTATAGATTAAATAATAAAAACATTTATTTTGCATCCTGTCGTTGGTACAGTTTTTCGGTTGTCATTGTTTAAAAGGTGATCTTTCTAGCCTAAAACCAAGAACAAATAACCTTTTTTTAAAAACGTGCTGTATTTATTGGTTAATATAATTAATTATTACAGTTTGTAAGTTCATTGTAACCTTCTCCAATAAGAAACCTTCTTCGTCTACGATCTACAATTCCATATCATAATATATATACATAATTATATATTTTTAATACTAAAGCTTTACACCTTAATTAATTATTTAACTTTCCCGTATTTGTCACAGTCCTATTTTTGACGGACTTCCCAAAAGAATGAGAAGAAAGAGGTACTCAATTCAGAGCGGGGAAATTTTGAGATTTTGAAATTCAAAACACATTTAAGGTAATTCAGTATAAGCTTACATAAAAGTTAATGCATTTAAAATATTTTTCATATTTTTTTTATAAAACATGTCATACACGACATTTTTATTAAAAGAATACCTTTAAAGATATCCTAGACATAAAAGGTTGAGAAAAAATCGCGAAGCGTCGTGATGTGAGAGCATGTTGTCACCCGCTTATATTGGGCAAAATAGTTATAATCATCATAATCATCATCAGCCTGTGATAGTCTGGACATAGGCCTCCCCTAATACACTCCTATCCATTAGGGGGTTTTGGACCATATCCCACCACGCTGGTCCAATGCGGGTTGGTGGTCGACTTTTTACATGGCCATCCGATGCATGGATCATCTCAAATTGCCCTAACCAACTAGGAAACAACAATGAAAATTTGTTGAGTCCCCGCAAGATTCGAACCCACGACCTCCGGTTTCTACAGCACACGCCCATACCACTAGGCTACGCAGGCAGGTAGAAAAGTAGTTATACATTGTTAGATATTTTTTGTATTAACTAAACGCAAGGATAATTTTTTGGTTTAACTGAGGACATTAATTGCCTAATTATGTTATTACCAACCCCTAGGGATAAAATTCTGTCAGTAGATACATAAAAGTACATAACATCACATAAGAATAAAGTATTATAATAATTGTACTTTTAAAAAGATAGTTTTGTTTACCCACAAACTTGATAATTTACTTTTTTCTCTTGCTATTACTAGCTTTTTTATATGCAAATACTAGAAGATTGTTTTTTTTTAAAAAGGTGCAATATTTATATTATTAATTATTTTGATTGGCATAAAAGCTGAATTTTCTGACAATAGGTAATAATTCAGTATTATTGAGAATTATTTTTAACTAGCAACAAACGATGCAGGCGGATACCGTCGGTATCCGCCTGCCGCGCTCAAACGTCTGTCTTTTCATTTCCCTTAAAAACTTACGTGAAATGGGATCCATTAAATAATTACCGCGTTATGTTAAGGTTTTCGAGACCTTTTCTGTGTTTGTAAAATTCTTGTATTCATAATAATTCATGGACCAATAGTAGCATTTGATCTGAAACGATTTCTATATTAACAGTTAAAAGAAATGCATGTATTTTATTGAATATCCATATCGTATATTACACAATATATTAAACAAGAACGGGTTTTTGTAATTGCTATTATGTTGTCTGAAAAAAGTGTGTTTTTTTTCTATATACCACTGTAACCACATCAAGGCAATGGAATGAAATATCTTACTGGTACAAGGAATTAAAAAAAAAATGTTCCCAGTGAATTTAATACATTAGCTTGTTTTCTCGGTTTTAAATTAGGTACTATACGAATGCCGTGTCATTATTTTGGAACAAATTTAAAATCTAATTATTCAATTTCACTTAACCTAGTTTCGCATTGAGGAGTATATAACTAAACATAAAGATGGACCCACTTCACAATCTGCTGCTGTCAGATAATCCAGATAATTAGAAACATTATTATAGTTCACATAAAGTTACCTTTTGGAAAACTGTTAATTGAACAAAAGATAGGATGGCCATTTGCCACAAAATACGGGGTTAGCATTGTAACAATAGAAAGCTTTAAAAAAAGCATTTGTTTGTAAATAAAAATATCACTACATAGTATAGTCGCTTTCTCTGTCCATAAATCTTTCAAACTACGCAACGGATTTGAATGCGTTTTTTTTTTAATAGATGGCGTGATTAAAGAGGAGGGTTTATATGTATAATACATGCTAATATCATAGGTATATTTTTACCGACTTCAAAAAAAGAAGGAGGTTCTCAATTCGTCTGTATTTTTTTATGTTTGTTACCTCAGAACTTTATCGGTTCACCCAGGTGGTGAACGTTTCGTTTTTATTATTAATTTGAAAGCTGGTGCTTTTTGAACCCATAGCAATTTTGTTCAGTTCTGACAGTGGCATCTATGAAAAAACTGAATAAGTCTGAAATTTACATTAATTATGTTCTATATGTTCGTATATGTTGTCGTTTTAAATTTCGATATATTTAATGTTTTGTTTACGAATTGCGAAAGTTGAAAATCGTTATATCTTAAAAACTACTTATCGGATTGAAATTCTGTAAACTGCTCCAGTCTTTTCTTTTCGACAACTATCCGATAATGTAGCCCGGAACCACCGGACAGCAACCGGACGATGACCGCGTGCACGTGGTTTTTGGAAAACTTCGTTTTTCTTCCAAACCAGTTAGAGAAAAAATCCCAAATTTTGGTGGTACTTGTAACTGGCACAAACACACACAAAACACTTTTAAAAATGGGGGGTCCTCGATCAATATCACACGCCGCACGCCGAAAACCGACAAAAAGTTGGTTTTTCGTCAATAACTTCTGCAAGTTTTCCGATTTTCCTGATTTTTCCATATTATGAAAGAGCTTGTTGCCGCACACTCAACGATGTATAACACTTTGGAATGCGAAACTTTTACCATTGATAATATTTTTCGAACGCGGAGCGACTCAAAACCGTGACGCTCTGGTCTGTGGTCAAACCGGACTCACTCAGGATACTTTTTTACAAGTTGAAGTACTATAAGTCTGTATTTAAAATATCAAGAATTGACAAAATTGATCCTTTCCTCCTTAGTCTAAACTAGGGATTTACGTAAAAACACACTAATGCAATCGGATTTTACTTTCTGGCAGCTTCGTTTATTAGTTCTTTATTACTTATTACAAATATAATATCTTGAGTCATTATACCTAATATATAATAAATAGTTTGGGTTCCAACAAATAAGCAAAGGCCCTCTGTTTTCTACAAACAAATGTAAACTAAAAAGGAAAACTGTATTTTCTCAAATTAACATTGAAAAAACCTAAAGTTAGCTATTAGTATATTTATATTAAAACATTTGCATAAATTAGATTAATCTGCTTTGAATGTACATCAATCTAAGACTTTTAACTTTCAAAACAGAAAGAAACAAAAATTATCCTTCTTGAAGTAGATCAACAAGACACAGATAAAGACATGAATTTATTTAGTTCTCTCTTATCGAAATTTGGTCAAAAATATTATTTTACAAAAACGTCCTTTTTAGTTTATTTGTAATGACTTTAATAGCCCAATATTTTGAACTCACGAAATATATAGTAACAATATTGTGTTCATTTATAATGATACAGTAAAAGTTCACTGATTTTTTCGCTTTGTAAAGTTTTGTGTTAGTTGAAAATGGTTCATTAAATAAATTATTGCGTAACTCCCTCGCCAAAAGTTGAATCAACAGAGATATTTTATCTTAACTCTGCAAGTATGCGCCGTATTAACCCTACGACCGACCCTACGAACGAGTCGGGTCCTCGGTGTTTTGTCAACGTTCTAAGTTGAAGTTAATTGAACTCGCTAACTTATAAAGTGATTAGTTTCGAAAGTAAAATAGAGGTGTCTAATTTAAATAAGAAAAGTTTAAATAAAGTGATACATAAGAAGAAATTATATTTGAATTCCAAGGAACACAAAGAAAACTAAGTTGAAAAAGTAGGAATACTGCTGAATGGTGATAAAAGGATAGAAATTTTGCATTTTTAATATCACTGTTCTTAGTTGCTTGTTTTAAGTTTCAATAAGAACGCGTTATAAATTATTCGGACGTAACATGCTCAAATAATTAAATAAAACATAGGTTATACCAAATAATCAATTTTTATTATTATCTGAATTCATTGTAATTATAAATGAAATGAGAGAGAAGTATATACATATTAAATTGTATTATTACAAGTTGTTTGGCAGGTAGTATACCTTTCGCTCCCACGTTTTCTAATGAATAGTTGTTTACAGTCGCAATGATATTGTTTGTTTTATAGTTTCAGGTTTTATAGCTGTACGGACTATATATTATTATAAACACAGTTTTTTTCGATTCCGTGTGGAATTGCTTGCTGATGATATATTTATTTCTTCATACATCACTCTTTTTATTATATTGTTATAAAAAACATTATATAATTTTACATTTTAACCTATAAGTTATTTTGATATATGTGCTATGCTATTGTAAAGTTTAATTAAAATACATGAAGGAGACCGAATGAAAAAGTGACGCACATCTATTTATTTACTTATTTATTTACTTTGGCATTCATAATATAGCTAGTAAGATTATACCGGCTACCGGCATATAAAGAATTACTATTATACAAAGTAGTTTATCTAGATATGTAGGTTAATTTGTTAATGCATATTAAGTCATCATCAGCCTGTGATAGTCCACTGCTGGACATAGATCTCCCCTAATACACCTCCATCCATTAGGGGATTTTGGACCTATCCCACCACGCTGGTCCAATGCGGGTTGGTGGACCGACTTTTACATGCCCATCCGACGATGGATCATCTTCTTTTCGGACAATTGGTGATCGGCCCCGGACCTAATCAACTAGGAAACAACAATGAAAATTTTTGAGTCCCGCAGGATTCGAACCACGACCTCCAGTTCTGGGCACGCCTATACCATCAGGCAGTAAGTACATACATGTATATAAATAAAGTAGTGCAGTGCCCAGTTCAATTTGAAAGCGTGTAGCAAAGGATTGGCCGTCTTGGTGTTCATTAAAATGGCCTATGTCTAGCTGTGGACTGTTAAAGGCTGCTGATGATGATATTTAATATTTGACATTTAAATAATATCATTGGCATTAAATTCTAGGTAAGAGATTTGTAATATTAATTACACTTTAATAAATGGGAGCGAGGGAGGCATTATATATATTTATTATCATTATAGCATTTCTTTCTTTTGGTTATAAGTATAATTGTTATATTATATCACTGGGCATATGAGACTTTCTTCAAATCAAAGTATTCAAATCAATTTTCTTTATATTCTTTATATAAAGAAAATATATAAGATATAGATGCGACAGAGACAATTAAATTCCTAGGTTTGAATATTGATTATAACTTGAACTGGAAAGAACATTTAATCAATCTAGCTAAAAAAGTCAACAGCTCAGCATATATGTTGTCAAAACTATCGACAATTATTAGCTCAGGTGCATTAATAACAATATTACGGTATAGTAGATTCAAAACTGCGATATGGAATAATTTTGGGAAATTCTGTTCATAAACAGTTACTTTTAAAGCACAAAAAGTGTATAAAGACCATGTTCAGATTAAAATAAGAGATCGTTGCAGAAATTATTTTAAAGAAATTAAAATTTTGACTTTGGCCTCACTATACATTCTCGAAAATAGCGGTTTTTCAGAAGTAATCCGCCACTGTTTATACGGGTGTCAGATTTTATTATAAGAAATCGACGAGATAATACCAAATTATCATAAGAGCTAGAAACATCACGGATGCGGAATATGTATTTTGATGGCTCCAATTATTTAATAAGCTACCGAAAGAACTAAAGATCTTAACCAATTTCAATTTAAAAGCAACTGCGACCGTTTAATCGATAAGTGCTATTCAACAACTGAATTTTTGTGCGATACGGACTTTAAGAGATGTACACTGTTCAGTTTTATTTAATTTAATTGTTTTGTAATTTTGTAAATGATTTTAAATGAACATTATCCTGTACCCCTAGTCCTATAAATTAATGTAAATTTTGTAACTTGACATTTAGTTATATAATATATTTTTATTTTTATCTTCTTATAATATTTTAGGCCGTGGAGCAAAACATTGGGTCTGTAATTACACCTTAATTATTTATGCTATACCATGTTTTTACAAATAAATGTCTTATTATTATTATTATAATAAAATAAACTGTTGTAAGTGGCTGTTAATTGATTTCACGTTGTTAAAAAGTTATTTCAAAAGCTCCATATAGAAATTCTCCAGCTTAATTCGTTTATCACTAGCTTTGCCCCGCGGTTTTAACACCATGGTGATGGCAATCAGATATATTGAATAAATTAATTTTATGCAATTTATCTGCGTAGACTTAAATACCGGAATAGCAGAATCGCAAATGGTAGTTTATTTTTTACACACATAATGGCCGTGATATTGTATCCTCAACTATGCCTGTTTCTGCAGGAGTACCACAAGGTTATATTTTAGGGCCACTCCTTTTTATATTATATACAGCAGATTTTGTTAACTCAATAAAATTTTTCAAATGTCACTTTTACGCGGACAACCTTCAACTGTATATATCTTTTAAGCCCATTGATACTGAGTTAGCAGTTAATCAAATTCAGGATGATTTGAAATGTATAGAAAAATGGTGTGATTACATTAGTCTAGTCATCAATCCCAATAAATCAAAATTCTTGTTGTTTGGCACTGGAAGCAAACCAATATCATCCTAGTCAGAAACCCAAAATTTACATTGAGGTAATCTAATAGAACGTGTATCGAGGCTCAAACTTAGGGCTTGATAATCGCTTTGAGGAAACGTTCTTGATACAATGCTAATTGCACAGACTAAAAGTTTTGGTGAAATTCGGGAATATTTGACTGTAGACGACGCATTAAATTATGTGAAAGCCTAACTATCTAAATTGTCTTAGACACAGTTTTTTGGTGAATGTTTGTATAAGAGAACAAAAAGACTGATTCAATGAAGTTTCAAAATAATGCGCTCGTTTTGTTTTATTATACCTTCACGATCGCATGTAACCCACCTAAACGTCGTGGTTTAATGAACTGGCCACTAGACGGACACTTCATCTAGCCTCCTTACTGTTTGGAAAGTAAACTACAAACCATCTTACTTGTACGAAAACTCAACTTCTCCAACGTAGCGTTAGAACTGCCTCGCGACTAAACTATACGCGGTTTTAAAACCTGCTGCATTCCGTGGGAGTTTTTGGTTCGCTGCGACTAATGCTGGAACGATGTCCTCCTCCGATTAGAAATTTAAGACGGCAACCTCTTTTAAACTAAAATTTTAAAAGTTTTGATTGATCTACAAAAGTCTAGCACTAGAGTTCAACAGCGACACTAATGTCTACTTCAAACGCACCACAATGCATATCTTCACACGAACACAAACCAATGTTTTTCCAAACACGGTCACACATGCTCACAGCCTCACGCTGATGTGATTTAAAATAGTAATTTTATTTTTCTAATATTGTATCACTTTTAAATAATCTTCAGTTATTTTGCAATTTAACGTTTTAGTATTAGTTGTTTATTTTGTTTTTCGTTTAAGTTGTTGTTATTTTAGGAAAAATTGTTTAATATGTGTTGTTATTTTTATATTAATTGTTCAAGTAGTGGCCGTCTATCTTTATATTAGGTTCCACTGAAAACCAGCATTCATGGGTTGTAAAAACTCATGATTCAACGCTGAGGGAATACTTTTGGTTATTGTGTCTAATATTGTTTTTGTTATGCATATATATATATATATATATATTTGTATTGACTTCATCATCATCAGCCTTTGATAGTCCACTACTGGACATAGGCCTCCCCTAATACACCCTATCCATTAGGGTTTTGACCCGTATCCCACCACGCTGGTCCAATGCGGGTTGGTGGGTGGACGACTTTACATGCCCATCCGACGCATGGATCATCTTACTTTTCAGACAAATGGGTGATAGGCCCAAATTGCCCTAACCAACTAGGAAACAACAATGAAAATTTGTTGAGTCCCCGCAGGATTCGAACCCACGACCTCCGGATTCTAAAGCACACGCCTATACCACTAGGCTACGGAGGCAGCAGTATTGACTTAATGTACCAAATAAACATTTTTTTCTTTCTTTCTTTCTAGGAGAGTGAATGTCCCATCCAGTACATTCTACCGCCCAAAGTCAAACCCAAAAGTCACCGAGGTGGCAGCAAGAAAATGACGATTTCTTCAACTCCAACTTCACGTCGTACAATTTCACCTTACTGGACAGACTGACGTGTGTTTTGGAAGAGACCCCTGAGAACTTTCTCAACACCAGTTTATTTCTAACATTAGTGTTTATCATGTACATTGCTATCTTCTTGCTCTCTCTCACTGGCAATGGACTAGTATGCTTTGTAGTACACACTTCGCCGCGGATGAAGACAGCGACGAACTATTTTATGGTCAATCTTGCTCTTGGTGATATTTTAGTGACTCTATTCTGCGTGCCGTTTTCGTCGGTGCCAGTCTTAGTGCTGCGATATTGGCCATTTGGTGCTGTCATGTGCCGTGTAGTGAATTATTTGCAGGCGGTATCGGTGCTAGTCAGCGCTTATACTCTGCTAGCCATATCTATAGATAGATATCTAGCCATTTTGCGGCCACTGAAGCCAAGAATTGGAAAAACGGCTGCTAAGTTAGTCGTGGCGGCTATCTGGGTCGGTGCGCTTGTTGCAGCGTCACCTATTGTCATAGTATCTCAATTGCAGAAGCCCTCATTATGGCATCAGGCGTGCAATTTGTAAGTCGTTTATTTAACTAACATCTTTCATTTCCTTTCTTATAAAGATTAAATAATTAAAAAATTGCTATTTAATATGCAATTGCTAAAATTTTGGCTAAATTAAATAAAAATATAGTAAGGAACTATTTTCTTAGCTGGCATTGTTTGTGTCATGTATATGTTATTTTCTATTCACTTTTATTGCTGGTGATGTTAAATTAATAGTTAAATTAATATGCCGACAAATTTTAACCCACTTTTATACTTCTGATACGTACTGATACATTAGGTAATATCAAAGTAAAACATAAGTTATGTGACTAAAGTATTGGGTTGGAAGAATTAATATTTCTTTGTTACAGAGAAATATGCAGTGAGAAATGGTCGAACAAGAAGCACAGCGGGTGGTACACTATAGCCCTGCTGACTCTTCAATTCGCTCTGCCACTAACTGCCCTCATAGGCACATATGGTCGGATTGCTTATGTCGTTTGGGGAGTGAGACCGCCAGGTGAAGCTCAAACTGATCGTGACTCCCGAATGCAGAGCTCCAAGCGAAAGGTAACTTTAGCTTACAGGGTGTGTTCAAATAGTATCGCAAATTTTGAATTTTCGCGGGTTACGTATATTCGAATTTCGATTTTTTGTGGCGTTATGTTGGTACTCATGTCTCTCACTTATGCCGACAAACTCGGCCATTTTAAATGTTCACTTAATAGTTGACAGCTGCTTTGCTTGCACGTGTTTTGGATCGTTTTCGATTTTTACCTATTCAAAAAAATGGATGAAAGATCCTGTATCAAACTTTGTGTGAATAACGAAATTAAGTGCGCGGATGCATTCCGAATGTTGACTGTGGCAAAAAAAGATGCTACCTTGGACCCGAGCAACGTTTATCAGTGGTACAAAATGTTCTCAGAAGGCCGAGAAAATGTGAACGACGAAGAGCGTGCGGACGCCGAGCCCATCAACAGACGAAAATTAATGGAAGTGAGAAAACGGTATTGGCCAATCGTCGAATCACCGTTGAAGGCGCTGAGGGCTAAACATATCGATTGGCTCGTGCCATTCGATTTTTATCAATGATTTGGGCATGAGACGGGTCGCCGTGAAATTCGTACCAAAACTGCTCGATTGCGACCAAAAACAGCACCGCATGAACATTGCTAATGAGATAATTATTTTTATTGCTTGCGCGAATATTATACATTATTAAATAAAAATGAATTTACGGATTTTATCGCGTTTATTTTACATTTTAAATTCCCGACGTTTCGCACACTTTCCAGCGGCCGTGGTCACGGGGTAGGCTAATGAGATGTTAAGCTCTTTCCGCGACGACCCAAATTTGCTCGAGAGGGTCATAACTGGTGACGAATCGTGTGTTTATGGTTATGACGTAAAAACCAAAGCTCAATCATCTCAATGGAAGCTGCCGCCCCCGACCCGAACTAAGCCAAGACCGAAAAAAGCGCGCCAAGTTCGGTCAAATGTGAAAGTTTTGCTGACAGATTTATTCGATTGCAGGGGCATGGTGCATCATGAGTTTTTGCACAGGGAAGAACGGTCAATAAGGAATATTACCTGCTAGTTATGCGCAATTTGCGCGAAGCTATCCGCCAGAAGCACCCGGATTTGTGTAAGAACAAAAATTGGCTTTTGCACCACGATAACGCCCCTACTTTTTGGCCAAAAACAACACACTAATGATGCCGCAGCCACCGTATCCCCAGATCTGGCCCCCTGTGACTTTTGCTTATTCCCTAAACTGAAGAGGCCCATCAAACGACGACTTTACGATACGCTTGACGAGATAAAGACGGCATCGAAGAAGGAACTGAACAAAATAAAATAAAAAATATTTTTTGAAGTGCTTCGAAGATTGGAAAAACCGTTGGCACAAGTGTATACTATCGCATGGGGATTACTTTGAATGGGATAAAATAGTTTTAGCAATCTCAAAGAGAATTCAAAAAATAAAAAGGATTGCTATTATTTATCCCACTTCTGATTTTAGAAATCTCAAAGAGAATTCAAAAAAGTAAAAATGATGATATGGTCATCATTACTACGACGACCAAACGTCTCTTATACTAAAAAACATTGAAATGGCTCACGTGACCCCGACAACAGCCACGATGTCTCGAACGGACGAGTCGATGCATAACACTACTCAACACACTTCTACTGAGGCATCTCAACATGTTGAACTAGTCACACAAGTGAGGGATACTTTACAGGGAGAGTAGTCATCTATGGATCACCCTACGGGCTCCCCACAGGAATACGTAAACAAAAGCATTACCAGATCACACGTTCCTTACCAACCGATATGAGCAGGTCCTAGGGGTTGTCCTCGCAACCATGATGCGACGCCACCGCAACCATGACGCGACGCCACCGCAACCATGACGCGACGCCATCGCAACTATGACGCGACGCCACCGCAACCATGACGCGACGCCATCGCAGCCATAACGCGACGCCAACGCAGCCATGACGCGACGTCCTTGCAGCCATGCCGCAACGCTACGTAGGCACGCTGCAGCGCTTTGCAACGACAGCACTACGAACGCGCCACAATACTGCGTTGCCTTCACAGCCACGTCACGGTGTCTAAATCCATATGTGCCACTTTCATGACGCAAATCGGCACACGAATTATCGAAACAACAGTCTGTACGATCTGCAATAACTTAAGAAGGTAGACCGAATAATTTATTAGTTCTTTGCAGGTTACGAGTTCTTTTCTGCAGGCTACGAATTCTTTATCTGCAGGCTATGAATTACCATATTAGAAATAGTATTCCGACAATAGATATTCATAATTTAAATAAATAGTTAAAAAAAACACAAAATTTGCGATACTTTTTGAACACACCTCGTATAGCTAAAAAAAAACTTTAGATCTTTAATTGTTTAGTCTGCACTAGACGTGGGTCGCCACGTCCCTTTAAAGAAACGAAATGAAAGCAGTTATGTGGACGGTGTTTGTGTTTTAAAACCAGCTTCTTTTATTTTTTTTTTACTTTCATCCAGCTAATATTTTCATGTATACATAAGTTTCACAACTATGCGGTTGCATACGTTACCCAACTATACGGTTACATACGAAGCGAAAATCACGGTTTCATGTTTGATGCCGAACAGTTAAATCAATAAATAAAATTTCCTGCATACTTTGCTCCAGTTTATAATTATAAAATGTTTTATTGATTGATTCGTGTTTTATATAAAACTATGATTTTAATAAACACATTAATATGGGCGTACTTAAAACTTAATTTTATTGTTACAATGATGATGGTTAGTATTTAATGTATATTACACTTTTGTAGTGTTTACTAGGCGTGAGCGTTATTTCACGTCATCAGTTACAATAACTTGTTACGCCATATTAAACGCAATAACCGTTTCGTGTCAAATTAAAAGTAGTTATTTTTGTAAACACGTTATTCGGGCGAACTCGGGTGTCGTCGTCTTCGTTCGTCAGTTGAGTGAGCGTAAAGCACTATATTTCTTTCGCATCTTGCCTACCGATGGGCCGTGCGAGAGAGATGGCAGATCGAGACTTGCCGAGTAAGCGAGAATCGACTTAATGCGTTGTATTCGTCAGTTGAGTTGATGACTGAGTTCGTCTGAATAACGTGTTTACACATTAAGTAATAATTATTTACAAATAAAAAAAAATACATTCACTTTTTAGGCATTTTTCGCTATTATTCTTTATATTTTATTCCAGCGTCCATAATCACAGGCAGACTAAGATACGATATTTTAATGTGTTTGGAGTAACCGTTAGGGCTTTTTATGTAAAATTTGATACATCTTCCCATTTTCTTAATTTTAAATATAGTTTTGGCAAAAACGTACTTACATTGTCGTGTGACCTTGTAGTTTTTGTATGGAAAATATATAATTTTTGTAATGGTTAATATTTTATTGTTATTATTAAATGCTATGCTAAAATGTCGAAACGAATATATTATGATACATGTATGTAGTCGTTTTACATTTCTCTAGCTATTTATACTTCCTTCCTTGATTTTTACTTCCCTTATAAGATAGACATACGCATTTTTGCAGGTGGTCAAGATGATGGTGACTATCGTGGCGGTTTTTGTCGTATGCTGGTTGCCATTGAATATTTTCATTGTAAGTGTTAATTAATATTTCATAGATATAAAAACGATCAATATATAAAAGATTTTATTGAATTTGACAATGACTGGTGCCAAATATCAATAATCAAATCTTAAATAACAGCTTTTCGTCCTTGGCTTTGGTATTCAGTAATAGAATAGTATCTTTTCAAAGGCTCTGTTTTAAGTTTAAATATTGAAATACAATTAACAAATTCTTCATATAATAAATATTTTAATGTTGAAGGATAAAATAAAGGTTAAAAAAGGTGACTAAAAACTATAATATTGTCATTTGCTTTTAATTTTTTTTCTCAAGTCTACGTAGTCTATGTACCTTCTTTAATATATTTAAATTTAGAAACTTTCTGAATATTTTGAACGTTTTTGAATAAAGGAACTCAAACTTATTTAATCGCATCTTAATTATTTTTAATATTCGATGTTTTTAACTCTTTTCAAAAGCCATGGTCACTGGACATACTTTTACCGTTTTGAGATATTGTAGTAACTATTTAAAACCTAATATTATAAAATTTTGGGTGCCGTCAATAATCGTAACGAAAGATATTATATAAAATTTATGTTTGGAGTTAACAGTATAAATCATAACTAACTGCCTCCGTAGCCAAGTGGTATAGGCGTGTGCCTTAGAAACTGGAGGTCGTGGGTTCGAATCTGGGGGACTCAACAATTTTCATTGTTGTTTCCTAGTTGTTAGGACAATTTGGGATCACCAATTGTCTGAGTAAGATGATCCATCGTCGGATGGGCATGTAAAGTCGGTCCACCCACCAACCCGCATTGGACCAGCGTGGTGGGATACGGTCCAAAATCCCCTAATGGATGGAGGTGTATTAGGAGAGGCCTATGTCCAGCAGTGGACTATCACAGGCTGATGATGATGTATAAATCATTGGTTTCAAAATCTGTTTAATTGATCCCAAATATATACCGTCCAAGCAAGCATAATACAATTTGCTTCTCATATATTAAGTCTTAATATATTTACAAATAACCATCGTTTCTTGATGAACGCGTTGTGTTTTCCAGACATACAATAAAATCTAAAATAAATAATTTTTACATTGGTCATATTTGATGTTTAAAACTGAAGAATTTTTTTATTGGTTTAATCTTAACAATTCTATCAATTATTTCTGTTGCTTATTCGAATAATATAAAGGTAGAAATAAAATCGATAATAATTAATTGTAATTAATTAAAATAGTTCTTAATCTATCCAATAATCGTCGACCCTGTGATGGTTTAAAACGTCGGTTATAATTTCATTTTATCAACCTTAGCATAGTATTAAAAAGTATTTTAGAGGCTTCAATAAATTGGATAATAATGATATTTCGGCTAGTAAGATTAATATAAATTATGACAAGCGTTATGTAATATAATTTTTGGTGTTTGATTTAGCTGCTTTGGACGATGTACGGTATTAATGACGAATGGAGCTCGTGGCAAATGCCATATGTATGGTTCGCGTGTCACTGGTTAGCAATGTCACATTCATGCTATAACCCAATCATTTACTTCTACATGAACAGTAAATATCGTCGTGAATTAAAACAGGTATGAAGTAAACCCATTTTATTTCTTTTTATATGTTTTTGCTTTATAGCTTTAAGTCTACTTTTGTTTTAAATGCTATTATATGCTATTAGTGATATCACCAAGCTAACGTACTTAATTTTAATGTTACTAAAAATTTGTTATCGTTTTTTTAATTTAACATGTATGTAATGCACGCATGTTTGCCTAGTTTAACATTATTGTTTCGAGTAAAGAGTTTTATTGATGTTATTTTGTCACCAAAAGCAACTTGATCTTAGTGATTTTTGAGTGGAGTTTGGAATATTATTTGATATTCTAAGCACACAAGGGCCTTATTATTCTTATTTAATTTGAGGGTATTAAAGTAACGCAAAACGCGTATTACTGCTAAATATTGATTACTTTCTCTCAACTTATCTTTAGTGAAGACTCCATTCAATTAAATACGTTTGGGTACGAACATGCGCTATTAAATAGAATAATCTGTTCCCACCATAATAAAACAATTATAAGTAGGTATTACTAGGTAAGCATCATTAATACGTTAGCGATTGAGTTTCGTGTGTAGTAGTGACTCTGTCTTGATGTTAGTGTTTAAGTTCGATGCAGAGATAGTTTTTTTTAATTCAAGGCGGATGAGTGGGCGGACAAAGAACGACGGGTTAGGTTGTAAGCATGAAAATATATATAAAATTAAAGAGTATGCTTATCATCATCATCATCATCACATTAGCAGCCCTTATCCGTCTACTGCTGGACATAGTCCTTTTTCAATGAACGCCAAGGTGCCGATCCCTGCTACTAGCTGCCAACTTGAACCGCATGCGCAGATTTGCATCCCACCTGGTCGGGGTCGACCAACCCGTTTTCCCAAACGCGGCCTCCACTCCAGGAACCATTGGCCCATCGGCCATCGGTTCTTTTACTATATGGCCGGCCCATGCCCTTCAACGAGCTAATCCTATGCACTATGCCGGAGACTTTAGTTAAATTCGTTGAATTTTATCCGACAAAAAATATCAACATGGTGCGCTCCATAGCCCGTTGAGCTACGGCAAATTGTGGACCAGTCCAACAGTCAGAGGCCACGTTTAGCCGGTAGGTATCAGGGAGTACGCATTGGTCAAAACTTTCGTTTTAAATTCTGGCATCGGCGACGTGAGATTATAGTTCAGCTTCCAAATGCCGCCCAGCCCAACTGAATCCTCCTATCGGATTCCTTCAGTTGTGTCTTCCCAACTGCATATGTGCCGAAGGTAGACATATTCATCGACAACTTCGAGAGTAACACCGTCGACATTGACTGGCCTCGGGAGAACGTGTTCATTGAACATGACTTTCGTCTTGTCCAACTTCATCCTAAGGGCAATGCGTTGGGAGGATTCAATTAAACTGTGCAACATCTGCAAATCCTCCAAGGTCTCGGCCGTTGAATCTTATGCCACATCCAGTCCAGTCTAGGGTCTTGAAGACATCCTCCAAAGCATTAGTGAACAGTTTCGGAGAAAGAACATCCCCCTGTCGCACGCCTCGATGCATTTGGATTGGTCTCGTTCGGCCCCCCGGAATCAGGACAGACATAGACGCGCCACTATAAAGACCTCTTAACACCTTGACGTATCGGTAATCAACCTGACACCGTTGAAGGGCTTCCGGAACCGCCCAGGTTTTTACAGAGTCAAAAGCTTTCTCATAGTCCACAAAGGCAAGACAAAGTGGCTGATTGTACTCATAGGTCTTTTGTACAACTTGCCTTATGGTGAAGATGTGGTCTATGGTGCAAAATCCGCTGCAAACCCAGCCTGCTCCGGTGCTGGAATCCATCGCTTATTGGTGGGCGATTCTACGACCTCGAGAACAGCTTGTATACGTGACTTAAAAGCGAGATCGTGGAATTTTTGAGGAGAGTATTGTCTCCTTCTTGAAAACAACACAACCTCGCTTTCAATCCATGCCTTGGGGCAATGCTCTTTGAAGGACGGAATCAATACCTTTTGAAATACACTTAAACAGTCCCCCCTGCCCGAAGCAGTTCCGTTCTTTCACTTTCACTTCCCTCCCTTAAGCTGCCTATGAGCCCGACTAACCTCATTAAAGCTGACGTTAGGAAGCGCACCAGAATCATGCCGAATTAGACTAACACGGGGATCGTTAAACCGGTATTTAGGTTGAGGAGCCGGACGCGTACATTTGGATAGAAGTCCTCTATCTCCGACAAGATCTCAGGCTTAGTAGAAACAGTCGAGCCAAAGCTGTTCCTGAGCTTCGACAGATGGCTTCTTCCGAGCTTTTCCGCAAAAACCTTCGACCCTCTATTCTGCTCAATCGCTCTAGTTATTCGTTGCGTATTTGAGCAGCGAAAGTATCGGCGTATGAATGCCTATCACAGACATTAAAATAAATGGACGCAAAAATTTTAGGCAAGATTGCGTAGATGCGATATAAATTTAGTGTAATAGAATTCCATTTCTAATTTGATTTAAATTTTTGATGTAGTTGTGTCCTAGAAGTTGTTCTACTGATTTTAGTCTTTGTCAAGATCCAAGTGGCAGCGATAGAAAAAGAAAATCTAGCATGTTGAGGTTTTGGCCAATGCAAAATGACCAGACTGTTTTTATTTTTAGGTTACCAATGACAAAGACAGTTGTGTATTTTGGACGTTGGATGATTGAACAGTCGGCCCATTAAACTCGCACTGCTAGTCGAAACTTTTTTGTTTCGCAAAGTTACCCCAGGATATTACGAAGTATTGACTGGCGTAATGAATTATATATCATTGCGATGCTTTTAAAGCTGAACGTATGTTAGAGTTCTAACAACGTGTATGTAGAACATAGCTTTTTGAATCTGGAGTATAGTATCTTTTTTATTTTCCGTAAAAGAAAATATTGTCAAAGCGTTTGTAGTTTATGCGTTAGGACATACATTATGCAATTGTCTGATGGTTAAATAGTAAATACTACAGACATATTTCCTTGCCTTCAAAAAGGCATAAATATCAACATGAGGCTATTTTTTATACAACAGAATGAAACATGTCTGTAGTATGTACTTTTTAAAAGAAATAATATAGGGAGTAAATCCACTTACGGATATGTAAGTGTCATGCCTCCGTAGCCTAGTGGTGTAGGCGTGTGCTTTAGAATCCGGAGGTCGTGGGTTCGAATCCTGCGGGGACTCAACAAATTTTCATTGTTGTTTCCTAGGTTGGTTAGGCAATTTGGGCCGATCACCATTGTCTGAAAAATAAGAGATCCATGCGTCGGATGGGCAGTAAAAGTCAGTCCACCCACCAACCCGCATTGGACCAGTGTGGTGGGATACGGTCCAAAAACCCCCTAATGGATAGGGGTGTTTTAGGGGAGGCTTATGTCCAGCAGTGGACTATCAAAGGCTGATGATATGAAGTGTCATGAAATTTCCTTAAAAAAAGGATTTAATCAGTTTAATAATCGCGCAACTAATGGAAATAATTGAGTATAGGGTGTTAATATATTGTATTGTATTGACAGGCCTTAAGCAACGCAAAGTGTATTAAAATGGATACATCAAAGCGTTCGCGTCACCGTTCGAGCTTGGAGGATGGGGTGCCAATGTCAGGTGAGACCCGATCTGGCAATATACTTGTTCAACGAATATTAATGCAAAAGCTAATTTAGTTGCTCATTAGAGTATTATGGTTCATTAATATTAGTAATGTGGCCAATGGTGTCACATTATCGTAATGCTTTCTTACTAACAGTTGCTTGTTTGGATATAATTTCGCAGAACTGGTAGGCGTGATTGGCAAACAAGGTCGAAGGTGCGTCGCAGGTCATAAAAGCCGTTAATCGCAAGCGACCAACCATGATGAGTGTAGTGTGCGTAAACGGCGAGAGAAGACTACTAGAAGCTACTTTCACCCTCCCGCACGAGCGCTCTCTGTAAGAGACTAATTCAATTAAATAATAACCCATTGTCATAATGTAACTATTATAATATTTTAGACCTAATAAAGATTTTGTGTCTCTATCTGGCTTATTAATTTTACTGTATGTCCCTTTAATAATATTTTGTTATACACGTTTAAGTTTGTATTAACACGGTATCCATTTTTTCTTCCTTTTTATTTGTAGTCTTTGAGTATCATCATCAAAATACTTCATATCAAGAAATGTCATTTGACCGATTTTGCAATTTCTGTTACTATCAATATGATATGTATAACGACAAAATTGTGTTTTAGAAATAATATCAAAGTACATTACTTTCCCTAATTTTAAACATTTTTAATCATTTTACATTTGGTTCATGATATTGGTACAAATTTTCAATTCAATCATTAATTATTTCAATTTGTAATAATAAACTTGATATAATAACAAATATAATAATAAACATAATAATTAGAACTACCTTTACTTGCGTAGAAGCAGTAAGAGGCTGCTTCCTTATTAAATTAAGAGATAATGTTTCCTTTTCAGTATTTTATGTACAAAATATTGCTGTAAAAATTCATACAGTGATGAGGATACCAAATGAAAGTCCATAGTTGATGTTTAATTAAATAATGTCACTATACCTAATAAAAACGTTCACAATAACTAAATATATTTATGGATAGGCCTACAAAATTTAATAGTCCATCAAATAATTGCGATCACGCTACGACTTGTTTTTAGCTTTACTTCAAGGTAGATTTGAAAACTTTATTGTCTTCATAATACTATTGTTAGTTTTGTCTTTCATAAAATCATTAATATCTTGTTTGTAAAGAACATTAACTTGTAGATTATGAAGAATGTCTTATCATGTTTCTATCATTATGCCGTTATATTTGAAACCTTATATTTTTCTACTTGGTTATTCGTTATCACGAAAGTAAAAGAGGTTAGAATACCTTTGAATTCTATGCACGGTATGAAAAAAAATTTCTTATCCTTCAGTTAAATGGCTATACTTGACTTAAGGCACAAAGGTACTAAATGTAGATAATTCTAAAAGATTATTAAAGGAAAGATTTACAAATTCAACACTACATTTATTTTCAAGGCCTCTTAAACTTGAGATCACGTGTATAACATTCCGTTGTTTTATCTATACATATAAATAAAATTGGAATGTCTGGAATGAATAATTAAAATAACGCTTTGCATTTAAAATGCATATGAATTAATATGCGGTACACATACGTAAATACATATCATCAAAATTTTTGTCTGTCTGTCTGTTTGTGCCGGCTAATCTCTGGAACCTCTTGGCCGATTTGAACGGGATTTTCTTATTACATAAGGTATCTGCCAGTTACCTTATGTAATAAGGAATAACTAAGGCTACTTTTATTTTAGAAAAGCTCAGCAGTGTTGCAATATCTAGGTACTGTCCAGTACCGCGCGCAGCGCATGCAACCACTGTGCCGTCACGTCGGACGCTTCCTACTACATCTTCCACCAACGGATCAGTGTCACAAAGGCTGCCTTAAATAATGATTAAAATAAAAATGTCAGAAACAAAAAAAATATATAATTTTTTCAATACTTTCCACGCGGACGAAGTTGCGGGCACAGCTAGTATTTAATAAGTTGTCCATAAAATAAACGAACATCTTACAAATTCGAAATGCTAAGGACGTATTATTTTTATACCAATATAACTCATCAAAAATAGGGTTAAAGAACTTTCTTGTTGTAACTGAATTTGAGCGACTGAACCCTTCTGAAAGGTAAAGTCTTCCTTTGATCTTAATTTATATTGACGTTTTTCTCTCACTTGCCCTTCTTGTCCTTTTAGTATACGGCAATACATATCTTATTGTCCCTATATTAAATATGTAATCATAACTTTAAAGAGAAGCCGATCAGCTAAACCTTCAATATTGACGCAATAAATAAATTTCTTTATAAGACTAAGTTCATGTTATACCACTATAATTTTATTACTCGTTCTCGTGGGTTGTTCTACTATTACTTCACAGTGCGACACCATGTTTAAAAGGATATGATAAATTACAAGCACGACTTACGATTTGCAGTTAAAAATATTATAAAAACAATATAAAAATAAAAATATTAAATTTGTAACTATATAGCACTAAATGTAAGGATTTTATATTTATTAACAAATGTTAAGTTATCAATAGCAAAAGGAAATATAAATTTAAAGGTCTACATCGTCAGCAGATTAAAGGACTAAAATAAAAGTTTAAATAAATATAATAAATTAATAAAGAAAAAATTAAAACAGAGATGAAACAAAATGAGATTTTATGTTTCATCTCTCTGTCAATTATATCAATAGCTAAATTTTTATACAAAATCAACATTAATATTTAATATATATTAGTGGCGTAGGATGTCGACTTCACCGCCCACTTGACTGGGAGCAACCTTACTTTTGGAATTGAGGTAGATCCCGGTACAGGTCAATCAGTCATTGCCAATCCGCCTGCTTATTATGAGCAACTACTTTCTGGACGTCAATGAAGGAAACAACCCTGTTTCTTCCGGTGGTCCACTTTCCACGGTAGCGGCTATGGTGACTGTGGCCAAGGGTGCTAAGAACCCTTAGCCACAGATCACTATCACCAAAACTTGACCCGGCTACGTATAATGGACAACGCTAAGTCTTACCGAACAGCGACCGAGCTGAAGGCAACATAACGCAGTCTGAGTGGTCGACTGGGACGTACCTTTACTTAGGCTCACTAAGGTATCTCAAAGTGATGCAAGTGTAGCGCCCACTTCGACAGTCTGACGACGAGTGGAGGCCAATCGAGGATGTTTCCCGGGCCTTGCATACCACCTTTCAGGCCTACATAATGCTGTTATGGGGTTCAAGCCGTAGGTGTACAATGACATTGAAACGTGTTAACCAGCGTTTCGTAAGAGGTTGATTTTAAGCCGTCATTTCTCAATTTCTAAAATATCTATTAAACTACTATTTTCAAAATTATTAAAAAAATCAAATGATAACTTATAACTACCATTCAAAAAGATAATGAACAAAATCGAAACGCAAGGAGTGGAGCAACAAGGTACCATATTTATATAAGAACAAAACATACGCTCCGATACGGTCCTCACGTAGGTCCGAATACCTAATTCTTTTGGAAAGTCGGTAAATGAGAAAATCTTTTTTAATTAAACACCCTCACTCAGAACTCGCAGAATACAATATTGACGAATCTTACTAATGAAGCGTCTCTGAAGTTTTTCTTTTTTATTTGCATGCGAAGGCAGATTGGCAATCGGGCCACCTGATGGAAAATGGTCGTCATCGAGTCACCGTTGTTCTAAATGGGCCATGAGGGTGTATGGTGTTAATTTTTTTTAATATAAAAATTTTTCTTAAAAATTGACTCGTTTAAAATGATATTAAGTAATCCTTCCAGCAAAGCGTTAATGTCTTTGTTCGAAATTCGTGCTTTTATTATATTTGTAAATATATTTGCTTCATCTTTACGACGTAACTTAACGACGTAATTTTGGAGTAGTAAGGGAAGGACAAGAGCTTTCATTATTATACCTAATAGACAATGCTTAAGATACTTTTGCTTTGATTTAAATCTATGAGTACGTATTTGGAAAGAAATTATTAATATAGTCGACAATGTGCCTGATACAACTAAGTAGGTAGGTAATCGCTCGTTACAATGCTACCTAATATGTTGATACCTTTTTTACCAAATATTTTTTTAGCGATAACAAGCCACACCCGAAGTTAATAACTCAACATTGTCTCGTAGTTGTAATCGAAGTTGATTCAGGAGGAACCTTCAACCTGCCAGACCTGAGGGCTCATACTACTAAGTCAGGTAGAGGTAGGAGGAGATAGGTCCTTTCTTACAAGGGGCCGTCTACGGTATTACCATTCCTATTTCTGCCGCAAAGCGTGAGAACACTATCGTGTGCCGGTTTAGAGAGCACCATAGCCAAAGTTTTTAATGGGTAAACGAGACGTAACATTCTATGTGTCATGGTAGGCAGCGCGTAGGTATTGCCGATGTCAATGTGCGATGACGACCATTTTCCATCAGGTGGCCCGATTGCCAATCTGCCTTCGCATGATTGAATGAATCCCAACCGCATCACCGAAGACGCCTGCAGCAGTGCCGCCATCATACGAGGTATTTATCCTTCTTTATCGCATTTCCAATCCGGCTTCATAACCATGTTGTCCGAGCCGGATTATGCACATGGTCCTTCAAACCGCATCCTTGCCGGACAAAACCTATCCTATATAGTCCTTCTAAAATATGGTAGTTTGCGTAACTAATATTTGTAATTTTCAAATACTTCTAATCGCGACAATATGTATATTATATAACCTAACCACGTGGTCATATAATACAGCGCATTTAGATACTTGTTTTAAAGTTATTTCAATATTTTTGGAGTTTATTTTTAAATATTTAATAATTTATTTCGCCTAACGTTTATCGGCCACCGCATTCATCTATTGAAATAATTATAACGCTTTATTAATCACCGTTGATCCAATCGCTAAAATAGATTACTGTATTTTTTCCGATTTCGAAGAAATTTATTCGTATATTTTACGCATTATTTCATTGTGCAATGAATCACAACGCGATTCAAAAGATAAACAAGTGTTGCACGCGCCATCTCGGTCACCGCCGATTGATATTGCATCGTTTGACGGTGACATCCGACAATGGTCAATCCCCTTATTCTACATAAGTTTTAAGTCTAACGTGCATAACGACGACTCGCTAAGCAATGACGACAAATTGTATTCCCTTTTAGGCAAATTAACTGGAAACGCTTCTAATGTTATTGCTGGTATTACACCATGTCCAGAAAATTATTACTTAATATGGAACTCGCTAGTTAACCGCTATGAGGACACGCGTACCTTTACGTCAACATATTTCGATCAGTTGTTAAATTTTAAAATGTGGGGAACCGCTTTCGCTAGTACTTATACTAGTTTTTTAGATATCTATGTACCAGCTGTTAGCGCATTAAAAAACTTAAAAATTAATAACCTGGCAGATTTTATGTTTTTACATATTGCATTAAAGAAATTTCCTTCTAGCATTATTAACACTTTTGAAATGGAATCACGCAAAGAAGATATACCTACTTTTGATAGTTTCGCTAATTTTATTCGATTTCAATCTAATTTTTTTATGAACAATCAATCAAGTTACTTAACAACTCGACCCGTTTAAATACTACGCCTCACGCAAAACGTCATCATCGGCCGCATAATAGTGTCCCGCCGGACGCATCTCGCTCGCAACCGAAACAACAAGTACACAATACCTTCATATCGCGCGATATTGTTTATTCTAATAGTAAAGACAAGTGTGTCCTATGTAAGAAAAATGACCACGTTTATTTAAATACGTGTTCTTTGCGGACACGTATTTATTTAAATACGTGTCCGCAAAGGACAAGTTGGAATGTATTAAGAAAAATAATGGATGTGTGAATTGCCTTAGTTTAAAAATTCTGTTCATAATTGTAAATCGTTTCATCTTTATGAAACTTGTGACAAACGTCATCATACGTTTTTGCATTTTGATAATAATTCTTATTGCGTCACTCAGCCGCAAAATGAAAATATTTCATTTTCTAAGGACGAACCAAGAAATGAATCTCAATCTTTTACTTCTGTGATATCGTTAAAGCCAGTGTGTCAAGTTAAACATGAGTCACCATTTACGACCGTGCTTATTTCTACCGCGCAAGTTTATGTAATCACTTATAGACAACGGTTCGCAAAATAATATAATAACCATCGCGTGCTGTAAACAACTTAATTTGAATGTTATTCCGCTTTCAAATTCCTCTATTAAGGGTATCGGATTAGCGTCGCGTCCCGTTATGGGCTACGTTAATATACAAATACAATCAAAAAATAAACAATATAAATACAATATAAACGCGTTAATTGTTGATCGTATTACTGATACGTTGCCTTTAGACAACATCGATACTTCAGTATTGCGACACTTAGTTAATATTCCACTAGCTGATCCTCATTGGCACGAGCCAAGTGAAGTTAACTTATTGTTAGGCGCTCAATTGTTTCCGTATTTGCTTTTAGGTGATATAGTAATTGCACCTCCAGCCCCCCCTGCTATTGAAACCGTATTCGGATACATACTAATGGGTGAAGTACCTATTGCTGTCGAAAATCATAACTTTCAAAAACCTATAGTACATAATTCTTTACGAAAAATTAATAGCTCTTTTATAATTCGCAGTGAAGATTCATTAGATCAATTGCTTCCTGAATTTTTGAACTCGAAAAGATTCCGCGACAAATATGTTTAAATTCTCAGGAGGAAGAATGTGAAAGAACATTTACTTCTTCTATAAAACGTTTTATTCTTTCGGTAATTGCTCGCTTATGGGACGTATAAGACCTAGCTGCACCAGTTAAATTTCGCAAAATTATTAATCAAACAATTGTGGCTAGAACGTATTGAATGGGATACCCGTCCTCCCGTTTATACGTGTATGTTATTAGAACAATTTAATGCGCAACTGTCGCTTCTTAGTTCACTGAAAATACTGCGTCATCTAAATGTTTTTAAACGATCAATTGTTAATATTGTCGCATTCGCTGATGCTAGCCTTAAAGTGTATGTCAGTGTCATATATTTGCATGTTACCGATTGTCAGTGTAATATTTCTTCGTTTAATGTGCACTAAAATGTCTCTAAAATAAACTGCCCTGCGTTATCGTTTATATTCTAAAATCTCTACGTATTATCCCTACTGGAAAAGGTGGCATTTAGAATATTTACACAATTGACAGGTGAGGCATAAATGGCTTGATAAGAAATCGAATGTTATTCAAGTAGGAACAGTTGTTATTATACACCTGAACGATATTCCACCATTGCGATGGCCAATGGGGATTATTGCGAGTTTACCCTGGTACGGATGGCATAGTACGAGTAGCTTTAGTTAAAACGGCTCCTGATATTTTAAAACGCCCCGTGGTTAAATTAAGTCCCCTTCCCTTACAATAAGTTAATAGTATTTAAGTTTTCTTCATGTCATATTATTGTATATTATAAATATTCTTAGTTTATGTTTTCATTTATACTTAACTACGTTTATATTTATCGCTTTAGTTTAATATTATCTCGCTTTGTTTATTTTATTCCGCTTTGGTTATTTTTACCTCGCCTTTAAGTATTTTATATCAGTTAAGTATTTACACGCTTTAAACTATCGCTTTAAAATATTGTAAAACTTTGAAACCGCATGTTATCTACAAACGCTCTATTTAATTGTAATTAACGCTTAGTATAAGGAACTCGTATCACGCATATATTTTGAGAAAATTACATTTTCTCAACGCGGGGGAGGATGTTCGCGCGCATTTCTATGTCGCCTAACACAGCCGCAAATTGGTTACGCAATAATCTTCCTTCCCTCTCTTATTATAATTCTCCTTTGCCTGCCTTCCTTTTTTTCCTTTAATTTTCCCTCATCTCGCGAATGGAGGACGGTGGAAGGTGAATACTTCATGACGCGGACGGCGGCCAGCACCGCCGCAGTTAACAATTGTCTTCGGGAGTTGGTACGCAGCGCATCATATTTTACAGTCACGTGACGCGAATGGTCAACGCTCCGTTCTTATAGTTTTACGTTTACCGCGAACCCCAACCGCATTAACAAAGACGCCTGCCGCTGTGCCGCCATCATGCAGCACGTAGGTATTGCCGATGTCAATGAGCGATGACGACCACTTTCCATCAGGCAAGCCTGTCTGTGTGCTGTGTGATGTGCTGGGGTTGCCGAATCACGGTTATCACAAGTACAATCAAACTGGTCGATGAAAACATCTATTGACACACATTGTTATACATTTTAGGTGATATTAAAAATTTGTGGCTAAACGTAGTTTACAAAAAAGTAAAAGCTGGTTAAATGCAAAACAAATTCAATATTAATAAAAATATTATGGTTATATCTATTTGTATAGTGTTCTTTATTTTTACATACATTATAAATATATCAGCATTTAGTTTCATATATATATATATATGAAACTAAATGCCGATATGAAAATAAATGCCATTGAGGCTTAAATTAACTTAACAATGATGGGTGTTGCCGATATGGAGACACTTAATATAATAAATTAAAATTAGTTCACAATTAATAATGCGAGCTGCATTAGCCTGGGAACACTTGTTCAGATTCCTCAGAAAAGTAATATAAATGCTTACTATGCTTTCTCACGGCTGAGGACTGTGAGAAAGGCTGAAATGTCTATATTGCGAAATTGTTGAACAAGCCCCCTCTAGTCCAATACAGAAGGGTGAGGGGGATGCAATACTCCTCCCTCCTTAAGGGAGATATTATCGGAATTCGCAACTTTTAACATATTCCGATGATTTCGTGCAGAGTCTGTACTCTATACTCTCAAAGAGAAATCCAAAAAGTAAAAATGATAACAGCAACTAAACGTATCTTATTCTTTATTTCCGACCCGTCTTGAATACACGAACTCGGACAGACATCACGTCAATATCGATACTTCTTTTCTCTAAATACCCGCTTCAGAAATAGTATTCTAATTCAAGTGAAACTTTAATAAAAAAAATGTGACCAACTTCTTACAGCGTATAACTACTTAACGCAATGTAATAATAATGTCCTTCTAGTCGATTCCGAATACGGTGGCCAATCTGTAGATATTAAAGTGCACAAGTGTACGCGCAGACATAGTTGCATTCTCTAATCCTTTACTCTCATGTTCCGATGGATTGGTTAACCGACAGTCGAACACACCACCTCCGGTTTCTAAAGCGCAAGGCCATGCCACTTGGCTACGTATGCATGTAACAACGTGCTCTCGTGCGAAATTGCGTCGCGTTTTCTGCCACCCCATTTAAAATTTCTGATAGCTTTTAAGTTATTCACTTCTTCAAAATGTCGTATATGACATGTTTTATGTTCATAGATTAAATATATTTTTATATTGCAATAACTTTTTATGAACTTAAACTGTACTATCTTAAATGAGCTTTGAATGTGCCTTTTTGCAGTTTCAAAAATGTTTACATTAAAATGCTTATTGTGCGTTATTCTTAAAACATAGAAACATGCTCTCGCAAACTTCTCCAGAACCCACCTGTCGAAGGATTGCCTAGTCGAACTTAGCGCTGCCTTACTGCCAGATAGTTTCAAGCCAGTGACCCTGGAGGAGGTCCACGACATCATTGAGGGTCTTAAACCCTGATCGGCACCTGGCCCGGATAGTATCTCAAATAAAACATTAAAATACTTGATGTAATTTGATGATGGAATTCTGAACGGCTTACATCAAAACCATCCCTGTATCACGGGGGCCGACTCCTTCGATTTCACAAAGGCATTTGATAAAAATGTTTGCTACTTACAAGTTTTTGGTGGGTAAAACTCATATGTATAATATTTATTCATATTTCCTTAACTTAAGGATCTTTGGGAAATATAAAACTGAAAAAATAATTTCATAGAGATAGGAAAAAATGAAGAGGTATTTAAGATTTGTTCTTGAACTAGGACTATCCAAGTCGTGGGCACCGTTATTATTTACTGACAGATTATGTTTGAAACTATTCTCTATCGCTTCCGCAAGCCAAACAAAACCGATAAAATTTCTCTTCGCTTTCATTAAAACTAATATATCAAAATTTTAGTTTATTTTTATTTTTGTTTATGTTTCATTGGATTTTATTTAAATATCATAGTTTTATTTAAAACATATTACTTATTTTATTTCTTGTTTGATTCTATTTCGACGATTATGGTGCGATGTCAGATGTCATACCGAACTCGAACGCGACAAGACTTAATGCGATCATGCGAAAGTAACGATGCGAAACGTACGAGTACTGGTTGTCATGGTAACGAACACATACGGGTACGCTGAATATCGTTACTTTTCAGCTCCATGGATAACTGATAAATGATTGCCGGCAGGCGGAGGGGCGCGGCAGAGCGGGGAGCGGGAATATAGTAATAATACTGGATGCACGCTTGTTAGTGCGCGTAAGTATAATGTTAACGAGTGTAGCGCCTACTTCACCCGTTCGCGCTAATGTGTATCTACCCTCTAGGGATCATCGCCCTAGCGCATTAGCAGTGTACGTACCGTACTATCGCCCCTTTTCATCCGAAAAGGGGTTGGTAGTACAACACACTTTGTGTGTAGTGAAAACTCGTCTCACCAGTCCCTCACGCCCCTCCCTGTTTGCGGGCACCTTGCTGGGCTTCCCTCACGGGTCCCACCCGGCACGGGTTGCACGCACAAGGGGAGTAAGGCGTGAGACTTCCATCGGGTGACCGAAAACCTCTGCGCCAACACCTGCAGCAGCAGCATCAGCTCACCGCCTTCATGGATAAAGGTGAGCCATTACCACCTCGACCTAGCAAGCGGACCGGGCAACTGCCGGTTGCAGACCGACCGCTTGCGGTCCGTAATATCTTCGACCGCAACGCGCCCATAGTACCAATTCCATCCATGCGAGCCAGCCGCCACCAGGAGGAAGCCGCCTCCACCGTCCAGACGCAGCCTAGGGCACAGATGGCCACGGCAACATCTGGTGATGTTTCGCCGTCCCATCGCGTGCCCCAGTCCAGGCAAGCGAAGACGAAGAGGCGCAGCACGCCCCCGGAGCCGGAGGAGAAACGGCCAAAATACGATGACGAGGAGGACGACGAGGAGGCCTACTACTCGACGGACTCCTCAGAGTCATCAACAACATCCGCACCAACCGCCGTTATCGAGGGATACAGAGGAGGCCGTGTCCACAGCCAGCCACCGAGATCGCCAGCCACGTCCGTGGTCTCGACGCCCGACCATTCACCGGTCCGGGTACTACTTGGATGTCGGCACACTACGCAACGCTGCCGCGAGAGCTGCCGGCGCAAGCGTATTTTCGTTGAAATCTCCAACGAAGACGCAGGCGCCGACACCAACAAAGCGGACAGCGCAACATCAACACCAACAACAACAGCAACTATAACTCCAACAGCAGCATCCGCAGCAGGAACAGGAAGAAGAACCGATGTCGCAGACTCCAACACCACGTCCAAGAGCCACCACACCGCCCACCTATGCCACAAGGGAAAGGGCAGGGCAAAACCACTGCAACTTCGACCAGCCAACAGCAGCAACAGCAAGACCAACAAGCGCCTTCAACATCCGCCAAGACCGCGTCTACCACTTACCCACCCATAGTGGTGGAAAATCTACCAGACTGGACCGCACACTTCGCCAAGCTCAAAGAGGCGATTGGGCAAGCGCCAAATGCCAGGCCATATGGACGGGGTGTGCGGTTCATCCCAAGGAGTGAAGCAGAATACCGCATCGTACAGCGGTATCTCACAGAGGCATCCAGTAGCACACCAGAAATCCACTGGTATGCATACACACCCTTTGACGAGCTGCCTACCAAAGTAGGCATAAGAGGGCTGCCGTCTATTACACCGCCGACGGAGCTCACACAGGCGCTCCGAGAGAAAGGTTACCCAGTGCAATTCTCACGTCTGATACCGCCCATCAGGAACAGGCCGCACTGCATATTTTTCGTCCAGCTGGACAAGATGGACCAGAAGAGCCTAGCGGCCCTGTACCAGCTGGACGAAATACTATACATGCCGGGAATAACCGTAGAGGCATGGCGCGGACGAGCGGGGCCCGCACAATGCCATCGGTGCCAGGCGTATGGCCATGCCTCTACGCATTGCCACCGCCCCATCCGCTGCGTAAAGGTGAGAGTCATGGTGCGGATATCCTCGATATTGCCCTAAGTTTCCAATGGAATTTCCCCATTCAGCTTGAGACGCTTTACGACGGTACCACGCAGCATTTACCTGTCCTCGTCACGCTTGATCTGGGTGCAACGAGTGTCGAGCCGCGCAGGCTCCGCGAGAGGATCGACTGGCGGAAATACCACTCCGTAATGGAAAAACTAAAACTGCCTGACAGCATCGCTACCCCGGAAGATGTCGATCTAGCGGCTGACAGACTTGGTCTCCGAATAAAGGAGGCCAAGGAGGCCGCATCGACGCCTATTCCGCGGGGGTCACGCAGTCAACAATTGCCGCTTGCGCTACGCCTTATGCATAAGCGCAAGCGGGCATTACGCCGCTTTTGGGCGCGCACCCGTTGCCCGCGGGCCAAGCGTGAATTCAACCGGGTGTCGGAAGAGTTTTCGGAACGGGTGAAAGACCACCGAGGTGAGTTGTGGGAGCGACGTATTGATGCCGCTGGCGAGCATATCACGTCGCTTCACCTCCTGAACCGTCAACTCTCTCGACCACCCACGGCCATCTGCCCGTTGACTGACAGAAGTGGTAACCGTTGTTTCAGTGCCCCTGCGAGAGCGGAGATTCTTGCGGAACACTTGGAAGAGCAGTTTACCCCTAATCCTCCCAACTTACAAAACGCTGTAGTAGTCGCGCACCACAGTCAGGTCGAGAATAGTGTACAGGAGTTTCTGTCGTCCCCGGCGTCGGATCTTGCTGAGGTGGCATTTATGTCGCCCGGCGAGGTCTGGCGGGCTTTGCGTTACGTAAGGCACCGGGTGATGATGGGATTCCGAATGCGGCCTTGAAGCAGCTCCCTAGGCGGGCAGTCGTAGAAATGACGCGCCTGTTCAACGGGATACTCCGTACGGGGTATTTTCCGGGGACGTGGAAAACCGGTAAGATTTTCGTGCTGCCCAAACCAGGTAAGGACCGACGACTACCTGGAAGTTATCGCCCTATTACGTTGTTGTCGCACATCGCGAAACTCTTTGAGCGGCTGCTGCTTCGGAGGCTGCGCCCGCACGTCTCGTTAAGGGACGAGCAGCACGGCTTTCGGAGCGGCCACTCGACAGTTACACAGTTGACCCGAGTGCTGCACGAGCTTACGTTCGACAGAAATGTTGGACATAAGTCGGTCGGAGTCTTTCTCGATATCGAGAAGGCTTTCGACCGAGTGTGGCATGAGGGACTTCTGTGTAAACTGCTCGTTAATACCACCATCCCGCGCGCGTTAGTGCGGCTAATAGCGTCTTATTTAAGTGGGCGCGACTTCTATGTAGTCGTCGAGAATTCCGTTTCGACAGCACGGCAGATCTTATGCGGGGTACCACAGGGATCTTGCGTCTCGCCGATTCTGTATGCTATTTACACCAATGACATTCCCACCCTGGATGGTTGCCTTCAGGATGGTGAAAGAGGTGTTCGACTTGCCTTGTTTGCCGACGACAGCGCGTATTTTACGTCGTCCCGTCGGTTCGATATCGCAGTACGTCGGATGCAGAAGTTGCTCGACTTGTCCTGATTGGCTTGGACAAGTGGCGGATTAGTCTCAACGTCGGTAAGACTACCGCATTTGCCTCGACCAGATCCACCAAGTCTGCGCCGTTACTGGCAATCCGCGGGCAAAGCATCGCCTGGAGTGACACGATAACTTATCTCGGATGCAAAATAAACCGCACGCTAAGCATGGTCCCCCATGTTGACCATGTGGTCAACAGCGCCAGAGCGGCGCGAGCGGTTTACGCCTGTTTTGGCATCCCACCTGCCCCTCCGGACTAAGTTATCTGTGTACAAGGCATATGTGCGCTCGCGATTGACCTACGCGGCCCCGGCTTGGTACGCGTTAGCATCGGCCAATCAGCGGAAACGACTACAAGTCCAACAAAATCTGTCCCTTCGAGTCATCGTTGGCACCGGGCGCTACGTCAGGAACGACGTGATTGCAGGGACTTAAGAATCGAGTCAGTCGAGGCGTTTGTTGTCCGTTTGGCGCGCAGTCTATGACCGCGCAGATAACGGACCACATACCTGACCTACACGGCTTTGCGCCCTTGCACGCACGCCCTCCTGACGGGCGCCCGTATCCACGGGAACTACTGCTGTTGGGTGATCGGCGAATTGCGGGGATGAGGCTGGACACCCAAGAACTGACGGCCATAAGGTTAGACAACACCAGCCGCGAATGTGGATTGCTTCGTATAGTGTGCGCCTCTTTGCGCAGCAGCACACTATGCGGAGCAAGTCCAAATATGCGACCTCGTTGTCCGAGAAAATCCGGGGTCGATAAGCGACGCTTGCATGCCTCGCATGTTGACCCTGGTGAGGCTCCCGGGGGTGTCCGTGTAAAAGCGGATGGCCTCAAGCGCCCTCTTGTGACAACGATGCTGTTTGTTGTGTTGTCATTTATATGACGACGTAAACAAGTTAGCCACCAGAGAGCCGCAAGTACGGACAGTGCCCGGGGGGACTGTGTGCCCCCTGCGTTGCAACTCGGGTCATGGGGATAACCCCGATACCCGCACCTGCACCTTCCTGTCCCCAGGGCAGTGTGTAGACGACCCTCATGCATGAGTGTAACGCGCACACAGTGACGGGATGCTATGTTTGGCTCAAAATTGTGTCGAAATTAAACATTTTAAAGTTCATATGGGCCAAAAAAAATCGAATTCAACTTTCATATCTTAATATAATTTTCAAATACATAAAAAAATATTAACATCTACCTTGTTACACGTGTATATAAAAAAACATACGCTCCGAATTGAGTATCTCCTTCTTTTGGGACAAACGTTTCGGTCAAAAAGGTTTAAGTATTAGCAGGGACTTGTAATTATAAATAGACTGACAACGTCTAACATTTTACCGTAACATAAAATAAAAATTTTATAGCCCGACAGGTGCCGCTAGGTGCACTATTTAAACACAATTTTAATCGCAAACCTATATTTGATACAATTGTTTGAACCGATGCCACACCACAACGTGAATTAAACCAGTAAATATTAAAAGCGCCTTACTAGAGGGCGCTTTTAATTTTAAAATGAAAGTCTGACTGCGAAGCTGGCATGTTTTCGTTGGTTAACTCATAGAATTTACTTTCCATTTCTGTTACTATCTTATAAAAATGTTTTAGAAAGATAAGTCACCTCATATCTGTATTGCCAGACAAAGAATTTTCATGGAAATAGGATATTTAATCATAGCTATTTATTTATTTATTCATGTTAACAACAAATATAAATAATATCGGTTGTTATGTTTATATATGTCTTGTATATAATAAATACGACATACTCCATTTTTGGAATTAAAAATAAAATCAAACATACTATTTACGAGATAAATCTATATTTATTAAAGATGAATTAAAGTGATATATTAACTTAATTTAAATATTTTTGCTCTAATAAAATATATTAATAATTATGGTCCTTTAACGCAAGGCTTACCAACCAGAAAACAATAAAAATTAAGGGTACATATGTACGCGCGGAAGAAGTTATACTTCTTTGGCATTATTAAAAATAGTTTTTAATTGTATGCAAATAATTAATTACAATAAAATAATTAATAATAAATATATAACGTTAATAATTAATAATACTTAGTATGAATTATATTAACAATAATTTTGTCATTTATAATCTTATTGGATCACTTGGGAAGGTTGGTGAGCACAGCTTTTCACAAATATTTCTAATATTTAGTATTGATTTAAATATTCAGTTAAATAACTTCTGATTATAATTTGACGCACATATAAATTGCACTTGTATAGTGAAAACACGTGTTTAAATATTGAAACTCAAAGATGTGATAAATATTTTATATATAAATTCACAGTGAACAGAGGTGGAGTGCGTGCCAACATGCGCACTAACAGAGGTTCCATTTCTGTTTTGTTGGTAGCATTTTTTCGTCAACTTAATGAGCGATTTAGTGGGCACCTTCGTGCTGTTAATTTTGTGTCACAGTGCACGCGCATCGCAAAACTTCATTCTCATCATATTTTTCATAACGCGCCTAAAGAATAACTTCAATAATTGAAGGTTGTTCTTCGGTTGGCTTTGAACCGACAGACTTTCATATCTTTCTACTACACTACTCTAAAAGGCTGGAAATGTATTTAAGGACTTTTTATAATTGAATAAAATTATTGCTGTATAGCTTAAAACTATTTTACATTTATTTTATAGAACCAAGCATTGAATTTTATGAGTGAGATAGTAACTTTTCCTAATAATCTAGGCTCTAAAGTATTGTCTCTATGTTCATATTTCACCGACTTCCCAAAAGAACGGTACTCAATTCACTGGTAAGGTTTTTCTATATGTATGTTACCTCCGTTACTAGTGCTCCTATTTGGTTCCTGAGTTAATGACCGGTTTTGTTACCAATTTGTTGGCAATTTGTTACCTTTTCTTTAATAATTTTGTGCTAAGTAGTTTGATAGATATTTATGAAGTTAAATAAATGTCGGCTGTCCAAAATCACAACACAGCTAACGTTGTCTTAACCTTAGACAGCTAAAACTAAGTTTTACACGATCGTGCTACTTAGATTGTCCTACAATAAAGTCTGCGAGAACATATATCTATGTTCTAAGGATAACCTACAATAAGCGTTTTAATGTATTCAATTTAAAAAAATTTAAGCATATTTAAATCTCGCTTAAGCAACAAAAGAACATTGCATTAACTATGGGATTATTTACGTGGGACACATATTTGCCAAAATGATGTGGGACTCATACGCCGAAGTTAACGCGGCTATTTTGAGAACAACGGAGACCACACAAAATATTAATAATAATTAGCACAAAACCTAAAATATTTCCATTAATTATACTTATTAGATTTGAAAAAAAAAGTAATTTTGTTCTCCTAAATATTAAATCTTAAAAAAATACTTTTGTTACATAATTTACAATAGCTAAGTTAGTAAAATATTTTTCCATTTATTACAAAAATATATTTAATAGCACCGTAAAGAAAGAAGGAGTGATGAATGTGGTGAAATAGGGGACGTGCTGGCTATAGGACAAGATTGAAAGATTGAGGTTAAGTTTCAATCCTCTTTTCCTTAAGAAAAAGAATCATCATCATCATCAGCCTGTGATAGTCCACTGCTGGACATAGGCCTCCCCTAATAAACCCCCTAATGGATGGGGATCTATTAGGAGGTTTTGGACCGTATCCCACCACGCTGGTCCAATGCGGGTTGGTGGGTGGACCGACTTTTTACATGCCCATCCGACGCATGGATCATCTATCTTTCAGACAATTGATGATCGCTAAGGTGCCTAACCAACTAGAAACTAACAATGAAAATTTGGGCACTAAGGCCACGCCTATACCACTAGGCTACGAGCAGTAGAAAAAGAATACTTAAGCTATAAACTTCAATGAAATGTGCACATAAGTAGGTAGATAGTAAAATTATATATATTTGGTTCATTCCGTCAGACCTTGTAATATAGCGTTAATCTGAATGAAAGTTAATGCATTTGAAAATTCTTTATTCTATGTGCATAGAACTTGTCATAGACGATATTTTAATGAAATTTACATCTTAGAACGTATCAAAAGTGCGGAAGCTATAGTAGGGACGCACGTCTAGGGATACGGAAAAAGTATCGATACTTTGTATAATCGAATACATTCATTCGGTATCAATAGTTTTGTACCCAATACTTTGCAGTCGATTCATTGACTCAATCAGTGCTCCTTAGCAGGTATTGTATCGAAAAAGTTTGGGTATGTATTATCAGAAATAACTAATTTAAAAAAACTCATGTCTATGGTAAGGTTACCACTAACACCCATAGTGCACTCATCCTGAACCTTTTATAACATCGAGCCTAACTCAAAATCGTTCCTTTATGACATAAGTACATTCAAAATTGAATTACCACCGATTGTTTATCCAATTTTCGATATTTATTAACATAAAAAAGTATATTTTAAATTTGTTTTGTAAATGTTTACTATATGCAAGTTTCATGAGTTCTTACTTACAGAATACAAGTGCATGTTCAAATAATATTTCTTCAACGAGATGACTTATTACTTTTACTTCTACTAGTATTGTCGGCAGTATACCTGATAGCCATTCGAAGAAAAATACTTATTCTGGAAGTCGCAATAAGAACTTATACACAAATACCGAACAAAATTTCATCTTTTACACTAACTAAAATCAACCTTTTACTTATCTGCACCTACTCACTATTTTCCTTGGATCCCTTGAAACTATGGGAAGAAATAAGTTGAATTTTCTAAATTATACAAATTTGCTGCAGAATATATTACTTCCTTCTACGATCAGTTCCTTCAGAATTAGTAACATATATCCAATGAATTCATTTTCAAACTGCCTAACTTACAAATACTATAGTACAACAAATAAATCGTACAGAGCGACGACCGTTTAACTACATTCAACCTGTAGCCCTCATTCTTCTTTCAACTCCAGAACCCTCCCAGCCCCCATTCGCAACCCTTACAGCAAGCAGGCGGGTCAGTAACCGACGAAGGGAGCTTAGTGTCGCATGTTTAGCCTAAAGTCATTCAACAGCCAAAATTGAAAGTACATTCAAACTTTTAAAAACCATACCAATAATCGTCGTTGAAGTTTAACACGCAATGTGGTTTAGTGCTGTTGTATATGCATTAGGAGAAGTGGACATTTTTAACAAATAATTAGTAACGTTTATAGGTAAATTTAAGTGATAAAAGTGATTTTCAATGTGATTTGTCAATCAAAAATCGACAGGACGATGTAAGTAAGTAAGCAAAAGTAATTATTGTAGTAAATATCAATATGTATTTATTTTATATAATAACTAGAGCGTCCCGCCCCAGCTTCTTCTACACGGGAGCTATGCTGATAGAAAATATACCTACATTGTTAAACATATAAACATTCCTCTTCGATCACTCTTTCTATTAAATAAACGGCATCGAAATCCGTTGCGTATTTTGAAAGATTTAAGCATACTAATAATATACAGGCATATAGGGCCAGAGAAAGCGGACTTTAAAAACAGGCTTATTTTTAAATTTTACGTTAGGACTAGTAAATTATAGCTATATTTATTGTAACAAACTAAAAAAAGTTTCAGAGTTAAATTAAAAAATTGAGAATTACATTGTATGACAATTGCATTGCTCTCAACCAGTTTTGAATATAAATAAATAAAGCTTTATTTAATTCCATACACACGTTTGCGAATCTAAACATCATGAGCTACTTCACTAGTTATAATACAAAAAAGGAAAGGTAAAATTAAAATATTTTTAGTGACATATTGTAATAAAAATTTCCATGCATTGCATGGAATGTTATGGTGTTCTCCGTTAGCTTTAAGTAACTCAAGGCTAGGAGGGAGTAAGCTGCGATTTACCAAAGAGATAATCTTTCATATTTGTTGATCTTATTATTTTTGATTGGTTCGTTGGCTCTTATTACAATGTAATTTTTGGTTGCTAGTGCGGGGCAACTCCGGAGATTCGGATATGTTTCTTTTGTTAGACTGGTTACAGGAGGTTGGCTTTTTGTTATTTAATACGATTAATTTATCGTATTTATTAATTGCCGTGTTGCCTTTCTCTTTTTCATTTTGTAGTATTTCCTGCAGTTTTTTACGTTTTTTTTTTAAATCAATGGGTAATCTTCTTTTATATAATACGCAGTGTTTTTGAGGCCACATTTATTTTTTTGTATATTAAATCTGTAGCCCAAAGGGGCAAAAGTAATTATTACTGGCCTTATTTTGTCACTTTTCTTTCCTAATCGTTTAACAGCTTCAATACTGTTTTTTCGCACGGGACATTGCAATAAGTTTTAATTACATTAATTATTATTTCTTCTAACTCATGACTAAGTTTTCGCGCCTTATATATCTTTCAATGTTATTAATTTTCTCGTTTTGTTCCTTCATTTCTTTTTCCAAAAGAGTATTTTTCAGCATTTAGCATGTCCTGTTTCTGCTGTTTTATGTCTTCTTGCATTTTCAATAATAAATGTATAACTTCTCCCATGATCATTGGGACCCCAAGCGACACCTATTAATAAATGGCGTTGTTTCGTTATAAAGTTGTTTCTAATCTTTTTTGTGTTAAGATTTTTTTGTCAATACAAAAAAATCTTAACACAAAAGTAATACAATTATTACTCTTCAAGAGTAAATTTTTCTTGGTGGTTTTTATTTGAACATAAATCGTAAAAAAAATGGTTATGGAGACAGAGTTCTGAACGTCTGCCTTATTGATTGAATCAGTCCGAATCGTTAACCAAGTGAGCTATCGAGTAATGCAGTAACGTATTTTTGTTTGCTGTCGCAAGTTTTGCATGTTCTGCAAAGTTCAATGTGTCACCAAAGCAAGTAACTGAGCACAATATGTTACGATGCTTAATTAAAATGTTATTACACTTGCACTAAGAACGCTCGCTAATTAAATACTGATTGTAAACACCATTTTTAATAAGAAATGTTATTGCACTTCCATATTTTTCAAAGTAACCGAAATTATCAACTCACGGTCCCAATTTTTTATGAACATATATAAACTTATATCGCTATTAAAACGAGTTTAGTCTTATACCAGGTACTTCTTCTATTGGTGATGATGATTAATTTTATATTTAACTTGACAGGGCTACAAAGTTCATTTCATCATTTACACGAACAGCCTATGATAGTATTTAAGTTCAATATAGGTCATAGTATAAAAATAAGTACAATTATTCTGAATACATAGTTCTTTGCATTTCCATAGCCTAGGACTAGGATATAGCCTTAATACAAAATAATGACGGTTTATATAAGCTGTGTATTAAAAATAGTTAAAATTTTTGTTTACAAAAAGTTTTTATCTGATTGCGTCTAGTTTTTCAAAAATATTATAGGTACTTTTCTAAAATCTAGAATAGTTGTAGAAACTTTTTAAAAAGTTTGCTATAGTATTGTCAGTGCTTTTTTACACCGCTATACATCTCTATTATACAATGACATTTACTGGTATATATGGACACACCGCTTTACCTTAAACTTAACTAGCCGTCAATTTGCTTCATTTTACAGTAATATTAATGTATGTAGACCATTTAAGGGCATAAAAACATAGTTTTTGTGTCTTAAGATTAAGCCAGCGTTTTTATATTTTTTTGTAGTAACTTTTCGTTATTAATGAAGTAGTTTATCTTATATTTCAGACATCTATAAGACCAATCGATAGAATCTCATTCTAAAAGTACTTAACGTAAAAGTAAATAAATAGCCCAACACGGCAACTTTTTCTGTAGAAATATCAATACATAAATATTTCTACAGAAAAAGTTATTTATTTACTTTCTATCTACCTACCAATTTAGACTTTTACCGAAGACATATTATTGTTTAACGCATTTGTACAACGGTCTTAAAGTCGATTCTGATTTTGACCATTTTAGTAAATCATATAAGTCACGGAGGGTTAACGTCGGGAGGATTCATATAAGCTGTGCAACATCTCCTGCATGTACTCCAGTGACTCGGAGAAACGGAGGTGTGAAAGGTACTCGCCGTTAATGTTTATGCCACGTCCAGTCCAGTCTAGGGTCTTTCAGACTTCCTTTAGTGAACTGCTTTTGGGATAAAACTTCCCTCTGTCTCACTCCTCGATACAATACGATTGGTCTCATTTGATCCCCCAGAATCAGGATGGACATAAACGCAGCACTTTGAATAGCTTTTTGGCTAGCCCAGCTTTCTACAGACTCAAAAGCTTTTTCATAGTTTACAAAGGCAAGGCACAGTGGACTAATAGGGACTGATAATGATAATGATAGTTCTTGGCATTTAGTTAGCCTAAGATATAATCTAAATACAATATTATAACAGATTATAGTATAAATATAACTAAAAGCTTCATCCACGAAGTACCACGTATTAAGTTACTAACATCACTTATTATTATTTCTTAATACTTGATACAAAATAGAACATTTCTTCGCATTATAATAGGTACCTACTTTTTTTGCAACAATGTTGTCAAATCAATTCAAATTATCTCAAGACGCAGACCCAGCTAGTCATGTCTCATTCAACCGCTGCTATTAAAATAGACCTAAAACCAAAAAGGAACGAACAGTGAACTGCCAGTAAGATTGTTCAACACCTGCTCTTCATTCACTGACAATGAGGTTAATCAGAACCAAATCACGGCACCAGCGGTAATGCTATTCACTCGTTACACAACGTTGAACAAACATCATAGATTACAAACTTTTACAAGAGTGTTTACTACTAAAGATAATTAAGATATAAATAATAAAATATCTCAATTTAACAGTAACATTTTTACAGACCCATTCTCTTGGCCAATTCGTTACTTTCTTTTAACTACAATAACTTAAAGTTACCAAAGCAAAAGTTTTTGGTACTGCACTTTTGAGGTAAGGCTTACAATCTGTTTTCACATTAAAATGAGACGAAACTATGATAAAATATAATTTAAATAACATGTACCACAGGCCTTTACAACAAATAAAATAGAAGGAAGATCCACTAGGTTTATGGAAAGCAGACTGGTTGTTAAAATTTCTACAACCCATTTGGCCTACATGACAATTGATTGCATTAAGTACATACAGTATCGAAAACTCGACATATAACATTCAACCTGCCCATCAGTCCAAGGCGTACCTAGTTTGCAGCTATTAGCTATGAGTTGTTCGATATTTTAATTTAAATTGGATTAGAGCTACAACTTGCTTTCTTTGACATATTGTATAGTGCACATTAAAAAACAATAAAAAAAACATATAAAGATAGTCAAACATTAAACTTTATGCAATTCCGTATTGATTTTCTTGTTGATAAAAACTATTTAGCACATACTAATTTTGAACGTCTTAAAAGTAATAAACAATTCAAACTACAGGGCAGACAGTCGGAAACAGATCCAAGTCGCCCTGGATGTTCATATAGTCTTAGTTAATCGCCTTATCTTGCTATTAGCGGAGTATTAAATACAAAATATGCAAACACTTCGCTATCGAAGTACCAAATATATAAAGTCTTTATGTTTTATGACTTCTATTTTTCTTTATCACCTGCTGCGTAAACAATTGGTTTATCAGCAGTCTATTAACTTAACGCGTTAATATTTAAGTAACCAGTACTCTTATTCCCCATTGCGTTTACATTTAAGTTACCAGTTGTCATTTTTTACTCTACTCCGTTAACATTTAGCTAAGAAGTAGTCTTCTTTAACTACTCGTTAAATTGTACAACAAGTAGACTTAATCCCCATCGCGTTAACGTATAACTTACTAATAGTCTTATTAACCTGTTGCATTAAAAATTGATGCAGTTAGCATCTTAATAACGGTTAATACATAATATTGCCGTTGTCAAATCAAAATCTCTCACACACATACACACACACACATTATCAGCCTGAGTAAGTCAACTGCTGAACATCGGCTCCATTTTGGACCATATCACACCACGCTGGTCTAATGCGGGTTGGTGGGTGCACCAACTTTTCATATTCATCCCAGTCATGGATCATCTTAATTTTCAGACAATTAGGTGATCGGCCCAAATTGCCCTAACCAAAAAAAAACTTGCTAGAACATTTAGTGTAAAGGGCATTATTAACTATTTTACATAATACTATACCTTTAGTTGTATCCTGAACATGTCAAATAATTTTAGTTTAAAGAGAGAAAAAATCAAATAACAGATCAGTTTATGTCTAAATTAGGGCACATAACTGGTTTTAATATGATGCGATATTAAAATTACTTCTGTATTTTATGTTGATTTATTAAAAAAATCGGTAGGTATTAATCAGGTTTTCATTGAAGGTCAGAATTTCAGAATAGTCAAGATAAATGAGGGTATATCTTGCAGTTGATTCAATTAGGTTTTACTTTATTTCCATCATATAATTGCGCAGGTTCAGGTAACTCTTCTGAATCTATATGCGTTGCGGAAGAGCTTTACAATCTTCCGGCTAAGGGAATATGATTTTTATATTGCTAACGAACGCAGTCGAGCAGTCAGGCCAACAGTTGGAAAATGGTGACCCTGAGATAGGCACCGCATGCTCCTATGCATAAAGCACTAAGGGATTACCTCTACGGCTCTGAAGCCATAAGTCTGAAGTTGGCCTTGCTTAGCGCACTAACAATGCTGCCGTGCCTAAATAGGTTGTTTATGCAACGCCCGATGAGTGGAGCCTATGTCCAGCAGTGGTCTATCACAGGCTGATGATGATGATGATGAGGTTTAGATCATTTTCATATGGTAAAAATTGTTTCTCTGAAGGAGGGCAAAAGTTAAAAAATAATAACAACAATTTACTCGCTTAATTATCCACGTTAATTTTACCTGCATATCTAAAGCTGTGTTAAAAACAAAGAGCTAGTCACAGCAACGTTTTGTTGTTAATGAATTTGTGTACGTGTGAAATTGTTAATAATATTTACACTAAACACTTTTTAGCAGATTTTTAAAGTGCTCGACACACAAGGTACTGTCATTCTCGTTCATCAAATAAAAAGTGCTATGTGCATATAACAGATTTTAATAGACTAAGATTTAGTTGCATATACATAGTTTTAAGAGGTCGTAGTTCGAGCAATAGTTTTTGTAATAGCCTCATAGATGTTCTTTTCATATCATATATATAAGGCTAGGACTATACGCTGTGGTTTAATTGTCTAAAAATCTCAAAAATTACACATAGTTAAATTACATATTAGGTTTGACAACGACGACATTCAAATAAATTATATAGCGTTATATGCGGCGTGTGTGTGGTTGATGTCGTTAGGTAGAGATATTGCAATCTTTTAAAAACAGATTTTAATTTATATGTTCGTCTTCAAGTTTTTTTCAATGATATTTAGTTTTTGTTTAAAAATTTGTTTCTAAGTCAATGATTATCAGAGAAGGTATAGCCATATATATGGAAGGTATAACACTGTTTATAGTCTCTTATTATGGTAAAAGTGTTCTTATAATAAATGTACTCTTAAATTAATGAAGATCTTATAAAAAGCTAATGTTTTCACTTGTATAAACTATATTCTTAATTAATGATGGCAGCGAGTATAGCAAAAATACGTTACAATTTTATTTCGATCGTTCTATTTTTGCTAGTTACATTAGCTAAGCTGAAGTGGCAATGGGCCGGCCACTTAGCTCGGAGAACTGATAACCGTTGGGGAAGAAAGGTTCTCGAGTGGCAGCCTCTACTAGCCATCGTAGTGTCGGACGACCCCCACCAGATGGAGTGACGACCTGTGCAAATGTGCAGGAGGTCGGTGGATGCAGTTGGCACAGGATCGTACCTCTTGGCGACTTATGGGGGAGGCCTATGCTCAACAGTGGGCTTTGACAGGCTGAAACGACGACGACGACGACGTCTATTTTTTTTATTGAATATGAAACCAATGGCAGTGACGTTCATATATTATTTAGCAGTTAATTTCGAGCCAAATACAGTCAAGAGTTTTTGAAATTAAAAGTCAAAAAATGTATTAAAATAAGAAGTCAATCCCGTAGTTCGACGCACCTCCTTACAGATGTAAAAGTTGAACAGTTAAAGCAATAATTTTGCTTGGTTTAGACTTATTCTTTCTGCAGACACGTTCCTACCCAAATAGTCTCTTACGTTAATAAAATTGCATATATTTAAATTTACAGTAAATCAAACAACAGTCATAAATATGTTACCCATCAATATATTGGAACACCAATAAAATGTAAGTGTTAGACAACTTTACTCATGGATTTTTGAACTATGGACCATACTGAAGAGGCACTTTTATAAAACCGGTGGTAGGTGAGGTGGGATATCCCGTCTAGGTGGGTACCACCGCGGTGCCTATTTCTGCCGCGAGAAGTGTGTGAAAACCGTACCCAGCGTATTTACTGGGTGAACAAGACTTAACACCCTATGTCTCACGTATTGTCAACGTCTATGGGTGTCGGTGACCACTTTCCATCAGGTGGCCCGACTGCTCGTCAGGCAGCGTATGCCATAAAAAAAATGTCAATATGTATTCGTATATTGTTGTTTTAAGTAGCTTTCAGAAACTAGAATTTGATGAAATTCACTATTCACGTCAATTAAAATTATTTTTTTTCTGTCCTTATATTTAGATTGCATTTTCAGAGGCAGAAGTTTTAACATTACAAATTTCTTCTTTAATAGTGGCTTTATTTATAAAAAAAGTGTTATGATATATTTCAAACTAACATTAAATGTACTGACGTTTTAAATTTTTCTGATAATATAATTGTATTACCACGTCTTTTAACCGAACCGATTCATAGGCTAGCTTTATAAAAGTTATTACGATCAGATTAAGACATATTAATTTTTTTCTGTCTATCATTTTGCGAGGATCGTGTCTTGATACTCATTCAATACCTTATAACTTGTATATATTGTATTGCATCAACACAAAATGATACACATTCAATATCTTATAGCTTCAGCGTCACAACGGTGCGATATCATGATCTCATATGTCCTCATCTCATATGCTTTGGGGGTTAGCGATGATAAGTATGGGTTTGTTTATCTTTATTCTCTATTAGCTGTGTGTAGACATATAACATACCGTTATAGAGGAAATACAATAACGTATTTTTTTATATCACAATTTATATCTAATAATGTCCTTTCAAGGTTCGATCTATAATCGAAGGTATAATCTACGTTAATGAGTTTTATTAATTAAAAAGGCAGTGGTTTAATAATGTATTGTTTTATAAAAATGATCAGCGATTAGTTTGTAAGATACTAGAACATTAAGTATTTTCATCCCTTTTATTTTGTTAAACCAAAATCTATGTGTAGTTTTTTGCAAAACAAAAGCAGCATTCGCTAAAGGGCTTATTAATAAAATACCATTTTCCTAATAATAGACATTTATTACTCAAAAATATTGTTCATAACATACATCGCTAATTTTCTACACAAACATCTTTAATGAGAAAATACATTTATTATATTTTTTTTATTTGTAGCATTCTTAATATACATTTCTATAACATTAAACATTAACATCTTTAATCACAAAATACATATATTTTATTATTTTTTTTGTTTGTAGCATTCTTAATATACATTTCTATAACATTAAACATTAACATCTTTAATCAGAAAATACATTTATTATATTTTTTTTATTTGTAGCATTCTTAATATACATTTCTATAACATTAAACATTAACATCTTTAATCAGAAAATACATTTATTATATTTTTTTTATTTGTAGCATTCTTAATATACATTTCTATAACATTAAGCATTAACATCTTTAATCAGAAAATACATTTATTTTAACGAAGTTCCTTACGGCAGGCTTGGAGGAGATAAGGATAAAAATGTGATAGTGAAACCGTAAAAAAAAAGTGCGAGGAATAAAACGTGCGCAGGCGCGCCTTTCTCTTTCTCTGCCTTTCTTTTTGTTATTTTAGTTTATAATTTGAATTACGGTTATTTTTCTTTTGTTTACGCGAATACTATACATTTTTAAATACCCCGTGACCGCGGCCACTGTAAAGTATTCGAAACGTCAGGAATTAAAAATTAAAATAAACGCGATAAAATCGTTTTAATTTATTATTTCCTAAAATACTTTCCTGCACTTAAATAAAAAGTAATCAGCGAAATTTAAGAGAAAAATCAAGAAAACCAATAAAATTGAGCAAGTTTTTTTGGCCAATTGTGTCGATTCTACATTAGCCGAAGGAACTTCGTTTCTACCTTGTGTCCCGCGACATCACATCTTTATTTTTTTATCCTTTGCATTCTTCCTTTAACAATAATGAAATAATCATGGATAATTTTTTAAGTACTAAATACAAACTTTAGTCAGAAAATACGTTTATTTAATTTATATCTATAGCATTCAGTGTTTAAGGATACTAAAGACATTTAATAAGGAAAAAATATTTATACTTTAAAATTATTCACTTTCAAAGATTCTAACTGATGCTATTAGTAACAAAAAATACGAACAATCATCAGAATCCTAAAATATAAAGAAATGTTTTCAAAAGTTTTTTAAATTGTCGATTATTCTCAATCTGAGACTATCAATATTAAGTTAGAGAAAATTACAATTTATCGGAATGGTTGAGTGTTTTTTAGCTATAAAAATCTCTTTTGGTTAGTGAATAAAAAGGAACACAATAATAATAATTACTATCTGTTCATTAACTGAAGTCATAAAACCTGTTTGACCATTGGAGAAGTCAGCTAAAACATAGTCATCGGTCCCCCCTTTGGTATAACTCTCACGAATTGTCCTGAAACGTAGAAGATGAGTATGGAAACATACATAATTTATTATGAAACAACTAAAACTTTCCTGAGACTTTTTACTAAAAATAATATAGTAACAGCTGAACTGCCTCCGTAGCCTAGTGGTATGAGCGTGTGCTTTAGAAACCGGAGGTCGTGGGTTCTGAATCTGCGGGACTTGACAAATTTTTCATTGTTGTTTCCTAGTTGGTAAGGCAATTTGGGCCGTTCACCCAATTGTAGAAATGTAAGATAATCCATGCGTTGGGTAGGGCATGTAAAAAGTCGGTCCACCCACCAACCCGCATTGGACCAGCGTGGTGGGATACGGTCCAAAACCCCCTAATAGATAGGGGTGTATTAGGGGAGGCCTATGTCCATCAGTGGACTATCATAGGCTGATGATGATGATGATGAACAGCTGAACGGTCCTTCAAGAGGAAGAATGGGATAATTTTACGGTCGTGTTTCGTCTCACACTGACACCTCTGGGGGCATACGATTGGTCCAAAACTAGTTGGCACCAACACCGATCTCACGGGAGTACAGCCGTTAGTAGATAATTTTCGTTACGTTAAATATTATAAAAAAAGAATTGCAAGGTGTTATAGAGCATTATAAAATATATAGAAATCGTTATTAACTAATTAAGGAAAGATTATTAACAAGACAACAAATTAGCAATTAAATTTTGTTACCAAAATCCTTACAAATGTAGAAACGCAAAAAAATTTAATTAATGAAATATAGATACATTACTTCGGCGCAAAAATTAATATTTTACTCACCATTCACATGGACGAATCCCGTGTCCACTTTACCTACATCGTTATCAAAAGAGCATGTATATATTCCGAGGTCACCGTCAGTGTACGAAAGCACTATAAGGGTATATTTTAGTACGTCTTTCCTCACTTTTTCTGTTTGTGTTCTGAATTTGCTCCTGAAATAATAGTACTCAATTATATTACAGTTAAAGTAAAAATCGTGAAGGGCATTAATTTATCTTCTGCTTACCCCGAAACAATTATTTTCCCATTTTGAGTCCACTTCACCTTAGATGGGGGGTTCGCTTCAGTTTCACAGGACATTTGGATATAATTGCTGTTTCTCACATAGATGAACTGCGATTTAACAAGCACTTTTGGCGCAACTAAAAAGCAACATGTATTTATAGTCATGCGGCGTTTACATATGTCACATATATCACAGCATTCGAATACTAAGTACAACCCTTAAAGATTTTAACAGACAAATCCAATGAAAAACGATGAAGCTATGAACTTCTTATTGCAATACACACCCTTAACAAAGGCATAAAGGAATTTAAATCATGCTTTGAATAATGGGTAACTTCCCAAAAACAAATATATTTTAATATTTCTAGTTTATCACTTAACAATATTAATAATACAATTTTTAGTAGAGTGCAATCAATTTTACAAAAGACGTAGGTAGTGGTCCGCTGATTTTAAATCACGTAGTCGAACGCAGGTAACTTAGTGCAAAGCAATTAGCATAAATAATTTGTACTTACAGTTTACGGTGAGTGTAATGCGTTTTTTAACCTTAGACACCTCGTTATAGCCAACACATAAATAATCGCCCGCCTGTTCGCGATCCACTTTTACGAGCGTCATCACCGAGCGCCAGAATGCTTTAACTGCAACAATAATGAACAAGATACAATCTACACGTTCAACAGTGGCTACCAGTGTTGAACGTGTAGATTGCAGTCTCAGGAGAAGGTGACCGAGAAATCAAAAATCTATCAAATTCGAATACAAACGGCTTTAAAAGGTGGGAACAAAATAAATTCTAGTTAATCTATAGTGTAATCAACGAAAAGATTATGATTTTAAAGCGCGTTATGAAATTTACCCTTTTTATTAGCTCATATTAATCACATTTCAATTAACATTACGAATCTAACGGAACTATAAAATAAAGTAATGATTATTTTCATTTCGGAGGAAAGAATTGTTATGTCAACGAATAATCAAAATACAGCTAGCCTAGAAGTAATTGCTTGAATTATGTTCCACTAGGACAGGGAAAAATAAACAAAATAACATAATCGACTATGTTTACCTTTAAACGTTTCGGGTCCATTTGGGCTTCGCAAAGTAATCAACTTGCCGTGGGCCCTACGCCAATGGACAATCGCCTCTGGATCGCCGGTCACATTGCAGCTGAAGAAAACACCAGAGCCCTCTTTAATGGTCATATCTTCGCTGGTCCCTTCCTTTGCTATAGCCAGGGATGGTGTACGCTCGGCACCTAAGAGATTTCTCAGAAATTTGAGAAACAACGTAATCAGCTCTAATTATTATAAACATTGGCTATTTATACAATCGATATCACAACATATTACATAACAAAGTCGCATTGCTTCTGTCCGTCCCTATCTCTGCTTAAATTTTTAGAAGTACGGATTTCATTTAAGGCGGTTTTTTATAGGTAGTTAGTAGTAGATAGAGTTACACATGATATGTTTATTTGTGTATTACATGCATAATATTAAAGAGAAACTCTGATATATTTTGAGGTTTCTATCGAGACGTGGTTTTCGTTGCTTTGGATGAGGTAAATCAAAGTAATATACTACGGTAATTTACACCTTAAAAATATCAACAAAAATATAATTCGCAGTAACCATTTTTATCCTATATATTTGAAGGTAAAATGCCATATTTGCGAGTTTATTTTTAGCAATACAGCATTAACCCTCATCCAATTAAGTACCTTAAATACATTTTCAATTTACTATAGATCAATATGGTCTTCAGTATATGCCGCGGCTTAGCGCACATTCTAAGCCGAGGCATATTATATATATAATATGATCCTCTTAATTCCCAAATTCCATCGTGCCTAATGCTCTATATTATAATGGTATTATGCTACTTTAGATTGAGGTTATTTCTTGACATAAATTAGAAAAAGAGGTGGTAATTCCCCGTTTACTGGGGCCGTCTGCCATGCCCAGGCGTGCCTATTTCTGCCGAACAGCAGTAGTGTGAAAACACTACTGCTGTTCGGCAGAAATAGGCACGGCTCCGGTTTGAAGGGTACCGTAGCCAGCGTATTTACTGGGTTAATGAGACGTAACATCCTATGTCTCACGGTAGCCAGCGCATTGATGATACCCCTAGTATTGCCGATGTCAACAGGCATCGGTGACCACTTACCACCAGGTGGCCCGACTACTCCTTCGTTATCAATTAAAAAAAGAAATAATTTATGATTAATTTTGAAGTTTCTTAAGCGTTTTAAAAAAGAAATATTTCTTCGACCATATTGAAATAAGGATGAATAAAAATAACGCCAACATTTCAATTATCTACCAAACAGGCCTCCTCGACAGGCAGACGTATTGACAGGCAGCGGGGAATTTAAATGAAATGCTACGATATTGTTTTGACTTTGACGCGCGTTTTTAAAATATCTATTTCAGACGCAACCCAAATGAATATGTATGCTACTCACCTTCGGCAGCATAGATTACTGTAATAAAAACACTGCACAAACTATTATTCTGAACGGTATTGTGGCCTTTTTGTGAAGCATAAACTTAGTGTTTTTAAACTTCTTCATCTTAGAGGTGGTTTAGTTCGTGTCTGCTACTAGCTTTGGCTGGAACTCCTGAAACAAAATAGTCATTTCACATCATAGCCTCATAAGATTGTACAAAGTTTGACAAATAAATTAATTTTAAAAGCCTAAAAGGTACGTACTTTCCATGACTGTCTTTGTGCATTACAAGGCACTATTAGTATGTATTTATTTTCTTGAAAAGAGTAATTTCGACAGTTATGGCCCAGTCAGAGATGTTAACAGTTTAATCATTATTGCTATAAGTAATATGGTAGTAATTGATTAAGTTCCCATTAAGGTAAATAAATGTTCTTTAGTTTGTTAATTTGGCCAAAAATCCATAGTATTAGAAAACTTTATAAACCTACTTTTTCATCCCAAAAAAAGCAGGTTTAATTCCGAGCGGATGTTTGCTGCATATTGAGGGAATGTATATTTTTTTTTAATTTTGTGATATGAACTATTAAAGATTGTAAAAAAAATACGTCAGCAAAAATCACTATTTTTGCTGACGGCGATATATGATATCTTTTGAAGGCGCCGCGTAAACCTTCAGATGTAGTAAATCATCTGTCAATGAAAAAATAAATTCAGCAAGTGCATATATTTAATTTTTAGGAATAAACCAATTTAACCATTTTCATAAAACATTGATGTTAATATTACAATGAGGTTATTCAAGATTAAATTTAAGCTAATACTGTATATATCGTTTTTGAAGAACTTTGATAAAATACCTTCAAACACAATAGAGATTTGATACGAGGCACCTTGAGTGGCGGGGATATAGTTGAGCCAGGGTTTTAATTCTAAACGCGCGATGTTGTGATTTTTGACGCTTATCACAAAATTATTTAAAAAAAAAGGACAAAATGACAGATAATATCTGTCAATAAAAAATGAAATCTGAGCAGTAGGAGCGTGTTAGTTACACTACTTATGACCCAAGAACGGTTGAACTATTTTAGCTCAGAACCAGTAAAGGGGTATAGGATAACTTTTATACCGTTTTTTTTGACAACACTTAAATTGTTCCATTTTCACAACAAATTTTTAAAACCTGGAAGACACATTGTGTTGCACATTAGCGGAGTTTATAGAATACGATTGCTCATATGTCATGAATGGCCTGATATAGTGATTTTCAGCATCTAAACCTCCAGTGCAACAATGATAAAAGTGCGCGCTGTCAAGTTGGTCGATACGTTAACTGCAATGTAGTGTTTGGGCGTATATTCTTCTGTACGGAATACAAAAAACTGCTCATTAACGTCATCTTAGGTAAAACGGAGTTCGACGGGTGGGCTTGTATAAAAAAAAAAAACATACGCTCCTAATTGAGTACCTTTTAACAAACAAAATATGACCGACTCAAATAAGTTTCTAACTATTTTGCGCAATATATGCCGGTGACAATGTGCCCTCTGCAAAAAACTGCCCCCCGGTTTCCACCACTGCATTTTAAATATCTAATTCCTTTTAAGGTATTAATTTAATGAAAGTGTTGTGTATCACGCATTTTATGTACATACAACAATTTGTAAACAACAGTTGCGATTCCTGACCGTAAAATTTTCATTATTTCCTGAAATATCTATTAAAGTACTCATTACAAATATTAAAATAATAGGACCAAATAACGACGTATATAAATAAAGAAAAACAGACGTTCCGAATTGGGAAGTCGCTCAAAAAGTAATAAGTTGCTTACGAAGCTAATTAAATGAATAGGTGCGATACATTTATCATACTCGAGATTTTGGTTAAAGGATCCAAGGTTCCAATAATTCTCTAATTATTCCTTTACTTCATTATTCCTTTAATCAACAAGAATGAAAAAAAAAACAACATTGTCCTGTTTGTTATTCGAACCTACGGCTTCTGATTAAAATGCTTTGGATCTACTAAAAGTAAACCACCACGGTTAAATGGGCGGAAGACCACTATTTTGCAATATTTAACTATCATAAATATAGGCACTCTCCAAAACTGTATCACAGCGCCGCTCACGTAACGCTCTCCATAAGCAAACCATAAGAGAAAGTGAGAGGTACGCTAAAAAGAGACAGAGAGCAATAGAAAGAGGGTAATAGTTACCGGTTCATTCCTTGCGTTTCTCTGTCACTCGTGCATTCTTACCGTAGAAATAAACAAATAGTGTCTGTATTGTATTGTATGTATGTTAGTATGTCTGTATGTATGTATATATAAACTGCCTCCGTAGCCTAGTGGTAAGGTGTGTGATTTAGAAACCGGAGGACGCGGGTTCGAATCGTGCGGGGACTTAACAAATTTTCATTGTTGTTTTTTAGTTGGTTAGGGTAATTTGGGTCGATCACGCAATTGTCTAAAAAGTAAGACGATCCATGCGTCGGATGTGCATGTAAAAAGTCGGTTCATCCACCAACCCACGTTGGACAGCGTTGGGACACGGCCCTAAACCCCCTAATGGATAGGGGTATATTAGGGGAGGCCTATGTCTAGTAGTGGACTATCACAGGCTGATTGTCTGAAAAGTAAGATGATCCATGCGTCGGATGGGCGTGTAAAAAGTCGGTCCTGCGCCTTACTCTCTCCGGTCGTGTCGGTTATCCGTCCCATCGGGCTTTGAGAGTACAAAGGAACAGGGAGTGCGCCTGTGTTTGCGCTTACACTTGTGCACTATAATATCTCCTGCGTAGTTGGCTGATCTCTAATATAAATTGGCCGCCGTAGTCGTTATTGACTGGAGAACATTATTATTATTATTATGTACATATGTACATAGGTATTATGTATGTATGTAATATATATACATATATATTTTATTATTTATTTACATATAACCTCTAAACTTATAACAAATTTCATCTTTGTTTTATTACATAATTGTGCACCTACTGATTGTTCTCCGTACCACCCAAAGGTTGGCTGGTAGATAATGCCTTTTGGCGTCCGTAAGTCCGTCTTTGTACTTATTTGTGCATAAAGTTTAATAAATAAATAAAAGGTATAAATATAAATTTGTTAATATGATAATCAGTAAATTCGTCTTTCTATGACATAAATAAGTTAAGAAAATAATCATTATGGTATTATTAAAAATTTGTTATTTGAATAGTTTGAATTGTTATTATTATTACATTACAATTATTCTACAACTAAAAGACGTTGTCACGTATAACTTTAGCCCGTTTACCGATTTTACAAGCAACCAATTTTTAACAAAACTGAACGTGAATTAACTTAACTTTTTATAAAGTTACCGTTATTTTTTTCGCGGCGTGAGTTAGAAATTTTGGTCGCTTTCCCTTGACACTGGCCCTTTTTGTTACTTCAAATAAATCACACCTGTTGATATAACACTTTTTTTGTGTTTACGCGAATACTTGTTGAGTTAGACACTTGTTGAGTTAGACACTTGTTGAGTTGCACACTTGTTGAGTTAAAAAAAAATGAGGCCTAAAAATAAATCCTCAATAATTTAGAATCAGATGCAATAATTTCTTTTGTTTTTGTATAATATCAGATTAAAAACAAAGCGTTAAATAAACTTACTTGCAACGCACTGACTTGGACGCACTCGATTTGCTACCACACCACGCGATACTGTCCAGGAGCACCTAGCAACGCAGGCGGACGGCAGTTTTCCCCGACGCTTGAGCTTCCTTCCCCCGTTTCCAGAAACAAATTTACGAGAAAACGGATGCACGACGCGGGGCTCGATAGCTCCGTATGTACAACCGAGATTAAACCTTAACACGTACCATATAAGGTTTATGTTTGCAGCCTTGCGCGCAATATAAATTAAGTTATAATATTTATGACATATACCGCTAATTACCTATTTTAAGATTTTTTCTTTACAAAAGAGCACAAATGTATTTATTACTAATAACACGTTTAAATATTTTCGACTTGTTTATTTACATTTCGTTCTGTTTTCCTAAATTTGAAGAATTGTTACAGTATGTCAACATAAAAATGTTTGTGTTGTTCAAAAGTAAAGTAGCTTAACATTTTCATAACTTCACCTGTTAGATTTCAACGCTCGCACTTTTGTTTTACAAAACTGACTATTCAATGTATCAAAAATATGTTACGTTTAATTTAATGTTTTCAATTAGCATAAATAATAAACTTTTAAAATACAATCTTAAATTATTTGTTATTCAAAAAGTTTATAATAGCAAGAGAAATATTAGAGCAGGTACTTAATATTGTTAATTATATAAAAAACAGGAATATTAAATAAATAAGGTGAAAAAATTTTATCGTTGAGAATATATAATTATGTAAGATATGGAATTATTTCGTCGTAGACGAAGATGTTACAAAATAGAAGGTTAAATGAGTTATTATGTGTTATTTATTATTAGGTAATATATATTTCTTAGACAGAGTTAGAGTCTGTTTACCCAGTAGATACGCTAGCTACGGTGACCTTCAAACTGGAACACAGCAGTGTTTTCCCACTTCTGCTTTTCGGCGAAATAGACACCGGGTGGTATTGACCTGACGGTCCCCGCAAAAGAAGGACCTACCACTAATAAAATTGTTTTTGAAAGGACTTTTTGTCCTTAATTTTATTTAAACTTTAATATTTTTCATTCGAGATTTACTACGACCTATTACAAGCTTTTTTCGCCTCCAAATAATATACTTACGCTGTTTTAAGCAATTAAAGTTAATGGATTTTATTTATATTTATATTTCAGTATCACCTTTTCTAACTCTCTTTAATACTTTTATCTTATTTCTAGAAATTGTTTTTTTCTTTTCAGACAATTGGGTGATCGGCCTAAATTTCCCTATTCAACTAGGAAACAACAATAAAAATTTGTTGAGTCCCCGCAGGATTAGACCTCCAGTTTCTAAGGCACACGCCTATAACACAAGGCTACGGAGGAAGTTGATCTAATTTATACATATATGAATATGGGATAGTTTTAAATCAATTTGTTTATAACTCTTTAATGCATTTGTCTTTTGTACGTGGTAACTTTTAGATATAAGAAAATGTAACGTTCGGTAGGTACTGATTAAAAAGCTGTACCGGCTGTATTTTAATAATTGGTAATGAAGAGGTGAATATGGTAAGCAATTATTAATCATTTGCTATCACCATATATGCATATATGTGGAGATAGCAAAGTTTCAACTCTATCACTCGACACAGAGAAATTGATCAAATTTGACTTGCATGATTTGATTTTACAATGACGGACGTTCACGTTGAACTAAAAAAAGCTTGTTTTAATAATATCATACTGTACACTTTACTGTTATTTATAAAAGCTAGTCAAATATTAAATGATTTAAAAAAAACAATAACTTATTTGTTTAGATGTTTGTTTAGATAAACATGTAATTACAAATTTAAATGAATTTTAATTCAGTCTAGGCGCCTTTGAGCTCAGATCAATGTTAAATTAATATTTGTACGCTCCGTGGAGCAAAAACATGTGGGTCTGAATATGTTTGTAATTACACCTCAATTATTTTATGCTATACCATGTTTTTACAAATAAATGTCTTATTATTATTATTATTATTATTATTAGAAATCTTCTAAAAATTGAATCAAGATGGTGTTTAGTACATATTTAAATATGTATTTTAAGGATAAACAAACATTTTAACTTGTAAATTTTGTTGAAAAATTAAACAAATAATTTACCCTTAAACCTCACAAAATTTTAATTTTCTTTTAAAAAGCAATGAAAATTAATAAGATAAAAATACAAACAATTTAAAAAGAAACAAAAATAAGGCGCGATTATAAAAGTTTTTGTGCTTACAGAATAGTTTTTAATCAAAATCTCTAGTGCGTCAATAAGACTTTTAAAATCTGTTCTTTAATTTTATTTATTTGTTTTATTATTAAATTATATTAGAAAACATTATTAAAATGTAATATATCAGCACTTTAACCATAAAAGTTCGTGTATTGGAATAAAACAATTTTCAGGAACGACGGGATTGCCTTCTAAGAACCTGATAATAAAATTCATTCAAGGGCGTGGGTTTTCACTTGAAACATTGATCACAAAATTTTCTATATTCCTTTTAAGATGTCTTCCCAGCAAAGTCTTAGGACGGCGTTCGTTCTTACAATAAAGTGGAGTTTTTTTGGATTAGTTCTTTGTTTATTATACTGTTAAAAATGATCACACCACTTTGCCTAACCAAATTTGAATCCAATTTCGTATAGTAATTTGCAGGTTCAAATTTAAAATCTTTGCACAGGAAGATAAACCTAGCATTTAGTGATTTCATTAACATTTTGTACTGCCAGATATTTAATTATTGACTTTAAAGTAAGTTAAAGTTACCAAATTTTTATTAAAATAATGTTTGGGTAAAGGAATAAGATTTAAATGTAGAATTTATTGATGTGTTAAGTGACTAATATATGTTTTAACATAAGATATAGAAAAAGAATATGTTACTAAAAATATTTCCGTTTTTTATTATTTATAATCCTTGTTTTCGAAGACTTGTGATGTCAGAGTCGATGAATAAGAAGTAAATTATTAATCTGTCATAGTCTCGCTATAAAATAACAACCGAAAAAATGTTATAACGGTGATTTCTAGTTGGTCAGAAAAGAACATGTTGCGCGGTTTAATTGCACTCGTTTTTAATAGGGCCAAAAAATATTGCAATTGACTAATCTCCTCATCATATCAGCTGTGATATCTAGTTACATAGGCCTCCTTAATACGGGGTGATTGGAAGGCCTATGTCCATATCCATTAGAGGTTTAGGGCTCGATCCACCACGTCCAAAGCGGTTGGTGGATGAAACGACTCATGCCCATTGGCATGATCGTTATACTTTTCAGAAAATTGGTGATCGGCCCAAATTGCCCTAACCAAAGGAAACACCAATGGAAATTGTTGAGTCCGAGGATTCAAACCCACGACCTCCGGTTTTAAAGCAAAGCCCCACACCACTAGGGCTAAGGGAGGCGTTAGATTCTATATCTGTGTCCATTTTTTATCTCTCTCTCTCTGTTTAAAAAAATCACGATAAAACCAGTCTCAGTTTCTTTATTGCAAAATAATAAACATAAGTAGCAGAAGACATAAATTTTTTATTTCAAAATTTTAACTTATTCACCTTTTAAACTCTACTCGGATTCAACAAAATTAAAACAAAATTAGCCCGGTTTAGATTCTCGAGTTTCAGCGAGACTAACAAACAATCATTTTAATCTTGATTAGGTAAAATCTAAGAGTAATCGAGTCATATTACTAATCCAACAATAAGATTTTTTATCGTATATAAATCGTTTGCTACCTTTGTAGTCCGATTTATTAAGCCATTAGTAAAAAACAAATCTATTAAGTCAATAGAATGAACGCCTAGTGTGACATAAGGGCCCTTTCCGATTAAACAGGATTACGCCAGCGCTTTAGACTCCACCGAGTACTTAATAAAATATCAATGTCCGTTGACTTGCAATCTAAACAATTCAATAATCTTAATGTTGAGGCTTTGAAAGAATAGGATGTTAGTATGTAAGAATCGCTGATTTTTTTAAAACCAACTAACTTTTTAAAATCAATATGCAAGCACGTGATTTTGATATATTTTGTTTGTGCTTAGCTTTAGCATTTTATAGCTACTTATTTTTAGCAGGAATTAATTCACAATTCTAACGATAATTAAGACGTAATAATACATTTAACAATTTTACAAGTATGATGAACTTACATTCCAAGAAATAGATAAAAATAAATAAAATTTTGAAGTTGAAGAATCTTTTTTAGTTTAAAGGTCAACGGCGAACACTAAAACGTAACGACGTCATGGATTAAAATTTTTTTCGCTATATAACATTTCGTATCAGAATGAGGAAACTTCTGAAAGTTGTTTATTGGATATTATCCCCGCGTTTGCAAAAGTGTTTATTGTTTAGCTGTGGGAGGTTATCCGATACCTATACATTTACTTTCTCATTTAAATTACTAAATCATTTTACGACAAACCATGTGCCCGTCATAGTATCGATAATTACTTTTTACACAGTAACGAAATAAATGAGTGTAAATAAAGAGAATCTTGAAAATGGTAATTATTTAACAAATTTTTAATTTACTCACATTTACCAGATGAAGGTTTTTACCATAAATTATCAGAAAATACAATACATTAAATCACCCAAATATCACTATTTGAACGTGATAAGATTAATGTCTTCTTACTCAAAAATTTCAAATAATTTTTTAGTTTGACGACCTTTGAAGGCGAAATCTCTTTTTCAAGGCACATAATTATTTCAAACATTATTTCTTCCTGTCTAACACAATTCCTGCGATGATTCGTGAATATTGGAACTAAAACATTTATTGTTCATGTAATGTTTAAGCCACATTTTTGAATTATTCACCGACTGTTCCAACACGCATTTAATTTTTTCCCGAATAAACTAAACTTTAAATATTTTATTAGCATAAAATAGTCTTTTACCAGTGGTAGGTCCATTTACAGGGACCGTCTGTGGATACCACCACGTGCCTATTTCACCACAAGCTGTGGTATGACAACAACTTGTTCCTGTTTGAAGGGCACCGTAGACATCATTTACTGGGAAACGAGGCTTAAACCTATGTCTCACCAGTATTGCCATGTCTATGGGCTTCAATGACCACTTTCCATCAGGTGGCCTTTCTAAAAATCTTATTTGGTACTACATAATAGGCACTACCAATCGAAACACTACTTTACCACAAACTAAATTGAACTGTTAAGATAGATCTTATTGATGCTAAGTAAATTTATAATTGAAATAAAACATTGTTTGGATCGGCATACTCACCATCTTTTTGAAAAGTGGATGAAAAATCATTGATTGTCTTATTTTTTACTTTCCAAAAACGAGGTCTGAATTCAGAACGGACGTTTTTTTTATACATTTAATTCGTCCGCTCCCTAAAGCAGATTTTATTCATTCTTTTTTTAAATGATATATTAACTTCCCATTGCTCCTATTTTTATAATAATTTTGTGATATTTAGTTTAACAGATATTTGATAAATAAAAAAAATTAGCACCAAAAATCACAACCTAGGCGATTAAATTGCAAACGTTTAAACCGTAAGTGATAGGCATTAATGAGAGATTGAAGATGCGGTGGCAACGCGACGCAATTTCCTACATTTCATTATAGACGTCAAACATAAAGACCACCAATAAATTAAACACTTATATTTAGATTATGTACACGGTATATATAGGGCCAACAGACGTTTCAATCTAACGATGATTATTAATTGGTGTAATTAATAAAGTTGTGTTTTATTCAGATTTTTTTTGCGTATATATAAAAGTTTTGTTGCATTCCGTCACGGAACAGACGACATATGATAAAAGATGGATTGATGCCAAACACTTAGCGACTGACTTTGAGATTTAATTATCGATATTGCGAATGCTACCCGCACTAAAAACTGCAACCGTTTAAAGTCAAATCTCACCGTAGCCTAGTGGTAAGGGTGATTCAGAAACCTGGGGGCGAGGGTTCGTTCCCGCAACCCAATCCAGGAGCTTCATTTTTAAACACAATATTACATTAAAAAGTTAATATTGTCCAAAGCGCTGGGGTTATAATAGAAAACGAATCATTAATTTTTCAAAAAGCCGGGATAAAAAGTACCCTCCGCCCGTCTCCTGGTTCTAAGTTACCTCCACACAATATTTCAGCTAAATTTGTTTAGCGGTTCGTCATTTATAAATAGTGTTACTAGCACGACTTTCACCTATAGATTTGTTTTTGCAAGATGAAATAAAATCTACTTTTACATTCTACCTTTTAGAATAACAAACACATCTTCATAGAACACCCATTAACTTGACATACGTCGAGTCAATGTCCAATGTCTGGTGAATATGATTGGTGTTAATCCGCTTAACGTATTGAATCAGTAGGCAGCGACCGAGTATAGTAGCAAATTGTAAGCCGTATTGTCTTTACTATTCCATAGATTCTATTTTATATAAATGAGATTTACATGATTAAGGAATAATTATCTTTCTCTTTAAAAAATATTTTTATGTCATTTGATTTTACTCAAACATCTTCGGAAAACTTTAAAATTTTAAAATATTTAATGAAATGCTTGTATAAATCTATTGATGTGCCGGATCGACAAAATGTAGATCTGCGGATCGGATCTGAATATAGATTTTGGTGTAAAGATCCGAGATACGGATACGTTTTAACTTTCTTACAAATTGGTGATAGAGCGTGCTTCTTAAATTGAAATGTTTCAACTTAGTGGTGCCTTTTTCTTGTGTTTATCTTTAGTTTAATTTGACGTGGTAGCATAGTAATAGTTTGTTTGGCTTAAAATAGATAACCAATTTAAAATATTACGAAGATTTAAGATTTCTTTCATAATAAAAAGTGCTCCGAATTTTTTTAATATTGATTTACTAAAGATTAATCATAAATAATTAGCCAGTTAAACGACTATGAAAGTTTTCAACATAAAGGCCTAAATATTTTATTTTAAGAAATAAAAAAATCTGCATTTAATTTAACAGTTTTTATTTCTACCTAATCAACTATTAAGAGTGACTATTAAAGTGAACTAACGACGCCAAATGATTTAAATTATAATCCGAATCTATTTTAAGTGATTGTGAACCGTGAGAATCTCGTCAATTGGCCCTTCGCCTTTAATAATTTTATCCATAAATTTATAATTAATATGTTAAATAGATCCGTAAAAGATCCGCTAAAAATAATGGATACGGATCTTTCTTCTGCCTCGGATATCCGCGGATGCGAATACGAATATGCCACACATCAATAGTAAATACAAAAATAATTCCATACTAATATTATAAATGTCTGTTCGCCTATCCGTCTTTACTGTCTACACCATTGAATATTTATTTATATTCTATAACTGCAAAGTTGGTGCGTATTTTAAATAGAATAAAAAAAAATATTTTCACCATGTCATCAAAACTTCAAAAATATGTTGCCAAATATTGCCCAGCCCGTAGGATATGGCAGTAGTAGGGCTTTTTGCTACAATACTACCGTCTGGGATAGTACCACTGCGGTGACTATTTCTGCCGCAAATCAGTAGTGTAAAAGCACTATTGTGCTCCGGTTTAGCACTATACACACCTTGCACTGTAGCGAATACCCATTTAAGGGCATACGACACTTGGTATCCACGTACCAGCAGGTGAAATTAATTGTCTGGTCTGTCAAAAAGTAAGGTTCAATTAAAATTATATAAATAGGAGAAAATTGCCACAAGGCGCAAGTGTCACTGGGCAATAAAATGTGCGAAAATACAGTTCAATGATCTATTGAAGATAATTGACAGGTAAAGCCCAAAAAGCGCAACGTCTAACGAAATTAGGAATTTTCTGGTCCAACCCTTTTACATGTCTAGAATAAAGGCTGTCCCCGATAACTTTTTCAACTGAGCGTTGGATGTCACGTTCTGAAACGTTAAAGCGACTTAACGGTTTTGTATTAAACGAGAAATCTAGATTAGCAGCTAGTGAATCTCTGTTAAATACTGATGAAAAACAGGTTGCGAATATCTATCTTTTCATTGCCTGCGACGGCAGAAGTGCAATTGGGCCACCTCATGGAAAGTAGATACCGACAACCATGATCATCGGAATACCAGGGGTATTTCGACGTTGCCTACCGTGAGATAGACGAATTACGACCTTCCCAGTAAATACACGGTAACTGTGCCTTCAAACCGGAACACATAGTGTTTTCACACTACCGATTTGCGGCAGAAATAGGCTCTGGGTGGAGCCACCCAGCCGCCCCTTGAAAAAGGACCGCCTGGGGTGCTTCAAAATCAATCTGTGCGATTTGCGGTCCAGTAGATGCGCTCTGGATTCCTAATACAATTTGCTGGTACTAGTAATCTTCTATTTCGTATATCTTTGATGAAGTGCCAAAAGTTTTAGGATTCTTACAAATATTGTTTAATTTATCTTGTTATACATAAAGACATGCTTATTCAATTTGTGAACACGCTTCGGTGGAACTCAAATTCAATTGTTACTGGATTTTATTTTTTAATTCAGCCTTATTATCATTATTATTATTTTTAGCTTGTATCCTTTGAAATTTAAATGAAGTAAATTGATGAGAAACCATATTACTGGTATATTCACATAGAGTAGACACTTCGCATAAGAAATTAACTTATTCAAAGTCAGCCGTTTTTCCTACGTTATATTGCGTTATTTTTAATCGGAAGATTTTGGTTGTTCGTTTTTAGTAATATTAAAATACTTTAAATAATTTGCCTTCATTACGACATAACTAGTAAAATTTTTAAACGATATGTCTCCAAAAGCGACGGAGCCTCATTTAAGTCTTGGTATCGATTGTTTTTCCCGTATTAAAAATTAATCACCTAATAAATAATCAATTTTATTATGGCTATCTATTGTAATTTAATAAATTAAAGTATTATACAACACTCAAATATTTTTTTAGTCTGGTTTTATTAATAAAATGAAGAACAGTAAAAATAAGACAGATAAAAGCATAAATTAATATTTTTTAGAAAAAAAGTTTTATCATAACAATTATTAAGTTAAATAAAGTTTATATAAATATCAAAAACAATTGTTACTTGACTATGGCTAATTTTAGTTTCGCTTTTTATGAAGGTGAGCGAGAATCGTAAATTTTATCCTCACCATTTTTCCTATCGCGCTAAATGAAGTATAACTTTAAAAATAAGAAATTGAAGTCAATCAATTGTGAAGTAACAGCCAGGAAACTGTTTAGATAATTTCGTTCTGGCCTTTGATAATATGTCGCGTAAATTATAACATTAAATAAATAATTATCATAGACAAAATTGGCAAACATGTGTTTAAAAATTACACTTTCTTCTAATAGCAAAGAAAAAGTAAATTGAAACCAGCCATGATAAGATATATGGATATGGCTTCGGCTTGAAGGTTAGACGAGACGCATATGAAGCCAAAAAGCGTTAATCCTCAATTTCATTACTTGCCTGCGTTGCCTCGCTTTGATGCAATCAACTATGGGTTCATCAAGAAGATGAAAACTTTTATATCTAAAACTATTTATGATAATTAAATTTCGTAAAATATTGATCTTCCCTTCTAACCGTGGATTAAATTGTAAAGATCTAAACATTTTAATCAAAGGAGGTTTGAATAACAAACAGAACAATGTTATTTTTTTTCCTTTTGTCAGTCTTATCTAAGAATCGAAATATATTAAGCATGGCCAATTACTTGATTGATTGTATTTTTTATATGTACTTACCGTTACACTTCAAAAAAAATGTTTATTTTCTTTATTTTAAAGAATATTTGTACTATAATTATTTATTTATTACATATGCTACAGACCGTGTTTTATTTACAAGTTATTAGTAATACTCGAGTAGTCGATATAATATAAGGACAGACATATGTCTTAGCATCAGGAAAAAGTAGTGGAACTACATGCTACAGTTTCATTAATGTTATAAAATAATCAAACAATAATTATTAAGTTACTTTTCATTTAAAAAAAGAGGATTTAAGCGGTCCGTTACGCGGAGAGTTCATATTTTTCTATTTTTCAACCAATACGAATCAACCAAAGGGTTCGCTCGTTCCTTATTCTTAACTTTAACTTAAAACTTAACTTCTTTTCGCACTCACAAAACGGGCGAAAGAGGACTCAGTAACTGTAATCTAATCCTCTCTGGCGACGGTGACTATATTGAAATATGATTTAGGGATACTATATTAAAATAAAATATTTGCTGACCAAACCCCAATGCAAACTTTTAGAAGAAAATCAACGATGACTTAGTCACTGCAAAATAATGTTGAACCAGACCCTAAATAATGATATAAAGGGCATACCAAAATAATCAAAGTCCTGCAAAAACTAAACAAGTCAAATTTTGAGTAAGTTAATAAAAATCAAAATAATATTACTTACACTTTCTGACGTGGTTAATTGTGAAAGATATCACAATCTCCGTTATCACTAAAGATGTTTATGTTAACGTTCGTATCATAATAAACAGGACAATTTCAATGCCATTAAATGTATCTTAACAAATTTCACATTTATACACGTATACTTTAACTGAACTGGATGAAATCTAACCGGATGCAAAGATGCTAGAAATTCAGGATTATACGAAAATATATATATAACGTAAGGACGGAGCAGTATTGGTGAGAGTGTCTATACATACATAAATCAATTAAATTTAATGTAACAGAAGGAACCATGTAATGGAAATAAATATTTTAATAAATAACTATAACGAATATTTTATTAAATATATCCATATTAAATAAATATTCGTTATCAATTGAGCTAATTTACGATTCCGGCTCCAGTATAAATCTTAAGAATTTTTTAGTCTAGAAAATTAGAATAAGTAGCACTTATTAAACTTTATTTAACAAACAGATAAAGAAAACTTTAAGATTCGGAGATTTAAATATAGATCTATTGCGCAATGAAAAACACAAAGAATCGGTGTCATCCTTGAATCAGGCCATCAAATTTTGCATAGATTATTGAACTCGTGAAACGGTATATGCTAAAAGTAAAACTGACCATGTATGTACGAGTGACTGGGAAATGAAATGCAGTTATGTTTTGTTTGTGATCCGAGAGCATTGAGACTAGGCTCAACACTCTCGGATCACAAACAAATTTACTTAGTGACTTACTTGAGCATAAACAATGTACAACAAACAATGATTACGACGCCTCGTACAAAAATGTTTCTCAAAATCTTGACAAAATGCATATTTATGATTACGGATATTTGAAAGTTTGTTTAAATAATAGCAGGTGCCAAAATAACGAATCTACTACGGTTACGATTGGATTAACAAAAAAGTACTTAATAATATACATGAAAGAGATAGACTATGAAAAAGTAAAGATAAAGAAAAAAGACATTTACAGCACATCTGGAATGGGTGCGACCTAAGATAATTCCATTGATTGGGCTACGACGTTATATTTCAAAGTGCACACCATTTAAGATTCGACATACATTATACATCACATTAGTCAAACCAGATTTAGAGCATTTAATCCTCATTTGGGGTCAGACTGCAAAGACTTTTATTAATAACTTACAAAGAACACAAAACAAAATAATTAAAATTTTATTCAAATATAACGACTGTACACCATCTCAACATACTTGCAATAAGACCAAAGTATTGAATATTACACTATACATTTATTCCACATGTACGAAAATTCAACTAGTATTCCGTACGACGCACACACAATATAAAATTATCTAAAACAAGGACCTTATACGGCATAAGAAACATAAAGTTTGAAGGAGTTCAGCTGTATAATATTTAACCTGATCAATACTAATACTAGCCCCTTCTTATTAACGTTTAAAACAGGATTAAATAAATACTTAATGAAAGACGTATAATTTCTCCGATGGCCAATACATTTATATTTACTCCTTTTTTATGTACTTCACAATTTTCTCATAGATTAAGTGAATAATGTAATATTCTTTATGAGAACTAAATTCTTTAAATCTAAATATGACGTCAGCAGGGCATTGCTTCAGATCGATTATAACCTAAAATGGTAATGATAAACTAATCCTTTGGCACTACCCATACACTGTGTTTTCTTGATTTTCACCATCATCTCCAAGCAATCCAAGCGGGTCGTCTAAGATTAATAAATATACTTGTTTTCCCTTTACATAAATATTAAGTTAATATATTATGTAAAAGTGTTAATATGAATAAAGTCATTATATTTATTTAATTATCATATCAACGTGCATACTCGAAAGGGTACCATTTTAATCACAGTGTTCCTTCAAAAGTGGGAACCGAACCTATATCCTCTTCTATAACAGTCAAGGCCGCTTACCGCCAATCAAAACAAATGTACAATAAAGATAATAGTTATTACGTCGAACAACGCAAACTTTCGCCCTAACCGCATTGGTTGAAATCGGTGTCCACACATTTTCGTATACGAATATTACAAAATTGAAACGGTTCAATCTACTTTATACGAATTTATTCGATAATCTTTCGAAAAAAATGAGCTATTTTGCGAATTACATTGAGATAACAAATTAGTATTTACAGTAAACGCGAAAAATCAATAAAAAAGTAGATTTAAAAGTTTGATATAAGCTTATAATCTCAATGCACTTTCTTAAATTACAATTCACTGGCAACAATGACGTGAACGCAAACAAATTTAAACTACGATTACTTGTTATATTGTTTTTTATGTTGAAATGCTTAAAATAGGCTGTTTTATATGTTTTAAAAATAATAAATCAAACATGAATAGAGCTAAATTACGCTTTACACTTATGAATGCACTTTTAAAAATTAGCTTAATATAATTGCTGGTGTCTACGTGTTTCGTAGAGCTACAAAGCCCTTCAATCCAGGGCACCGTAGCGACAGATTTGCAATAGAAATCATTACCGAAGCAGTACATTTGCAGTCGATTTCAATAAATGAGCAGCACTGGTTGCTATTTCCTTAACATCAATCAAATCTCTCAGAGGTCCTTTGATCAAATATAATTGCAAATATCTGTGGCGTAGGCAGGTCACATTTCAAACATATCTAGTGCTTTGAACGTAACTTCAAAGGTAACGCACACTGTAAACTTTTTAATAGGAAATCGGTTGCAAATTTTCATATGTGCACATATTAACATACACATTTGATTTCTATTTGTAATTTTCCCTGAAATGTGTTCAGGAAAGAAATAAAGTAAATTTTTGTTTTTTTTACAGATTCGTGCATCATTTCTGATCGATTTTTTATTTAAATTAAACACAATTACTATAATATGACTTCGTTCTTCCGGCGATCCTTAAGAAAAATTATAAAATTATATATTAAAAATTATATAAGATAGACTACTAGATACACTGCTGGACTTAGGCCTCCCCTAAATCACCCCTATCCATTAAAGGTTTTGGACCGTATAATAACCTACCACGCTGGTTCAATGCGGGTTGCTGGGTGGACCGACTTTTTACATACACATCCGACGCATGGATCATCTTACTTTTCAGACAACTGGGTGATCGGCCCAAATTGCCCCAACCAACTAGGAATAAACAATGAAAATTTGTTGAGTCCCGCAGATTCGAACCCACGATCTGTGGTTTCGAGGTTACGAGGCAGTTAAATCAATTATCTATATAAAATTCTTGACAATATGTTTAAAGGAAATTTTAAAGGTTTTTCTGTTTTCTTTTTATGAGGACTATACTACCATACCATATAATTGTTGTAGTACAAAGACACGTTATGTTCGCTGCGTTTTTCAAAATGAAATATACAATGAGTAACCCCATCGCCACCTGATGGTACGAGTTACTGGCGCCCATTAACATCGGAACGCCCTGCCTTCCGTGAGACATAGGATGACATTTCAGTAATTAACCATAGTAAATACACTAGCTACGATGCCTTAAACCGGAAATCAGTAGCATTATTTAGTAAGCAGAGCACATGCGTGGTACCATCCCAGATCGGCCCTGTCAGAAAGGGCAAACACCTATAACTAACTGTCCAATTAAGTTGTAACTTTTCATCGATCCACAGTTTGTTAAATTATATAAATCTTTGAATACTAAACACTAGATAATGAAGACTTATTTTGATTGCTTCGCATCTGTGTTTGGTTCACTAGTAAATATATTAAAATACGCAACGCATCCGGGTAATATAAGTCTTACTAATTAAGGACGTTTGCTTATATTCACAGCTCCTATGCAAATAACTTGTACTAAGATAGTATAGACATCTTATCGTTAAAAAATAGATTTTGTTAAGCGCTCAGATATTTAAGGTTTTGTTTCGACACTTGTTTAGATTGAACCTTCCTTCACTGAGGATACGGAGACGTGTACCAAAGATCAGAAACTTGATTCCTTAAGCGACACCAAATTTGTTGTATGAAGAGACAGTTAAGACTTGAAAACAAACTAATTCGATAGAATAAATGAACGATTTTCATTTACTATCAATTTGAAATGTTATAATAAAATGTATATAATTAATAAAGTTATGGGCAAGTTGTTTCGCTATGGATTTTGTGACGAACTAAGTTTAAGACAGCGTCCAAACCTTGCAATCTGTTGATCAACATAGGATATAAGTTAGCTAACTAGGACTGTGAAGTATATATACAATGGCTATATAACGACCAAATCTCCTATCAGATAGGTATGAACAAAGTTTTAAAAAATTTAGTTATTACCATATACTTGTTTCCGTAGATTGTGTAGATAAGTCACTTTGTTAGAGGTGTCCAATATCGGAACGTTGTCAGTCATTAAATTATGCACTATGAGGGAATTTGTACCTTGAAGAAATCTATTCATTGAACATAAACTCACTTTTCCCGAGGTTTCAGTTTGTCAGAGTATAAAAAATTAAATATAAAAATTTGTACAATAGTGACGTATTTTAAGAAAATAATTAAAGACCTCTAACACAGAATATTGACAGGCGCTTGATCGCGTTGGTTTGTGACTCTGACTGTGCCAGTGAGTTCATCAGTTGATTCAACAGACAAAATATTGTCTATGATAAGCAGTATTTAATAATTTGAAACATTTTTCAAAGTGAAAAGAGACATTATCAGTTGCTCATTAAATTAGCACCTGTCTGAATTTTACTTAGACTAAGACTTAGGATATACTCAATTATAAGAGTTTATATAGAGGTAGATATTAAATAGATAATAGTACGATTTTTATTTATATTAAGTCTTTCTTCAGATTTATTAGCGCTTGTGTCACTTATGTAGCAAAATATTGTCAGTAGATTCGAAAACTCGAAAAAATATTTATTACGAGTTTACATGAGATTTCGAACATTTACAATAGTAGGAAAATCAATCGTACGACTCTGTTCAATGGCCTAACGTTAAGATAGACTGGTTTGTAGATTAGCTATGATGCTTTAGAAGTACTATAAAGTATAGACGGATTTATTCCTGCCATATTCACCTCACTCCCCGCGCTTTTCTCTCACTTTGACCTTAACACTTCTCGCCTGAGATGAACTAGAAACATACTATCAGTACCGTTGACTTCGATTGCAAATGTGGGAGAATATTTATACGTTAGGTACTCTAAGCGAACTTCAATAATTATGCTAGAAATCAATTCCACGGTGATTACGCCTCCTATTTACCTCCCTCCTCAAAACCTCTCCTCCACTCAAATTTCCAATTTCGCAAGATCATTCATACGTTGTTATTGACATCAATTCTGATTTTATTTAGACATTTACTATATCATTTATACATTAATATATAGCTTAGACTAAAGTAGTCTATAAAATTAATTGTTATCTTACACATCCTATGACTACTATAATAAATATCTGAAATTTCAATAATTCCAATAAATCAATCGCGTATGATATTCTGATAAAGTTTCACTATATATGATATGCATAAATCTTAGCTAAGACTAAGTTAGTTTCAGAGATTTTTATTTAAAATGTATATAAAAATCTACGTTAATTCAAAAGTAAATAAATAAAATAACGTTTAGGATTGATAAAGTCTTCAGATGTACATAGGTTCAGATCTTGGCCAATAAAAAATATCAGTGTTTTTTTTAAAATGATATAAAACATTATTCAGGTCATAGTTATCAAATATTCCAAACGAGTATAAAGTAATCATTGCAATACAATAACTGATTTCATTATCTCATTACAAAATATGATCATGAGCTATAAGTTATATTGAAAAGATGTCACTACATATTTCTCCATGCTGCAATCTAGCAATGATCATGATACTTCAATAATTCATACTGGCACAGTCGTCCTCTTAGATGCTTTGTGAGTCGCGATGATATCATAGTGTTCGTTCGTAATTGTCAGCTTCGAGTCTGTTCGTCTTTATTCTCTCTTCAGAAGTATGTAAGCGTTTAACGAAAGGATGAAAATAGCATTTTATAATATCTTTGCATCAAATAGTATTTTTAAATCACGATTTATAACTGATAATGCCCTTGAGGATCAATTGAACATTTTTCACATATGCAATAACAGTTTATGTGTGACCTGCGACGTCGTTAGCGTGAAATACAAAAAAATACCATTAAAAACATACATAATTAAAACTCTGTCACCAATTTAAAAAACCCATATTTTCCTTGTGCCTCCAAACTGATTACATTGTGGCTCTTGTAGCATAACAACATTATCTTTAGCTGTGGATGACCACGAGATTCATTCATCATCATCATCATCATCAGCCTGTGATAGTCCACTGCTGGACATGGCCTCCTAATACACCTATCCATTGAGGGTTTTGGACCGTATCCCACCACGCTGGTCCAATGCGGGTTGGTGGGTGGACCGACTTTTACATGCCCATCGACGCATGGATCATCTTACTTTTCAGACAATTGGGTGATCGGCCCCATTGCCTAACCAACTAGAAACAACAATGAAATTTGTTGAGTCCCGCAGGATTCGAACCCGACCTCCGGTTTCTAAGCCACACGCCTATACCACTAGGCTACGGGCAGAAGATTCATTAATAACAATAAAGCGAGCCGACAACACAACGGACGTCCTAACATCTGAGCAGATAAAAATCTGGTTGACAGATGAGTGGCATTCCGATAATCGAATAAAAAAAATTTTTATCCAATTTCTAAGCCCATACGAATCGGCTAAAGGGCACGATTCCGTGATATAGACAAGAATCGCCACGTTTACTTGTAGTGACTTGACTGTAACCGTAGAAGGAACTAAAAGAAAAAAAATATTGTTGCGTTAATACAGCGTCTACATATAAAAAAATAGAAAACCCACCAACAAACTGCAAAAGATTATTAAGTATTTCATTAAACTGTCTTTCTTAATTGTTATTTCATAAGTTTGTATGCGCTATTCGAGTTTTCGATAGAATCATTATTTGCAAACAGACATTTATATGAACTTTTAATGTCGAAGGGTTTTTTGGTAATTTGATTCAAACTTAATTCATGTAAACTAAGTAAGTTAGGTTATCTGCAGTTTCGTGTTAATGCGTAATGAATATAAATGCGGGAAAAGAAAATCTTAGAAACGGTTTTAAAGAGGCACTAGCAAAGAAAATTTTGGATCTTTTTTTTTTAAAAGAATATAACAGAATAGTGCAAGATATGTTTTTTGTGAATTGTGTTAAAACTACAATGCTCTTCAATAAAAAATATCTGTGATATGATCCAACGTGAATAACGCTAAGAACGCTGTTATTATATCATTAAATAACTCTGCGCGCTAAGCCGTCATTTGCGAACAGTATGGTTATTCTGTACATGGGTAAATAGAATTTCTCGTAAAGAGTAAACAAGTGGAATTTTAACAAAAATTATGACCGACTTTAAACAGTATAACCATTTTGCGGTGACAACAACAGCGCGATTTCCGCTAGAGCATTTAAAATCTCTAATATCTTTTAAGGTATTCATTTAATCAAAATGTCATGTATTACACGTTTTAGAAAGAAAGAAAGAAGAAACAAAAACATTTATTTGGCACAGAAAATGGAAAAGTACAGTAAACAATAAAACTATAAACATAAATTGCTTGTTTACTAAAATGTTATCCACTCAGCTTTAATCACGAAGAAAAGAAAATCTTCGTGAATGCTGATTTTTAGTGGACCCGTTTAATGTACAGGTTGTTGGTGGTATTTAACTATAGTTATATAGTACAAAAAGTTATTTATATAGCTTAAATAACAATTTCATCAAAATATTGAGCATTGTGAAAAAAATTAAGATCTAAACACAAAAATGATATCTTATACTGTATCATTCCGGCATATACTTTCACCAAAAAGACACATTCTTAGAACTTATACCATTACGTAATAATTTTAAGCATCTGTATTTGTTCACGTTTTAAAAAGCAGTGCTGAACTTTTGTTTTGAAATCAAGTTTTGCTTTAACTCAAATTTCAACGTTTGATTCGATAGAAAGTTCTTGATTGGAGGCGGGAGATCATTCCAGCACTTGGTTACAGCAAACCTAAAGTAACGAATGGAAGCCGTGTATTTGGGCAACAAAGACGGAGTGCAGTTCTTACGCAGAGCTGTGAAAACTGCAACTTTTTATACAAATAGCTAAGCTCCTTGGTTCTTATTACATCGAAAAGCAGTCATGTCGTTTAAGGAAAGGTGTAATATGCAATCGACGAGGAACAGTGAAACAGAAACGCGCACTAACATTTTGTACTATTTACAAAATTTTCTTAGTCTTGGCGTCCGGACGGCACCAAATACCGTATCAGCATAATATGATAATTTAGATAAAATAAGTGTGTCCCACAATTTGACGTGCATACCAACCGTTATTTAATCGCGAATATGATACAAAACTTTTAAATTGTAGAATCAATTACGTTTAGTTTCTAGTATGTGTTACTCAAAACGCAATCTTCTATCCATCTTCATCATCATCTTGATGAGACCCAATTTACACGTCTCTAATAAAGTGGTACATTTTCAATTTTTTTTCGGAGATATTAAAATAAATTACTTACCTTTAGTGGGATTAATTATGAGCCTTCTTATTTGAATTGCACCATTTACCAATGTCTTCCAAATGTGATTAATTTTCCTTATTGCCACGGTGGTGTCTCAGGGTCCGCTGGGTTTAAAAGATATATTCAACTGCACATCGTCCGCGTACAAATGATATCTGCTATGCTTTATGGCACCGACATTGTCCGCTATATATAAAATGAAAAGGATTGGCCCCAAAATAGAGCCTTGCAGTCACCTCGATTGATGGATTTAACATAAGGAAACATGTAATTACCAATGCTATTTTGAATTTTAATATACCACATTCTATTGTTAAGGTAGCTAGTGAACCATTTTATTGCGGAATCGTTAAAACCATAGAATGTTAGCTTAGACAGGAGTAAGGTTGTGCTCAATGTATCAAACGCGCAAGTAAAGTCCAGCAAAACTAACAAAGAACTTTGTCCTGCGCCACGCGCTGTAATGCTATCATTGACGACATCCAATAAAGCAGTCGCTGTACTTCGTTATCTTCTTAAACCCGATTGTTTACGAGGTAAGATGTAATTCGTCCCGAGTATTCCGTTATCTGAGTACAAACTATTGGTTCTAAGATTTTAGATAAGAAAGGCATAATGCCTATTGGTCGTAGATCCTTATATTTTTCAGGGTTTATTTTCTTTGGAATTGGTTTTACTATAGCTATCTTCCATTGCTCTGGGAACACCCATGTTACAATGGATTGTTTGATCATTCTTGTAACTACCGTTAAAGTTCTTGGTAAGATAAGCAAAATCATATTAAAACAAATTCCAGCGTCACCTCGATCATAACTTTAAAAAATATATATTTTGCCACCCTTAATACCAAAGTCTCATCAACAAATTAATATTATTAAAATATAACATTAGTGGTTATAAATTTACGCACATAAAATGTTGCATTTTTAAAAGTGAATATGCTAGCGGCCAGTTAGCTTCGCATTGTCTTTCTTTTATTATTAATAAAGCAGGAAGCCGTCTAAATAGCGTTTCCTGTGCAATTTCGCTTTTTCCTGTCTCCGCCACGGCACGCACGGAGAGGAAATAAATATAATTATAATAATAAAGCGTAGAGGAAGTGTGTATTTAACTCTTACGTCTAGAAGATTCAACGTTGAATATTCTAGACATTCAATGCAGGGTACAATTTATTATTGATAATTTTACAGGCGTCAAACGCCAACGTGGTTTTCAGAAACTGTCAAAGGCAATCCTACCAATGTTTCGAATTAAAAGGTTGTGCGAGTGTATAGATTAATGTTTTTTAATTGAATAGACGAAAATTATGGAATGGGAAGCATCATCATTAGCCTGTGTTTGTCCACTGCTGGACATAGGGCTCCCCTAATGCACGTCTTCTCTATTACGGGGTTTTTTGGACCGTATCCCACCACGCTGGTCCAATCCGGTTGGTGGGTGGACTAACTTTTTACATGCCCATCCGACGCATGGATCATCTTACTTTTCACACAGTTGGGTAATCAGCCCAAATTGTCCTAACCAACTATGAAATTTGTTGAGTCTCCGCAGGATTCGAACCCGGTTTCTAAAGTACACGCCCTTACCACTAAGCTATGGAGGCAGTTATGGGAAGCAAGCATCCTCGTCCGTGTGGTATTATAGGATGCATTATTTATAGACACGGCATTTTGTTTTTGTTTGATTAAAAAAAACATCATGCGTTCATTAAAAAAAAAAACAAAGTGCACAGTCCGTTTGAATGTGAAATAAGCGAATTATCGTTTTGACTACATTCACTTGATTAAGTAATAAGTCAACACTACTGTATAAACTAAGTTGCTTTCGCTATCTATCCGTTCCATTTATGGTTAAATCCTTAAAACTACGCAACGGATTTTGAAACGGATTTATTTAAAATATAGAGTAATTTAAGAGAAAGGTTTATGTGTATAATACATACATAATATTGTAGAGGAACTCTGATAAATTTTGATATTTTTAATATGTAACTAAAACAATTTCTTGGGCTTACATTGCAAACACAAGCTGAACTCCACGTGATAAATCAATAAATGTAATAATAATGGTCTCTTACAATGTATTATGTTCTCCAGTCGACTACGACTACGTTGACCGATCTATATTAGAGATCAGCCACCTACGCAGGATATTTTATAGTGCACAAGTGTACGTGCATACACAGGTGGACCCTCTGTTCCTTTATACTCTCAATGCCCTATGGGACGGATAACCGACACGACCGGATACATGGATCATCTTACTTTTTAGAAAATTGGATGATCAGCTAAAATTGCCCTAACCAACTAGAAAACAACAGTGAAAATTTGTTGAGTCCCCGCAGAATTCGAACCCACGAACTCGGGTTTCTAAAGCACACGCCCTTACCACTAGGCTACGGGGGCAATAAATGTACTACGCCGTAGTATTCTACACCTTAAAAGCAACAAGAAATTCCGTGATGGTATATGACTATCACTTATGGTAATCAAGTTACAATTCTTGTATTATTTACGTGAAATAATTATATAAATAAGTGTTTAATTTTCATAACTTCCGATGAACTAAATTTTCATATTTTATAATAAACACAAATCTTGTATCTAGTAAAGTGTTAAATTTTTTTGAAGAAAAATAAGTTTTTATATCACCATCCCTACCCGTATTTCCCAAGCACTGCGTAGTTCATTGTTTTAAACACTACCGTCCTTGCATTACATATCCACTTTATCACAGTATTTCACCTAGCCATTATCCCAAGTTTTCATAGGGTCGGCTTCTAATCCATCCAGATTTACCTAAATAACAGTTTTTACGCAAAGCTACTGACATCTGACCTCCAAAGGGTAAACTGCCTTCTAAGGCTGAATTAGTTGTCAGCAATATTTTAAAGCACTGACTTGCTGCTATAAGACTCAGTTGTCTTGACAACCGAGACAACTTTATATGTCTATCCGACGATGAATTATCTTACTTTTCAGATAATCGGCCATTTGCTCAAACCAACCTGACAGCAAACTTTTAGCGTGATTTCTCTTTCAGGATTCGAACACAATGCTACGGAGACGGTTATCATCATTACAAATACGATAAATCCGTTTTCTGCTTGTATATCAAACTATCATAAAGTGTCAGCACGATTGCTTTGAAATGATGTTGTAACGGAAGCTGCGATCGATGGCGCAGTTACGTACACAAACACACACCGCAAATAGGAAAGGAGCTAATTTGATTTAGCTTCGATTTTCTATGTCTGAGGTCGATTCTTGATAATAATAACGTTCGATTTGGAGTGATGTCTCCTGAAGATTTTAATATTTTTTTCTGTTATTGAATAAAATGACTTTTACGAATTTTATCGCTTTTATTTTACATATTTAAATTCCCGACGTTTCGAACACTTTCCAGCAGCCGTAGTCATGGGGTAATCTACCCGTGACCACGACCATTGTATTTAATAATGTATAGTATTCGCGTAAACAAAATAATAAATTATTTTTATCTGATTTCTGTCACGTATACCGCCGAATTTGAAGTTAATACACTGGGCACCGGAAAAAATCTACCCAAAACTAAATTTTACTTAAAGGAAAAACCTGAAAAGTCGTTTCAAAGAAGAATTTTGCCATCCTAAAAAATTTGCCGCTTTGGGCACTAGCTTCAATTGCCCTTAGTGTATATCCGCCGCTGTTCGTACTTAAGGTCGCATAGTATTTTAGGATAAATACAGATATTCATAAGGGTTAGAAAAGTTTTATGGGTAACGATTAATGTAGACAATAGTGGTAAGGACAGTTACTGAGCTTTATAACAGCAAATTTGAAAATCGGTTCTACAATTTACTTTATAACATTAGTATAGATAAAACCTAACTTTTCAGTTTATAAAAAATATACAAGACAAAATACGGTTGTGTCTGCAAAATAAACTGGTGCTACAAGGGTGGCTTTAGGCAACATTATGAACTTCCAGTGGAGCATACCGTATTACCGGAAATTAAATTGTTTCCTTGACTACATTAATGATCACAATGCTTGCTTTGAAGTCTGCTGCTTTTTAATGGAGAAAGCATTGATATGTTTACGTACGAAATCGCTCGCTAATAAAGTGTTGTTTTTTGTTTAGTGGGGTCCTATAAAAATGTATTTTTAAAGTGCATTATTTTTTCGGATCGACTTTCCAAAACAAGGTAATACTTAATTCGGAGTATATATTTATTTATTTATTTAATCTTTTGACGGAATTATGTAACATGTGAGCTTAATGCCTTGAGGCATTGTTTTACAAACTACCTTAACGTAGTTTTGAAAAGTCGAAGTAGTTGCTACAAGTATAAATAGACCAATATTAACAGAACTTAGGAAAAAGTCAAAGTCAAATATCTTTATTCAATATGGAAGCATTACCCTTTCTTATTGACAGTGATTGTGAAATAATCTACCACCGGTTAGGAAATGGAAGCCTCTGACCTGAGAAGAACCGGCGTAAAAAACTCAGCGGGACTTTTTTTTCCTTTTTTTTACAATAAATTTTACAAAATTTTTACATAATACCTTACATTTTTCTACTTTGAAATAGCCTGGAGCGAACAGTTCATTATCAAGTAATCATTACAACAATAATATCCTTTAACACACAAACGTTCCTTTACAACTTTTTTAATTTTTTTTACAGATAAAGTGGTAATTTTCAATTTTTTTCGGAGCTACTAAAATAAATTATTACCTTTAGTGGGATTAATTATGAGCCTTCTTATTTGAATTGCACCATTTACCAATTTCTTCCAAATGGTTGATTTTCCTTATTGCCACGGTGGTGTCTCTGGGGTCGCTGGTTTAAAAGATATATTCAACTGCATCATCGTCCGCTTACAAATGATATCTGCTATGCTTTATGGCACCGACATTGTCCGCTATATATAAAATGAAAAGTTGGCTAAAATAGAGCCTTGCAGTCACCTCGATTGATGGATTTAATATGTAATAATGGATTTTCATGAAACATGTAATTACCAATGCTATTTTGAATTTTAATATTAACCCATTCCATTGTTAAGGTAGCTAGTGAACCATTTTTTGCGGAATCGTTAAAACCATAGAATGTTAGCTTAGACAGGAGTAAGGTTGTGCTCAATGTATCAAACGCGCAAGTAAAGTCCAGCAAAACTAACAAAGTACTTTGTCCTGCGCCACGCGCTGTAATGCTATCATTGACGACATCCAATAAAGCAGTCGCTGTACTTCGTTATCTTCTAAAACCCGATTGTTTAGAGTACAAACAATTGGTTATAAGATTTTAGATAAGAAAGGCAAAATGCCTATTGGTCGTAGATCCTTATATTTTCAGGGTTTTTTCTATAGCTATCTTCCATTGCTCTGGGAACACCCATGTTACAACGGATTGTTTGATCATTCATGTAATTACCGTTAAAGTTCTTGGTAAGATAAGCAAAATCATATTAAAACAAATTCCAGCGTCACCTTGTTCATAACTTTAAAAAAAAATATTATGCTACCCCACAATACCAAAGTCTCATCAACAATAAATATTATTAAAATATAACATTAGTAGTTAAAATTTTACGCACATAAAATGTTGCATTTTTAAAAGTGAATATGCTAACGGCCATTTATTCTTCGCATTGTCTTTCTTTTATTATTAATAAAGCAGGAAGCCGTCTAAATAGCGTTTCCTGTGCAATTTCGCTTTTTCCTGTCTCCGGCACGCGCGAGAGGAAATAAATATAATAATAATAATAAAGCGTAGAGGAAGTGTGTATTAACTCTTACGTCTAGAAGATTCAACGTTGAATATTCTAGACATTCAATCCAGGGTACAATTTGTAATAGAAATAAAGCGATTTATTTAGCAAATTATTATTGATAATTTTACAGACGTCAAACGCCAACGTGGTTTTCAGAAACTGTCAAAGGCAATCCTACCAATGTTTCGAATTAAAAGGGTTGTGCGAGTGTATAGATTAATGTTTTTTAATTGAATAGACGAAAATTATGGAATGGGAAGCATCATCATTAGCCTGTGTTTGTCCACTGCTGGACATAGGGCTCCCCTAATGCACGTCTTCTCCATTACGGGGTTTTTTGGACTGTATCCCACCACGCTGGTCCAATCAGGTTGGTGGGTGGACTGACTTTACAAGCCCATCCGACGCATGGATCATCTTACATTCCACACAGTTGGGTAATCAGCCCAAGATTGTCTAACCAACTATAAAATTTGTTGAATCTCCGGATTCGAACGGTTTCTAAGTACACGCCCTTACCAGCTAAGCTATGGAGGCAGTTATGGAAGCAAGCATCCTCGGCCTGTGGTATTATAGGATGCATAGTTATAGACACGGCATTTGTGTTTTGTTATTTGATTAAAAAACATCATGCGTTCATTAAAAAAACAAAGTGACAGTCCGTTTGAATATGAAATAAGCAACAGTTATCGTTTTGACTACATTCACTTGATTAAGTATTAAGTCAACACTACTTATAAACTAAGTTAGCTTTCGCTATCTATCCATTCCATTTATGGTTAAATCCTTTAAACTGCAACAGATTTAAAACGTTATTTAAAATATAGAGTAATTTAAGAGAAAGGTTTTATGTGTATACATGCATAATTTGTAGAGGAACTCTGATAAATTTTGATATTTCTAATATGTAACTAAAACATTTTCTTGGGCTTACATTGCAAACACAAGCTGAACCCCACGTGATAAATCAATAAATGTAACTATAATGGTCTCTTACAATGTATAATGTTCTCCAGTCGATTACAACTTCGTTGACCGATCTATATTAGAGATCAGCGAACTACGCAGGATATTTTATAATGCACACAGTGTACGTGCATACACGAGGTGCACTCTCTGTTCTTATACTCTCAATGCCCTATGGGACGGATAACACACGACCAGACATGGATCATCTAACTTCTTAGACAATTGGGTGATCAGCCAAATTGCCCTAACCAACTAGAAAACAACAGTGAAAATTTGTTGAGTCCCCAGAATTTGAACCCACGAACTCCGGTTTTCTAAAGCACGCCTTACCGCACTGGCTACGGGGCAATAAATGTACACACCGCATTATTCTACACCTTAAAAAGCAACAAGAATTCCGTGATGGTATATGACTATCACTTATGGTAATCAAGTAACAATTCTTGTATTATTTACGTGAAATAATTATATAAATAAGTGTTTAATTTTCATATCTTCCGATAAACTAAATTTTCATATTTTATAATAAACACAAATCTTGTATCTAGTAAAGTGCAAAATTTTTGAAAAAATAGGTTTTAAATGACCATCCTACCCCTATATCCGCACGGCGTAGTTCATTGTTTTAAATACTACCATACTTGTCTAGTTATGTCCATATCCACTTTATCATAGTCTTTCACCTAGGCACTATCCCAAGTTTCATGGGGTCGGCTTCTAATCCATCCAGATTTACCTAAATAACAGTTTTACGCAAAGCGATAAACATCTGACTTTCAAAGGGTAATCTGCCTTCTAAAGCTGAATTAGTTGTCAGCAATATTTTAAAGGCACGACTTGCTATAACGACTGCCAAAGGTTGTCTTGACAACCGAGACCGACTTTATATGTCTATCCGACAGATGAATTATCTTACTTTCAGATAATCGGCCATTTTGCTCAAACCAACCTGACAGCAAACTTTTAACGTGATTTCTCCTTCGGATTCGAACACAATGACGGAGACGGTTATCATCATTACAAATACACGCAAATCCGTTTTCTGCTTGTATATCAAACTATCATAAGTGTCAGCACGATTGCTTTGAAATGATGTTGTAACTGAAGCTGCGATCGATTGCGCAGTTACGTACTACAACACACCGCAAATAGGAAAGGAGGCTAATTTGATTTAGCTTCGATTTTCTATGTCTGAAGTCGATTCTGATAATAATAACGTTCGATTTGGAGTGATGTCTCCTGAAGATTTTAATATTTTTTCTGTATTGAATAAAATGACTTTTACGAATTTTATCGCTTTGTTTACATATTTAAATTCCGACGTTTCGAACACTTTCAGCAGCCGTAGTCATGGGGTAATCCTCCCGTGACCGATCATTATTTAATAATGTATAGTATTAGCGGAAACAAAATAAGAAATTATCTTTTATCTGATTTCTGTAACGTATACCGCCGAATTTGAAGTTAATACACTGGGTACGGGAAAAATCTACCCCAAAACTAGAATTTTACTTAAAAGGAAAAAACCTGAAAGAAGTCGTTTCAAGAGAAGTAATTTTGCCACCCTAAAAAATTTGCCGCTTTGGGCACTAGCTTCAATTGCCCTTAGTGTATATCCGCCGCTGTTCGTACTTAAGGTCGCATAGTATTTTAGGATAAATACAGATATTCATAAGGGTAGAAAAGTTTTATGAGTAACGATTAATGTAGACAATAGTGGTAAGGACAGTTACTGTAGCTTTATAACAGCAAGAATTTGAAAATCAGGTTCTACAGTTTGCTTTATAACATTAGTATAGATAAATCCTTTCTTTTAGTTATAAAAAATAGTTTTAAAAATCGACAAAATACGGTTGTGTCTGCAAAATAAACTGGTGCTACAAGGGTGGCTTTAGGCAACATTATGAACTTCCAGTGGAGCATACCGTATTACCGGAAATTAAATTGTTTCCTTGACTACATTAATGATCACAATGCTTGCTTTGAAGTCTGCTGCTTTTTAATGGAGAAAGCATAGATATGTTTACGTACGAAATCGCTCGCTAATAAAGTGTTGTTTTTTGTTTAGTGGGGTCCTATAAAAATGTATTTTTAAAGTGCATTATTTTTTCGGATCGACTTTCCAAAACAAGGTAATACTCAATTCGGAGTATATATTTATTTATTTATTTATTTATTTAATCTTTTGCACAGAATTATGTGACATGTGAGCTTAATGCCTTGGGCATTGTTTAACAGGCAACCTTAACGAATTTTTGAAAAGTCGAAGTAGTTGCACAAGTATAAATAGACCAATATTAACAGAACTTAGGAAAAAGTCAAAGTCAAATATCTTTATTCAATATGGAAGCATTACACTTTCTTATTGATTGTCAAATAATCTACCACCGGTTCGGAAATGAAGCCTCTGACCTGAGAAGAACCGGCGTAAGAAACTCAGCGGACTTTTCTTTTTCCTTTTCTCAATAAATTTTACAAAACTTTTACATAAAACCTTACATTTTACTACTTTGAAATAGCCTGGAGCGAACAGTTCACTGCCAGGGTGTGTTATCTATCAAGTAGTCATTACAACAATAATATCCTTTAACACACAAACGTTCCTTTACAACTTTTTAAATTTATTTTCAGATAAAAGCTGAACGTTTTCTGGTATTTATTGTAGAAGAGTATACATTGTCCCATGAAAGATTTCATTGTTCTTTGAAGCCTAGTTTTGGAAGAACATAATTATGCTTATTCCTAGTATTTATATTATGTGTGTCAAATGTTTTACAAAATCATTTTATTTTTATGAACATACATAATATTTTCAAATATGTATTACCTAATTGCTGTAAATACTACTACAAAAGAGTGTAGTTAAGATAAACCAAATCGTTTTTATATAATTACCCGCACTGATTTAAAAAATTAACAGTTGCAGTGCGCATCTTGCTACATAAACTTTAAACTTTTCGTCGTCAAAAAGTTTGATGAAAACTTACTGTTATCGAGTTGCAAGCATGGCAGTCATTTGAGGAAGTGGTGAAAAACTTTTTGGGAATAATAAAGGCTCAGATTATAAAGAAATAGTGGCCAAAACTTCCACCAATATTCAAAAGAGCTTTAAGTCTGGTATCAAGGAAGATGGAATATTAACATGATGGTCATTGTTGCCCTGTTATGACCCTAACTGAAATTTAAGCGAAACTCGCTCCACCGAAGCTCCCAGGAAAAAGACCAGGTTCCACGAAAAAAATTTATTTTAATTTAGGCTACTAAAAATTAGTTTCTTAACTTAAAAGTAATGTATTTTTAATTAAATTTTTGTGAGAAAACTTGTGGATTGGATTGGAAGACGGTCGCCACTCTTTCTCTCAACAATACGCCTCCTCCCAGTCTCTGCATAGTTTTCGGCTACTGTTAGTGTTTATGCGTCAAGCGTAGTAGTCAAAAATTAACTAATACAGTCTAATATTATAAATGTGAAAGTAACTCTGTCTGCCTGTCTGTCCGTCTTTCTATTTTTGCCGTCTAAAGCATTTAACCGATTTCGATGACATTAGGCACATACTAATATATATTCCAAGAAAGTTATTGTTAATAATAATCGAAAGTTTTTATTGTTACAGAATATTTCGTTTTATTATTTTTTAAAATGTATCATTAGAGAAAACATTACTGTTGCAAATTCGATTGGAGCTCACTGCCCATAATAGGATCGTGACATTGGTACATATAACAATTTACAAGTACGGCGCGGCATGGCTCTTCTCAGGTTCCGAGAGTTATAAAATTTATTCGTCAATTCGGAACACTTTGTTGTGGTTGCGTATGTTATGAAGCACGTGTCGATCAGCTAGAATTCTTCTTGATAATGTTTAAGTCATTAGTGCTCCGTCAGTAAATTAGTGTAGGACGGGCGTCTGTTCTTGCACATAAAGTGCAACGCTCTCAGTTCTTTTTTTTTGGATTAGTTCTATCTATATTTTATTTATTTACTGTATAAAAAGGACTCCACGCTATCGATGCCTATTTTAAATACGAACTAACCAATTTACCATTTAAGAATTTGTAGGTTTCGAATTTCCTTATATCTTTGCTTACACGAAGAGAATACCAAGCATATGATAGACTTTAGTAAACATTTTATCGATGTGGTCTTTAAATATTAGCTTTTTCGTCGAATACTACGCCCCGATCTTTAATATTGGTGGACTACCATTAGGAGGTTTTTGGACCGTCTCCCACCACGCTGGTCCAATGCGGGTTGGTGGATGGACTGACTTTTTACATGCCCATCCGTCGCATGGATCATCTTACTTTTCAGACGATTGGGTGATCAGCCCAAATTGCCCGAACCAACTAGGAAACAACAATGAAAATTTGTTGATTGGATTCGAACCCACAACCTCTGGTTTCTAAAGCACACTCCCATACCACAAGGCTACGGAGGCAGTTTCAAAATTTAGTCAAAACTATTTACATAAATTAATAGTTTATAGTTGCTTGCAGCACCACAAAAAAAATATTGATGTATTTAATGTGAATAATATTAGTTCAACATGAGTGAAACAAAAAAAATAATATGTTACGAAATATATTTCTGTATTTTTTAATTTTAATACACTTTAGAAGACTTATGATGTTAGGGTCTGATGACATAACAAGTAAATAATATCGGTCATAGTCTCTCGCTATACTTAACAACACAAAAATGCTCTGTAACGGTCATTTCTAAGTGTGCCCCGCTGGAAGATTCGCTAGTCACCTCTTTATTGTGCTCAGACAAGAACTTCTAGCTCCGCGCTTTTGTATTGCCCTCGCTTTTATAGGGCACAAAAAATATGCTCAATAAATATGTTTATTCATTATTACCTGTCTATTTAAAAATAATCACGATAAATCTAGTCAGCATAAAAGCAAAGATTACTTTAAACTAATTTTTTTAATTAAATGGTTTTACAATTATTTCAGTTGACACATTATGACACTGCTAACTCTAGTATTATATAAAAGCAAAGATTTTTTACGAATGTATAAATCAAGTGGAATTAGTTATATAATTTTCACTATTTTTAAAGAAATTAATTACGAAATTAAGACTTCTATTCAATCCTATACAGAGTGATAGGTAATAGGCGTAAAGATTTGGAGGTTCCAAAGTATAGCTTGTATCCTATCATACTATGAATGAAATACCCTATCCAAATGAATGGGTCTCGAGTTATTATTTTATTTATATTTTCTAAAAATCCCAATTTTCTAGGAAAAATTTTCGTTCTTATGTTTAAAAAGTTTTAATGTACTAATTATTGTTAAATTTTTTTTATCAGATCAAATTAATATTTATCACTTAAAAGCAAAAACTTAAATAAGGTTATTTGAAAGTCGTGACAGTAAAAAAGGCGTCGTATTTACAATTGAATCTTAAAATATTTTTTTTGTAAAAAAGTGCGTATAAAGCTCGTTAACAAGTGCCTGACTTTAGTGTCTATCAAATAAGGTATAAAAAGGCACACAAAGCTCCTACAATTTGGAAAAACAGTAATTGTATTAAAATACAGGTACAGATAAAGACTCGGCGGGGATCCAGGCTATATTTTAGCCATTCAAAATCTTCTACACCTATTACCTTCCATCTGTATATACATACATAAATATGACATCTCCATGCCGTCTATTACCTTCTGTGTTCTTTATGCTTCTCAGTACATTATGTAAATTGTGCACCTGGTAATTATTCTCGTACCACCCTAAGGTTGACTAGCAAAAAAATTCTTTTTAGCTTTAAGCCGCCTTGGTACATTTGTTTCTTTATACTAAAAGAGTAAAGAAATAAGTAGGTAGAGAGATTACTTTCTTTTTTTTTCCATTTCAAGAATTTTTATACTTATTCACCTTTTAAACCTAGGTATCCTGAACTTCCAGAAATAATTGAAGGCCAAAATTAGCCAAAGCGGTTTACCCGTTCTCGAGTTTAGCGAGACAACAAACAGCAAACGATTTTGTATCTACAGAGTAGATTAACTAATTACTGATCCAGCGATAAGATTTTTTATGTTATATTGATTCGTCTGCTACTATTAGTAGTCCGATTTAAATTAAACAACTAATAAAAATAAAACGCGTTGAGCAGATTAGTAAGGACGTGCGCAAGTTGTAGCCAACTGAATCATACAGTATCAATATTGGCAAAGATTGACGAATAATAAATTCATGATTCATGAATGAAATACACTTGGTGCTTGGTCAGTAAAAAATACAACTGTAAAAGAAAATTTAACATATTAAAAAACTTGTAAATCTGAATTGTTTGTCCCATTATCAATATTATTAATTCGTTACATTTGTCTGCGTTCTTCACTTGTTATAATAAATAAATTCACGAATAACTAATCTATAATCATCAATAGCATTGCGAACGCACCTCGTGTGGACATTGGGGTTAGGTTTCGGAATTAACAGGATTTCGCATACGCTGTTAGCTCGCCGGGATGGACCCGGAGAGCTTAATAAAAATACTGTCAATGTCTCGTTGACTTGATAATCCTAAACCACTTAATTTTCTCATTTTGCATTAGGATTTCAACAGAGAAGGATATATAGTAGTGTGTATAATCACTACATTTGTTTTAACCCAATTTATAACTTTTAATGGTTTCCCGTAAGTAAATAATTAAATACACGCGATTTTTGATACGATATTTTCATAAGCTTAGCTTAACATATTATTTTATAGACAGTTAAAGACAGTTAATGCCCTTACACCAAATTCAATGGTGATAATGACGTAATATTTGTACATTACATATACTTACATATCTAACACGTAAATAAAATACATAATATTTTCCTTTAAAATTGAAGCGATGTTGTTTTTAAGTTCAAAAAGCGTCAACGGAGAACACTAAAACGATTTTGATAATGTTTTGAAAGTTATTTATGTGAAGCAGATGTCAGTTTTGATGAGATTTCAAAATTACGCGGTAGTTGGGTAGTTGTCTAATTTCTTAGACTTTACAATTAATCTTATAATTATATAATTTTTTTATGCTTAATTCATCATAGATTGAACGACGCCATGGATTATTAAAATATCACATTTCGTTTTACTTAGAGAAGGATTTAAAACTGAATAGAAACTAAAGTTATTAAGTAACTTAAGTCATAACTATAGCCGAATCCGATACGATACGCTATCGATCATGCAAGTATTACTTACATTAGTTTACGATGATACTCATACAAGCACCGTCAAAGTATCGGTACTTAAATATTTACAAACAGGAACTTAATAAGGATGTAATAGAAAAGGAGTTGTAGCAAATACTGTAATTTTTAACAAATTCGTCCAACAATATACTTAAATTTCGCTCCGACGACGATTTTTACCATAAATTTTCAGGAAAATACACTATCGCATTAAAAGCTCAAAAACTATCATAATTTCTAAGCTCGATTAGCGTGATGTCTTCTTACTTAAGAATTTCAAGTAACATTTATTTTACTTTGAACACCCTTTGTGGGCGATAGAAACGAGAACAAAAACATATTGTTTTATCTACTAAGTTTAAGCCAGCATTTTGAAATTATTGGCACAAGACTGTTCCAACACGCATTTAATTTCAAATATTTTTATTATCATAAAATAGTTTTTACTTATTTTGGTGCTACATAATAGGCATTATGCGTCGAATACACTACAATACAAATCCAAATTAAATTTCTAAGATAGGTCTTACAGGAGCTAAGAAGCAAGTTCACATAATTAAAAAAGCATGTGATTCAACAACGACAAAAATCATGTGATTGTCTTCTCTTTTACTATAAGCCGTTTCATTTCCCTCCATTTCACCATAGACGTTAAACATAAGACCACCTATAAATTAAACACCTATATTCAGATTATGTACATGTATTTTTATATACCTAATATTTGTTGTGGCGAGATGAAATAAAATATGCTTTTACATTTTACCTTCTAGAATAACAAAGACATCACCATAAAACACACATGTGACTTGTGAATCAAAACTAGCCTCGTTATCGTCAGGTTAACATTGATTGATGTTACGTTCCTTAATCCTTTTTAGTATTAAATCAATAGATAGCGACAAAGCTTAGTAGCAAAATGTAAGCCGAATTCTCTTCTATACTTTCAATTCTATTCTATGAAAATGAAATTTACATGAAATAGGCATTGATTGATTTTATCTTAAAAAATAAGAAATATTTATTTTTTCACCAACATCCCAGAAAACTTTTCAACTGTTAAAAGACTTACATGGAATGCTTGTATATAAATACTAGTGTTGTGCCGGATCGTCAAAAATGTAGATTCGCGGATATGGATCTGAATTTATGGATTACGAATTAGTTACGGATCTTTACTTTCTTACACAATTAGTAACAGAGCGCCGTAAAAGATCCGCAACAAATAAAGGATACGGATATTTGGATTATCGTGTCCTTGGATATCCGTGTATCCGAATATCCGACACATCAAGAGTAAATACAGAAATAATTCCATCCTAATATTATAAATGTCTGTCCGTCTATCCGTCTAATGTCTAAACCATTGAATATTTTATTACCGCATTGTTGGTGCGTTTTATATTTCGTTTAAAATAAATATTTCAATCGTGTAATCAAAATCTCTACAATATGTTGTTAAATACTATCCGGCCCATATGATACGATAGTAGTGGGTCTATTATTTACTAGGAACTGTCTGGGATACTAGCATATAGAAATACGACTGCGGTTACTATTTCTGCCGCAAATCAATAGTGTATAAGCACTATTGTGTTCCGGTTTGGCACTGTGGCACTGTAGCCAGAATACCCATTTGAGGGTATACGACACTTAACGTATCATGTCTCAGGGCGGTGAGGAGATTTGTCGCGATTTACGGTGCTTTTCTTATGGCTAGGGCGTTTACCTTAATCAGCTGAACTTGATCGTCTTGTCTGAATAATATAAATATATTATTGCACTATAATGAGGCATACATATCAGAATGCAATACGAAGTACAAAAATGTTAAATTCTTATATAACTTCTGTTGACCTACTCAAAATTGAAGTTCAGTCTTAAGCTGTTAAGCGTCATAAGAAACAATTGCCAAAAAAGCTCAGTGTCACTGGGCAAAATGCGTGCACATCGCAATTGACTTATTTATGAACTTCAGAAGCTAGGGGCGGAGGGTTAATTTCAACGATTAAACCATTCAAAAATTGGTCATATCTCACTTGTCTTTTTAAATATTTTCGCTGCAGTTTTAAAAATTTTGATTAGCTATAAATAAATTGACTCATAGCGTTACACCGTTGTCTGACACTCTGTGATACACATCTCGCATCAAGGTTAATAACGCAAGTATTATAATGGGTTATAATGTGTACATATGTTCTAAGACTTAACTGTCCTTTTTGGCTTTCTTGATGATAGGCGAGATATATTGCGAATTGGTGTGCGTATATTCCTTTAGTCTAAAAATTTTCTGAAAAAAAAACCAACAACTTAACTCTTTAATCTTAATATGAGAAACTACTAGTGTGACTTTTATGATTAGAAGATTAGAAGCTGTTCAACCAAACTATTAAATAAATTTCTCTTTAATGTCATATTTCATACAAAATACAATTTTGGCAGTTATGAGTGTGCTAATCTAAAACTTACACTTAACCTTTGCTCATAGATAAGTCTTTTTTCGATTTCATGACATATTTGAGATAGAATTAAAAATAATATCAAGAAAAAAGGATTTAGTTTTTTATTCAAATATTATTGTGTCTAAGCGGGAATTCCCGCTTATACACAATAATATTTTTATAGAATTTATGCAACTTTTTTCAACCAAATTCATTTTTCTGTAAACATCTTTTTACAGTAAAAACAATTTGGTGATCATAGTATAAATGGAATAATTTCATCAGTGGATCCGTTCTCTCTGTAGATTTTGGAGTCTGAAAACATGACATCTAAGATGCGATTATTTTTAACTAAAATATTGTTGTATGTATCGAAAGAATTCTTTTTGTATTTTTTTTATACGATCCATGTATATATCATAATTGTCCAAACCTGAGAGGCATACACTTGAGTGAATGCGCACATCTAAGCGAGAGCTTTGTATGGTTTTTTATAATTTTCGCTTTATGTTCGAGGAAAAGAAGTTTCGAGTCAAATCATACGCCAAGATCGTTAACAGCTATATACGAGAAATCATAGCTTGGGAGGTGGAAAATATCTTCTTGAAGATGACTGACATCTGCTACTTAATTGACTTCGCGTATAATTTTCAACTCCTCAGCATATAATATTATTTTTGAGTGAAACAAACAACGATCCTTGCGGAACCCAAGACGGGATAGGAATAAGACGTGCGTTATAACTATTAACAACAGCTGTACATGATCAGTACGATAAAACATTTACTGAAATCTTTGATATCATTTCTTATGGTAAGATTTGACGTGATACCCCGGAAAGCCATGTCATATTGATCAAAGGGATATAAAAAAAACTGTCATGTCATTAATTATATTATTAGTATATATTATTAGTAGTGTAAAGTCTATAATAATAAAAAGAGTATACTAATAATAAAAAGACCCTGCTTCCTAACATAGCCACTGTTAAAGAACCAGCATAGAATGTGATAAAAAAATTCTCTCGTTTCCCTAGCTTTTCTCACTAGTCGTAAGCTAAATCTATATTAATTAGTTTTCTTGCACTGGTTTAAAGTTACTTTCCTCTTAAAAATTATACATTTTTCTCATAATTATTTGTTTTGAGTACTAAATAGTAAATTGTTACGTAATTTGAGGCCTAAATATATGACTTAGGTGAACCATCCTCGGCACATTACTTTATTAAACAGACATTCGTAATTCAAAATAGTACGATTCCAGCAGTCTATAACCTGGGCCCCAAAGAATTGCTGAGAAAAATATTTATTGAAATCAACGTAAGTACTGTTTTTTCTTAATACATATTTGAAAATATTATGTGAGTTCATAAACATTAGAATGAATCTGTAAAACATTACGACACACATAATATAAATACTAGGAATACGCATAATTTTGTTCTTCCAAAAACTAGGCTCCGAAGAACAATGAAATCTTTCATGGGACAATGTATACTCTTCTTCAACAAAATCCCAGAAAGAGTTCAACTATTATCTGTAAATAAATTTAAAAAGGTTGTACAGTACGTTTGTGTGTCAAAGTATATTATTGTTGTAATGACTACTTGATAGATAACACATCCTGGTAATGAACTGTTCACTCCAGGCTATTTAAAACTATTAAAATGTCATGTTTTTTGTAAATATTGTTGAAAGAAATGGAATTAAAAGTCTCGCTTTCTTCCTTACGCCAGTTCTTCTCAGGTCAGAGGCATCCGTTTCTGAACCGGTGGTATCAATTACAAAGAGTAGTTCTTCAATATTGAAAAGATATAATTGAAATATGTCATAAAATATCCTTATCAGAGCTCTTAATTTTAAATCATGATCAGGCCGAAAGGATTAAACCTTATGTCCTTAAGTTTAAACCTTTCAAAACCTTTATCGTATTTCACTAGTTGTATAAAATAGTGTTATAATAGTACATTTGTATTAGATGTTTTAAAATAAGTATATTGAATTATGTGTTAAACGTAACAACATTACTTAATCAAAGGTTTTTTTTCACTTTTAACATGCTTCATTTAAACAGCAAAAAGATTTTAATCAAAAGTTACACAAAAATAAAAAAAGGAAAATACTACGAGTTCAACATAGCATAATATTTTAAAAGAAAAGAAGATGCAATACAAGTAGGAAGTTTAAAACGCAGATCATAAGTAGTAGGTACGATAAGACATGACGAATAAGTAGCGTAAAGGAGACCCCGAAGAAATGATCCGAACTCAAGTTGACTGCGAACCAGCGAGTTGCACAATATTATTTTAGTGTTCGAGGATATAAACCCCCTAGTATTTCTTTTTAAAAAACCCAGCACTTTGCTTAGCTTTAATAACAACTGAATCATGTGGTCTTTGAACGTTACTCTGCTATCCATTATCACACTCAAATCTTGATAACAGTGACTTGCTTTTGAATGTCACCATTAAATATATAACAGGATGTCGTAGAGATCAGTTTTTTAGAAAATTTTATGTAATACGGCTTTTTTGTATTTATAGTCAATCCATTTAAATTGCATCATTTGTTTATTCTATCTAAAGCATATTGTAAAAGTTTTGATTCTTTTGCTAAAGCTTTGTTCTGTATATTTTTAAATCGTTGGCAAGAAGAAAAAGAAATATTGTTGCATATTTCTGAAGTTACGTCATTAATAAAAGCCGAAATAAATGTATGCGTAAATAGCAATTTCAAAATATGTTATTACGCAATAAATATGTAGTGAAATTGCTATGCAGTGATTTATGACTATTTATCACCACAAACTGGAGTGTTTTTGCAAGGCATGAACGAAACATGATCTCTAATTTATTTATTAAACAAGAATGAAAGAATTTATCGAAGCCACTAGAGAAGTCAATAAAAATTGTATCTATACTAAATTTCACGGCAGGCGTAAGACGTAAATGGAAAAAAATTGCAGAATCAGGCTTCGTTAATAGAGTAAATAAATATAATACAAAAACCATATAAATGTGATGATAAAATATGCCGGTTCATTCATTTCTATTTTAGACACCCCCAAGCATATCATTATAACTAACCAACCAACTAAGCAGTACTTATTAAGTAGGTCAATAATTGACTAAAATTTGCTCGAATGTAGTTGTATCGGGGTCTTAATATAGGTGTAAGAAAATAAGGCCTACACTATAATTGGGTGATCGGCCCAAATTGTCCTAACCAACCAGAAAACAACGATAACACAAAGTGGTTTCTCCGCGGGATTCGAACCCATGACCCCCGGTTTATAAAGCAAGGGCCAATACTGCTAGGCCACGGAGGCGGTTTTAGATTTAGATTTAGAAACTTCCAATCCATTGAATCAGTAAGAATTAGATCCAATATTAATTATCTGGTATATTTTGAAATTTAAGAATGCTAAATAATTGATTAGATACTTTGCTTAATGTTATGTTCAAATTATTGTACAAAGACTGCCCAACTCAGCATTCTCGTTTTATATAAAAGTTTAGGCTTTAGCTAACATGAGGCAGTCAACCTCCATACTCGATTCAATCAACACGTTTTAATTGTTATAAAGTTGTGTATTGTTATAAATTTTTGCAGCCTAATAAAAGTGTTTTTTTAAAAAGGACCCACAGAGCGCCATCCTTACAAATTTGGTGTCAGAAGTGGGATATCCTAGGAAATTAATAAATAAGACTGGGATATCTATTAGGTGTTAGGCGCGCGTCGCATTCCGATTTTCGTGCTACACCTTATATTTGGCTCTGTGGATGTAAGGTCCTTAACTCAGTGCAAGTGACAAAGGTGATCGACGGTCAGACTCCGCTATCAGCGTGAGCCCGCATCGATACCAAACACTCTTGTGCTGCCGTGGTCGACGGTAAGCCTGCACTCTCTAGTGTGAGCCCGCATCACATACCGAAAACATTCCTGTGCTGCAGTGGTCGACGGCAAGCCTCCACTCTCGAGTGTGAGCCCGCATCACATATACAACAATAGCAACTTCCAAAATTTACATCCTTACTGTACATTGTTGACTCGCCACCAGTTCTAAATCCTTTCCTCACGGTCAACGCAACGCGTCCTCGAATACAAGCCCAATACGACTCCGAGTCACACGAAGTCACGTTGACGCCACACCGCGAGCATCGTTGCGCGTTTCCATTGCGCGACACGACACGATCTTTGGGAAAAGCCCTTCTCCAAAATGTTCGTCAGTGTCTTACTACTGTGAGTTTTAACAATTTTGCGAAAGTGCTCTAAAGCCATTTTAGTGAAAGTGAATTTTCTAAAAAATTTCGCAAATATTACTATTTTCTATATTTTTATATTATATTTTCAATTTATTTTTACGCATGTTTACATGCATGTTTTTATTAATTTCTGATGTTCTGTAGTATTTTAATTATATAAAACGTAAAACTATTTCATGTCTCTAAAACACGAAAATCCGAAGAAATCGCATCTTCTTCATCAAGTTCAGATTACTCAGAGGCAGTCCTGTAAACCCAAAGGTTAAATGTCACCATTACTCTATCTGTCCTCACAAAGTTCATCAAACCCTACAATGGGGACCGAATCCTTCCCGCGTTTTTAACTCTAGCATCTACAGAACAACAGAACGTCTTGTGTAAATATATCATCTCGCAGTTGGGAGGCAAAGCTCAATTGGCTTGAGTTTAAAACGATTCAATGATTGGTCCGAGATTAAACAATTCCTTAAAACTACATTTGGAGAAAAAACATTCAACTCATTTATTGGTAGATTTGCAACAATGCAAGCAATTGCCTTCGAAGTCGAATCATGTTTAACTAGATTACAATCTGACATTCACTATAGATGCGAGAATGACAAAGAACTGTTTGGTCGTATAGCTGCTATGGAGATTTGGCCTCAATTCATTCTTGTTAGGGTTGAACTCTAATTTTTCCCATATTGTGCGTGTAGAAATCCAAAAACTCTATCCGAAGCGATTACATAAGCCATTGAGAAGGAAAAATTATTTAATTTGTCCAAACTCTCATTACGCTCTAACAAACATTGCACAACATGTAATAAAAATGGACATACCACTTGGGAATGTTTTAAAAAAAAAATAAGCATTCATTACCAAATTTTCATCATGTAAACTCGTCTAACAATAACAATCATTATCAATCGACCTCTCATTATAATCCAAATAAATCTTGTGCTTATTGTAAAAGCCGAGGTCACGTCACAAGCGAATGTCGTAAAATTAAAGTGAAGAACAATCATAACGCTGAGTCGCGACATTCCCTACTGTTTAGTACAATTGCACCGAGTTCTAATTACACGTCGAACAATCGCTCTAATGTGCACCGTGTTAACAATTCGAATAAAAATAATTTTAACTCAATTACACATCGAACAATCACTCTAATGTGCATTGAGTTGCCACTTCGAATGAAGATAATCGTAATTTAAACTAAATCAGGGTTCAGTGCCGTGTCCGCCGAACCCTTGCTATAATTAAATGACACGAAAAATTTTCTAAATCCTGTACTAAACCTTCTTCAACACAGGTTAACGATGCTAATAAACAAAATACTTCGAGTCTTTCAAACTCTCCTACATTATTTTCGACACAGGTTAGTGTAAATAATGAGACTATGTGTCTTTCAAACTGTTTTTCTAAAGTTTCTCTAACACAGGTTAGCACACCTAAGGATACTTTTAAGTATTCTGACAATCCTCTACCTCGTGATAAATCGGGTTTTTCTCCTAAGGATTGTTTACGTGAGATTTCATTCACGATAAAAAAAATTAATAACAAAATCTCTCTACCTCACGTTTATTTAAAAACGAATTATAATGCCAAGCCTTTGTGCTTTCTTATAGACACTGGTTCAACAATTTCTATTGTTAAACGTTCTAGTTTAGATAAACCGGTGCTCGACCCTGAAATTATAAAACTTAAAGGTTTAAGCGATAACGATTCCTTTTGCGAATCTCTCGGGTCTATTATACTAAAGTTTGAATATTGCATCTCGTCACAAAGTAAAATTTTATTCGACTATTTGTTTCATGCGATTCCTGATACGATTAACTTATATTACGATGGTATTATTGGTTACGATTTTATACAACATTTTAAAATAGATGTTCAATACTCAACCAATACCTTTATTTTAGAAGGTTATGAAATACCTATATGTTGTAGTAGGCCATCATATATAATACCTCCACGGTCAGAAACGGTTATTGAGTGTCCTATCTCAAATTTATATGAAATCAATGATTTGAAAGAAGCTTTGATATTAGACCATAAAATTTGCCATGGCGTATTTTTAGCCAACTGTATAGTCAATATAAACCGAATAAACCGAACAATAGGGTTAATGTTTCTGTTCTTACACCACCGAATCTGAAGTTGAAATTGATAATTTTCTTCTAAATTAGATCATACTCAACTGGAACACATTCATCAATTAGACACTTTTGTATTGACCGTTCTCAAAGGGCTTTAGAGCAGATAAGGTGCTCAGGCAAGGAAAATATTGATGAATTGCCTTTCTAATTATACAAACATTGAATTGTGAATTCTTAACTTATACAAATGTCATTAAACATTCTATTAATTCTAAGGATGCAAGCCCTATTCACGTTAAATCGTATTGAAGTTCATAACGAAGTAGTTGAGAAACAAATTAAGTAGATGCTTGATCTAAAAAAGGTTCGCCCCTCTACTTCTCCTTGGAATGCACCTGTGCGGTGGTCCCAAAAACTAGATGCATCCGGGAAACAAAAATGGCGAATTGTTATTGATTATCGACGTCTTAATGATGTCACTGTTTCAGAGGTTTACCCTCTCCTCTTATTACTGGCATCTTAGACCAGTTTGGTCATTCAAAATATTTTAGCACACTCGATTTAACTTCAGGTTTTCCCCAACTCCTTTTAGACCCTTAAGATGCTGAAAAAACAGATTTTAGTGTTACAAGTAATAGCATTTCAGGACAATTCGAGTTTACTCGAATGCCTTTTAGTTTAAAAATGCTCCGTCCTTTATGACGATGATGAATCTTGTCCTCTCGGATTACAAGGTCACTGTTATATTTACCTAAATGATTGCATCGTTTACTCCCATAATCTTGAATCCCATATGCAGAAACTAGAATCAGTTTTCAGTAAACTCAGAGAAGCAGATTTAAATTACAGCCAATCAAATGTGAGTTTTTACGACGTGAGGTTGCCTATCTAGGGCATATTATTACAGACAATGGTGTTTTGCCTAATTAAGATAAGGTCAAGCTTGGCTATTTCTAAATTTCCAACACCAAAAATCCCAAAATATATAGTCTTTTCTCGGATTGACGGGTTATTATCGTCGATTTATTGAAAACTTCTCTCACATAAGAAAGCCTCTTACAAGCCTTTTAAAAAGGACGTTAATTTCTATTGGTTTCTTGAACAAGAAAAAGCTTTTAATACTCTCAAGCAAAAGCTCATCTCAGCACCCTTGTTACAATACCCTGACTTTTCACAGCCCTTTATTGTAACGACGGACTCTCCAAATTACGCCGTTGGCGCTGTATTATCTCAAGGTGAGGTTGGCAAGGATAAGCCCATCGCTTATGCCTCTCGAACTTTGAATAAACAAGAAGGCAACTTTTCCACAATTGAGAAAGAGCTCCTCGCAATTCTATTCGCCGTTAACACTTTCCGCCCATATCTCTATGGTTATAAGTTTAAAATTGTAACAGATCACCGACCCCTGACATGGTTGTTTAACGCTAAGGATCCAGGCGGTCGTTTATTAAGAAGGCGATTAAAGTTTGAGGAATATGTATACGAGATCATTTATAAACCAGGTAGAGTAAACTGTAATACAGACGCGTTATCTCGTTACCCAGTAATAGCTTGACCACTCGTAGTTGTAAATTAAATTCGACTTCATATGAAAAATATTTTAAACAACAATTTACAAAAACTTTATCAAATGATACGCAAATTGAAGAACAAAATCAATGTTTGCACTTAGTAAAACAAAAATTAATTGCTTGTCCGTTGTCTCTAGACTTTGATTACTCTATTCCACATTGCGAACAGCTCATAACAATGGCTGATAATTCCGCTACCGTACGATCTTCCGAAAGCGAATTGGAAACCGTACAATCAGTTAAATTAAAGGATAAAACACTCTATTTCTTACACACTAAGGTCCATCATTACGATGAAACCCGTTATAAATCAATATACAATCTCTTACTTAAGTTAAGGAATATAATTATGTCTCAAAATAATTATCAAAAGGAGCTCCTTTTAATAAATTAACCTATGTTAAAATTTACAATATTATATCTTACATTTTCATGGAACTAATATTAAAATTTATATATATAAAATCAAATATCCTACTCCAATTGAAGTTCTAATATTCACAAAATTTTAAAATTAAAATTAATTATTTCTATTGCTTGCGCAAATATTATACATGGTTAAATAAAATTACTTTACGGATTTTATCGCGTTTATTTTACATGTTAAATTTTCGACGTTTCGAACATTTTCCAGCGGCCGTGGTCACGCCCGTAAAGTAATTTTATTTAATAATAAAATTTATTTTCAACCCCACATCATCCGCAAACGAATGGTGCACTAGAACGCAGCCATGCTACTCTCAACGAATATTTAAAATCTTTCTTGGCATTGTTATTTAGCAACTGCAATTTTATCATATAATACAACACCACATTGACTACAGATTTCACTCCATTTGAGTCTGAGATTATATGGTCATAAGTTAATCATTCCTTGTAGTATTTACGAATCAAATGACAGTACGACTATATCATGAGTATATTCGTGCTTTACAGTACAGAATGAAGTATTCTCGCGATAAAGCATTACAAAATATAAATAAAAGTAAAGAGTCTTCGAAATGATATTATGATAGTTCTTCTAAAAAAAACACATAAAACAGGAGAATTTGTGTATTTGAAACAACATCATAGATTACGAAAAGCTTTGTCCCCATATGGCCTATCCATAAAACTTCCAAACCGGTTTAAAAATCACTAGAATTTAGTGGTGAGTAAAAGTGAGTGTCTAAGTGACAGTGTCTAAAATTCTTTTTGGCACATTAGATGCCGATGATGCAAGAAAGTATGATGAAGCAATTTCTACCTGTGATCAAAATGAAAATCGTTTATATTCTTTAATGAAGGACAATATACATATTGTCCAATAAACTATAAATAATTTTAATGTTTCTATAATTATGGTAAAAACAACTTTGAGGGGAGGCCAACAGAAGGATTCGGCTGGGCTGGGCAGCTTTTCATAAGCTTCGTCGAGTTTTCTCGTCACCCATCCCACAAAGCCTCAAATCGAAAGTCTTCGATCAGTGCGTCCTACCGTTTTGACCTACGGTGCCGAGACTTGGACACTTACGGATCGACTGGTTCACAAATTTAAAGTCACTCTGCGAGCTATGGAGAGGGCGATGCTCGGAGTATCTCTAAAGGACCGCATCAGAAATGATGTGATCCGTCAGAGAACCAGAATCACCGATATAGCCCACCGGATTAGTAACCTGAAGTGGCAGTGGGCCGGTCATAGAAGCCGCAGAACTGACGACCGCTGGAGTCGAAAAGTTCTGAAGTGGAGACCGAGGCTAGGCAAACGTAGTGTAGGACGCCCTGCGGCAAGATGGAGTGACGACATTTGCAAAGTGGCCGGTGTGGGCTGGATGAGAATAGCCGAAGATCGGAAGCGGTGGCGTGCATTAGGGAGGCCTATGTCCAGCAGTGGACTGACACAGGCTGATGATGATGATGATGATGATGATGATAAATATGGTGAATGATAATGAACTTAGTTTAAATAAGCATATTGAAAAATTAAACTGCATATTTCAAGAAAGTTATAAGACTAATATTAAGTTAGTCAATGTAGAAAAAATTTATTCTGTATTAAATATCATAGAAAGTTCATTGTTATCTTTATCTAATATCTTAGATATAATTTTGAATTGTATTTTATTTGCAAAAGCAAATATTTTGCACCCATATGTTTTAACTCCTACAAAATTATATAATGAACTGTATAACATATAATTATAAAGAATAATGTAGAGTTTCCTTTTCCATTATCTTTAAAAATATTCATAATATTATTGACCTATCTAAGCTTGTATCTTATTTTTATAATGACAAATTAGTATTTGTTATTTAAATACCATAACTTAATCCTATTAAGTTTAACATTTATAAAAATTTACCTTACCTACTACCTCATGAAATAAATAATATTTTAACATATGTCCTCATTCATACTTCTAAGTTATATATGGCTATATCAGATGATGGATTGAGTTATTCCTTGTTAGATAATATAAATTATTTCGTTCGACACACAATCGTCTTTTGCTTTGTCCTTCACATCGTTCTGATTTTCTTCATAAATCTTTCTTTATTCAATCCATTCTTCTGTGGAATGCGCTACCGTTAGAGATCAGGATGGCTAGGACACTTCATCAGTTTAAAAGAAAGGTGCAAAAATATCTCTTGGATGGGACGACGGCAGAACTACTATCTCTATAACAACGATATAAGTATATATTTATTAGTATTTATATAATATTTATATATACATATATATATATTTACGTATTTATTATTAACATATAATATGTATTATTATTATTTATATATATACATATATATTTTTATGTATAATATTGGTAATCGTTATTTTCTTTTATAATTCATGTGCACCCACGTTGATCTCTCTGAAACACCCTAAGGTTGGCTGGGAGAAAATGCTTAGGCATTAAGTACAAAAGGCGGCTTTTGTACTTAAATGTGCAAGAAGCATAAATAAATAAATAAATAAATGATTGTAAGAATGTTCTTGTGAAACAAAACTTTAACTGAAATAACTCTAACACTTCCTGAAATGTGTGAACCTAAAACAATTTATGGTGACATTAATGTATGGCAAAAACTTAATGATGGAATATAATCTAAGCCTAAGAAATTAACTTTAAAATGTTAAAATGTAATAAAAGGTATACTTTATAAAGATGGATTTCTGGATATTTATCCTTAAAAATAATGGTATTGCTTATTTTCAAACTGCAATTTTCACCACCTCAAAAATATAATAACACTATAAACTAAGCCAACTTAAAATTAACTTTAATATAGTAGAAGATGACTGTTGCAAATATAATATAATAAATATAACTTTACATACATTTACTCCTATTGCATTAACAAATATTGATTTAGAATCTTTAATTTAGTTGCATGACCAAATGAATGAGGCCCAAAATCAATCTCATATTGTCAAGTATGGACATTACTATTCTACACTGACTTAAATAATTGTTTGTGTTATTCTTGTTTACATTTAAATAAATTATTAGATGTTTTCCAAAATACTGTCATAATTTTATTGTTGTATTCAAATAATTAAACATTGTTATAATAATGAACGGTCTGAAATAAACAATTCTATGGTAAAAACATCAATGGATTATGTTGTTGTTGTTGTTTTCAATGGATTATGTTGTTGTTGTTGTTTTAATTTATCCCTAATGGGAAAGGCAAAGGACTTTAGTCCATACAGCCAGGTCTTGTTCTTGGTAATATTTAGAAATTTTTATAGATTTAAAGGCCAAAGCCATGTCTTCATAGTTATTGATGTTAGGCGAAGCCGTGTCTTGTCTTATTATTCTTGATCATAAGGCCTAAGCCACTTCTTTGATGTTGATTGGTCAAAATGGTCGAAGTCAATAAGCAATAATAGTAGTATCCAAACAAAATTATTTGTATTTCCAGGTGATTGTCACATATCCATGTTAAGGTAAGTCCGGGGAGTACAGTCCTCTTAAATGTTTTGAACCGTATTAGAAATAAATTCATAGATGATATCATGCATATCATGATTCATAAGCAAGTCTTGAATACAGCGCGGGATATAATCAAGTCTTTTATGATAGTTTAACAGATTAGATGACAAACAAAGGCAAAGAATATGGAATTGAGGGCATTCAAAGAATATGTGGTCTAAAGTTTGATCGACATCTGAATTGCAATACGAACAGGAGGGAGACTTAATAATGCGCATGCGGTGTAAATGTGAATTAAATCTGCAATTTCCAAATCTAAGGCGGCAAAGTATCGTATAAAATCTTCTGCTTATGTATATACTGGATTTACTAAACCATGGAATTCCGATATCTTGGTTGATTGCAGCGTACCAAGTGCCCTTTCTCGCTAAACTTTCTTGCCAAACATGTTTCCAATCCTGATTAAGTTTTGACTTTAAAAGTGGTAGTAAATCAGTGTACGGAATAACAACATTGTCATCAGCGCTGTCGCTGTCAATAATCGCACGTGCAAGAAAATCCACATACACGTTGCCTGAGACTCCTATATGCGAGGGCGTCCATAAGAATTCCACATTGTAATCTTTTTTAGATAGCATATAAAGTATATATCTGATTTCGGTTATAATGTAGTTAGACTTAGCACAGAATTGGTAATTTTGTAAAGCTTTTAGAACACTCATGCTGTCTGTGATGATTAACCAAAATCTTTCAGAACAATCTTCAATAAATTTTAATGCAGCACAAATTGCAAGAGCTTCTGCAGAAAATATGCTAAATTTTTTGTTTAATTTAGTACCTCGTCCAAACTTTAAACTGGGTATATAGAATGCCATTGAAACCATAGCCATCTGTATGAATGTGGTTATAATTGGGATATTGAGATATGAGATTATAGACTTCTTGTCGATCACTCAGTTTACTGTCTATAGTTATGCTGATGTGATTCATAATACTTTCATAGCTCTTAGTATAGCAAACCCAGTTATCTGATTTAAAGATGCTGTGCTGATTGGCCAGATTTAACAAAAAAGAAAGCTCATGCAAAAGATAGGATAATTGCTTGAGAAAGGGGAAATCATAGGAAACTATTGTTCAGATGGAAAAGTTTGTTAATAAGTGAGTGACTGTTTATAGAAAGTAATTTAACAATAATCTCTTTTAGATAAAGAAAACCTTAAAATAGAGGAGGAATGTTGCATTCAACTTGGAGTGAATTTATGGGAGTTGTTCATTGCCCCAGTAATGAGTCGAAGACTATGATTTTGAATGACATCTAATTTGTGAAATAATTGGTTATTTGAAGCAAAACAAAAGAAACTGTATTCAAAGTGGCTACGAACAAGAGATTTATATAGAGTTAAAGAATTTTAGGGTCAGAGCCCCAGTAAGTTCCAGAAAGAGACCTCAAAATATTCAACGCTTTTATAGCTCTGTTAGTTAAACAATCAACATATTTACCCAGGATAAATTGTTTACAAACAACACACCTAAAAACTTAGTTTCCGTTACAGCTTTTTAAACTACTATTCAATTTAGGAGCTATATTCATGGAGTTGATATCAGAGCAATATATCACTAAATCATCAGCAAATTGTAGATTACTTACATTGTGATCTAAAATTAAGTTAAGTTTGTGAATATACAATGTAAAGATTAAAGGACTTAGAATGCTGCCTTGACAGGTGCCTTTGTAGGAGAAACGTGGACCAATAATCTTGTTATGATATTTAACAAAGACTTTTCTACCATGCAAGAAATCAAATATCCATTGCACAACCTAAACAGGTAGACCAATGGAAACAAGCTCAGAAGACAGAATATGATGATTTACATTATTGAAAGCCCTCACAACATCCAAAAAATACACTGACTAAAACATTATTGGATTTGAAAGCTTGATTGAAGATGTCCAAATGTAAATGAGCAATACTCTCTTGAAGATCTGGCCTTTCTAAAACCAAATTGATTAGAAGGTAATAATTTATTTAATTCTATAAAATGCTCTAATTATTGTTTCAATAATTGTTCAAATATTTTCCCCACACAAGATGTCAAAGCAATAGGTCTATATGAATTAAAATGAAATTTCTCCTTGTTAGGTTTTAGTATGGGGACTAAACAATCAATCTTCCAATCATCTGGAATCAAAGTTTGTTCCCAAAGAAGATTGAAAACATTTAAAAGTACTGATTTGGATTGAGTGGATAAGTGCTTTAGCATTTTATAAGAAATACCGTCTAGGCCAGCTGTTGTGTCTCTTCTAGATGATATTGCTGACATTAATTCGGCAAATGAAAATGGTTCCAAAAAGTAGCTGTGATTTGGGCAAGACCAATATTGATTGTCAAAGAAGGATGCTGGCTCAACAGTATCTGGAGTATATTTTTAAGAAAATGTGTAATCCAATCATAATTGTTATCAAGCTGAGATGAGGGTGTGTAAGTTTTGTTAAATTTACGCATATGTGACCAAATATTTGAGATAGGGGTAGTTCTGTTGAAGGATTCACATAATTTGTTCCAACTTAATCTTCTTTCAGACCTAATAATGAATTTCTTCTTAACTTGAAGCTTTTTAAAGTTTATATAATTTCTTCCGTTGGGTCTTTTTGAATTGTGAAGTATGCATTTTTGCTATCTAGAAGAGCTTTAAACAATTTTAGTTCCACCATGGGAGTGGATTTTTTTTTTTTGTGTTTGGTTTCAGACGAGAATTATTATTATGAGCCATGTTTAAACATTTAATTAGGCTGTTATATGCTAAAATGGGATATTGACTATTTAAGGATAAATAAGAAAATAACAGATCAACTTTAGAAGAAATATATCCCAATCACTTCTTTAAATTACAAGAAGAAGGAAGGACTACTATCAGGTATATTCTGTAGAATAAAATTATTATAAATACAATTTTTTTATCACAGGAAGATGATAGCTGCCTAATGTATCATTGTGGACCATCCAGTCTCATTGTAAAGAGATTGAAGGGAAACAACGGTTAAATCCAAGACACTAGGTTTCCATATGTGGAGGGCCGACTGGAGTCACTGACCATCATTCAGTAAGACTAAATTTTGTTTAAATGACATCTAGAATTCCCTGACCCCAATCTGAGGTTTGGCTCAAGAATATTGACCATTACAATTCCTCCAAGAAAAATTGGCTCAGGGAGACTTTTAATTTAATTATTAAATTTATGTGGTGAGAATGGACGGTTGCAATTACCTGGACTGTAAGCTTACAATAGTTAATTCCATGCAGTTTGAATATTTAATCCTAATGCTATATTTTGAGGGAATTGTCATAAACAGTATTCACATTAGGTAAAAGATAGATCTATATACTATTATGGCTACACCATTGTGGGAGTTTAGAGTCTAATCTTACTACATTATAATTACCAATTTAAATTTATGGATGAGGTTTTGAGCCATGTCTCACAAAAAAGCCACATAAACATTGTGGTCTAAGAAAATGTTAAAAATATGTTGATTGTGTATACTCCTGGCATTCCATTGTACTATATTTAAAGTATCCATTAAGTTACTGAAGATTGTTTACTACTTTTGCTTTTTGAACGAATTTTTTAGGTCATCTTTTATAGTTTCCAGAGCAAATTTTTGATTTATTGGTCTTGTTGAGTGATTAATTTAACAATTGATTCAGTAATGGTTTTAAGAATTAATTCTGAATTAAGCAATAAAAGATTGGTCTGTTTTACTGTGCGAGGAAAATTTGTACTATTAAGAGCTTGTGCATAACTTTTGTTTTAAAATTTATCTTTATTAAGCTGAATTTTCCTTTTTTAACAGGGCAAATTGAAGATATTGAAATATGATTGCCTTTACAATGGCAACAATTAGCCTCTTTAGGATTAACATTACAAGATTTAAATTGTGGTTTTCTCCACAGATGGAGCCTGCACAGCGTTTTACAAAATTTGGTTATGTGACCATATCTCAGGCAACGGAGGCACTGTTTTACCGGAGGTATGTACACAGTGCTTCAAATCTCCAGCTATTGAGGTCAACACTCTCTGGTAAGTTTGGACAAGAAAATGTAATGGACACAGTTTTGTCGGTTCAAATTTTACAGTACCGTTCTCAACAATCCTACGCATGAGCGTCTGATTGATACTATATTTTTGTGCTGGTCATGGCACTGTATATCTCCTTGTTTGAAAGATCTATCGGCACATGACTAATCACGCTAATTGTTTCTGTCGCGTCAGCTGGTATGCTTGCATATAGTTATGGCCATCCAGAAACTTTTTATTATTTAAAGCTGCATTAGCCAAAGCGGGTCTCTCAAATATTACGCCTACTTTAGCTTTGTTTTTAATTGTTTCACGCCTTTATTTTAGCGTTTGATTGCGTTGGCGAGAGACATCATGTCCCTTGAGCCTATTGGTTTGTCTTTGTCTGTGCTTTCCAGGAAAACGATATATTCAAAATTGCCACCGTCTTCAGGATAAAAACTTAACTGGAAGATACTTATCAGCATCATTTTCAGACATAATGGATTCCGACCTGAGTCCCTCACTGCAGCGCTTTCTCGGAGTCTCCCTCGGCATCCTCCTTCTTTTACATCGTTTTCACGCGGACATTCCGCCAACCACACACCACTTTATATGAAAATAAAACTTTAATAATAACTATTTGTATTATTTTCAATTAAACTTTAAAAAGGCGCCCTTTTAGTATAAATAATCAAATGAATTTAGTTACAGTTTCAAACCAATGTCTAGTCATTGTTTTTTATAGTAGATATATGTAAATTAAAGATATCAAAGTCATGTTTTCTGAGTATTTGTTAATAGGTAGAAGCACGACAGAAAAATGAATTTTTTCTATAATTCGTTGCATGAAGAGGTATGTAAAAAATTGGATGCTTTCGTCGTGATATACTTTTTTGCGGTACAGAAAATAACAATTTATTTAAGAGTAACGGACTATCAACTTTATTTTGTGCAATTTTTAGTAGAAATGTTATATCTGCTATGTTCCGTCTTACTGCCAATGGCAACAAGTGGTGAATTTTGCATTTAGTTTCGTAATCATTGCCTCACAGTTCTACATTTAAATTCTAGGAATCGTAAAACCGTTTCTGTATAGCCTCTAACCTATTTATATAAAATGTCGTAGCAAGGATTCCAAAGTTGGGAAGAATACTGAGAAGACTGCGCACGTACGAACAGTATAGTACTTTTATAGATTTAATCGAACAAAGTTCCTGCAGCATCTTATTATAAATCCGTGAGCTTTATTTGCTTTTTAATAATGTAGTCAATGTCTTGTCGTACAATATTTTAGGGTCCTGAACCAAACCTAAATCTAATTTTGTAACTGAAGCAAGACTTTCACTCAGTATTTGTAATTATATTTTAAAATATTTACTTTACGTGTACATGTCATTGAATAGCATTTAGAAACATTAAGATCTAACTTATTAGACAAACAGTACTGTTCTAGTCTGAGTCAATCTTCCTGAATAAGCTTGCAGTCAGTAATACTAGTGATTTCTTTAAAAAATTTCATATCGTCTGCATATAATATAAATTGAGAATTTAAAAACAGCTTTTAATGTCATTAATAAAAATATTGAATAATAAAGGGCCCAATAAGAGATTCTGGGACTCCTGATGGAATTGTAGTCCAAGAGGATGAATACCATTTATAACAACAGCTTGCGATCTGTTTTGGATATAAGAAGAAAACCACCAAATAAATCCCCATGAATTCCTGCAGCTAGCAACTTTTGCAGAAGTATTTGATGGTCTATATGATCAAATGCTTTGGTTAAACTCAGTAAAATATCGTCTACTTGTATACCCTTATCCATTGAGAAAGTGACATAATCATTAAATGACACAAGATTACTGACTGTAGATCGATTTTTATAAATCCATGCTGTTCATCGATTAAAGAATGAGAAACTGTAGCATACAGTTGCTTAAAACTACTTTTTCAAAAATTTTGCAATTAAGCATAATTTAGAAATTGGTCTATAATTTTAACATTATTTTGGTAACTGTTTTTATGAATAGGTGATATAAATGCAGATTTCAAATGTTCGGCATGTATCCTTCTTTATCGATCTTTTAAATAAGATACAGATCGGTAAAACAAGCTCTTAGAACATCTTATAATTATTTGTAGGCGAAATATTGTCCGGTCCAGCACCTTTAGTCGGGTCCAAGGTATTTAACAACTTAAGTACTTCATCAGGATCAATTTCTATGTTACTAATATAGTTCGTGGCTGTAACTGTATCATATTTTGGCGTACCATAATCTAGCGTTGAAGATTGTAAAAAGGTGGAGTGAAAGTACGAGGCAAATAAGTTGCAAATGTCATCGCCTGCTTCAGCCATATGATTTTCGTAAACCATTTGGGAGGGTAAAGAATGAGAACATTTAGAGATAGATTTCACGTACGACATTTTTTGGTGCGGGAAGAAGCGATTCTTCGTTTTGCTGAATATACGCTTCAAAACGTTCCTTTTCTAGCCTCTTTCAACGACCTCTTAAGAATATAAAAGTAATTATATCTTGTAAGTTACCATAAACCTTAATTTTTTATGATATTTAACTTTTTTCTTTTAGTTCTATTCTAAGTGACGAGCTTTACCATACAGGGTAATCTTTAGATGTTGCAACTTTTTGGGGTATAAACTTGTCACGAGCTTCGTACAGTTTTGCATAGAAGAAATTTACCGTGTTTTCTAGTGGTCTCATTAAGTTAATGTTCCATGGAATGCTGTCAAGAAACGATGTCATCTTATCGTAATCTCCAAAGGCATATAAATATTATGTATTACCTTTCAAATTCAGTACATCGTTTTGTAAAAAATTAAATCAAATTTAATTGACAATGATTTATGATGTTTATCTTATATAATAAATGGATCAGCGCAAGAGGAGACTTTTACATTTTTCGTGGTAAGAATGTAACCTAATATTATGCTATTTATATTGCAACAAACGTTCTTTTGAATCTGATTAAACAGCGTCAACGTATAATTTTTTTTTTGACTTTACCCATTATTCTTTGTGGTTCGAGAATATTATTCCGCTTACACCAGTGACATTAGGAAGGTTAAAATCTCCCATAATTATGAATTTATCATTCGGACACGAACTGACTTAAGAGAACCATTTTGTCGGAGAAATTGTTTAGTTGAGCCTGTAGTGAAACACCTATTTTCGTTACATAGATATAGGGACATACATGCAACTTATAAGTGTTTTTGTCATTTTTCATTGATAGGTAACCCACAGGTCTTCGTAGCAGATGAATGCCAATCCGGACGCGAAATAGCAGAGATGCACTTGTGTTAGAAGAACACCACCACCTTTAGACTGTTTTGTTGATCGGTAATTACGGACGCGACGCCAAACTATATATCTATCATCAAGGAGTTCTTGATCATTAATCCCTTCACATAGCCACGTTTCTGTCAGTGATATAATGTCAAAATTATTTAAATTCAGGTTTCTCTTAAATATACTCGTCTTTGTGCGCAGTCCCCGAACATTCTGATAATAAACGTTAATCTGGTTTTGCACTTATATAAAAGTAGCTATATCTTTTTAGAAAAGAAATAATAATGATACTTTGAAATCCAGTTACGACTTGATTCATGTAGAACTTTACGACAAATTCAATTAACTTGTTACCATTGCCCTCAAGCAAAATTCTATTATAACAATAGTTTACGACAAATATACATGTATTGTCAGACTTCGATATATAGACACAACAAAAACAAATGTTTATCGAAGTAAAATTGTGTCCGATATAGATAAATCTTGACAATACAATGACTAAATAAAGTGTAATAACTACAACAATCATAATAAAAGGTAATTTACAAAATAATACATTACTATTTTCTATGGGTAACTTATGTCCTGTTATGAGACAAATAACGTTTAAAAATAATAAGATAATTACGGTATTCAATGCTAATGTTTGACGGCATTTACAAATATTAATTATAACACTAAAGCTAAAATAAAGTTTGGGAAATGAACCATAAAAACTATGACCGTAAGAATCAGTAATAGTTAAAATAAATAGTAATAATGTACACTTTATCTTAGAGTTTAATATATTAGTAACTTTAATTTGGAACCCTAATGTAAATCGTTTTTTCCTTGATATATCTAATACTATTAAAACAGTTTTAACATAATAACACAGCGATTTAAGGCACTATTAAATATATTATTAGATAAAACGTAATAATTTTGAGTTTTAAGATGATAATATAGGTAAATAAAATCATGTTTGTATTTAAATAAAATGTTTTATGCTGGTTTTATAAAATATTTTAAAAGAAACATTTTTATAAGTACTATTATACAACGTAAATATGTCTTATATTGGCTCGTAAAAATATTGCACAGACACAAAGAATGGTCTGATTCAAGAGTACCGTCTTGTGGAGTTTGGCATATCGAGCAAATGCGAAGCAATAATAAATCAAATATGGCTATAATGCACTGCAAATTGCACGTTAATTCAAACGGAATAGGATAAAAAATACATTGGTCTTTATATTCACTTACAGTTAACATTCCTTTGAATAGTCCTATATGATTCACGCTTAACACGGGGCAGGTAAACGTAAATGTTGTTAACATTATTGACTTGGTTCTCAAACTGTAGTAATATTGTATGCGTAAAAATTGTTTTAGAATTAATAAAAGAAATGTGATTAATCTCTCCGTAAAAAGTACCTGCTTTACGTTATACTTTCCAGATCCTTTTCTGATTTTATAAAAAATATTTTGGAATGGTCGTTTTTTCTAACAAATATTTTACAGTGTTTGACCCAGACAAATTTAAAATTATGTTCTTTTGCTAGTGACTTGGCTCTAGACAATAAATTCTTATTATATGTTGTCAAATGATCATTAACGTAAACAGGTGCTTCATCACTGAGAGATCCCAAAGAGTCTGAGTACAACTGCCGATGATTTCGGCTGCAGCAAGAAAATCTTCCTTCAAGTAGCGGTTATTAAAACTAATAAGTATGGATTTCAAGGTTGTAGGAAGGCGGGAGGTAGTCGTGCTATGTAATTTATGTCCTCCTTTCTTATTTTCAAACCAATGACATTGCTTATTTGTAAAGCTATTTCATACAGATTTTCATTATTTTCAGAAGTATCCCTTTAATTTCGACGTTATTTAATCTGGCCCATTGATCACCCTTATGAATCTCTTCAGTTAATCTTCCTACTTTTATTGTAAAACTGGCACGCATTCGCAACTATTTCGATTTGATTAATCAGGATTCTAATTTTTAGTAAAGACGTAAAGTTCCTATGGCCTCGTGCGCCATTTCCAGTGAACATTTTAGATGTCTTATTTCTTCCTTTATCTCCTTTATATCTTCTGTCAGTCCCTGTAGTGGTGCTAATTGGGCAGTTATTTTTTTCAACTCTTCTTGTACACTAAATTCGTGGGCTGATTTGTTTTTAAATGAAGCTTGAATTGGTGACGTACTGTTCTTGCATTTTGGACAGCGCCAGGTGTTTTTTCTGTCCCCAAGCTTTCGATAACCAGCTTCCGTTATGCCGGAACACTGAAAGTCTAGGAAACGGTTGCAGTTGCTACACAGTACTCCATCTCTAAACTTCGTGTTACATTCTGCACATGTATTCATTTTGTTAAAAGTTATGATATATGCAAAGTTTGAGAATCACAGTAAAATTTTAGTTGATGCTACACAAGCGTCTACTACCGATGAGGTCTAAAACCGGACTGACTTATCGGCCCAAATTGTCCTAGCCAACTAGAAAAACGATAATGCAAAGTTATTTCCTAGTGGAATTTGAACCCACGACCTCCGGTTTATAAAGCAAGAGCCAATACCGCTAGGCCACGGCGGTGGTTAAGAAAATAGTAGGCAAACAAATGAATGACATACAAATCGATTGATTGCGTTACTAACCAAGATGATGTAGTCAAGTTTATAAATTTGCTTGGATTACCACCTAATTATCTGCAATCAAAAATCAAGGCAGTTATCGTTATGTTGCGGAATATAAACCAGCCTGTCCATGTATTCGCACCCAACTTGCTGAGAAAAAATAATGAACAACGTCATCAAAGCTAATTTTAAGATGCAGTTTCGATAAATAAATCTCAAGGGCAGTCCCTAAGTGTTTGTGGCATCAATCTTGAAAATCCATGTTTTTCGCATGGCCAGTTATATGTCGCCTGTTCCTATGTCGAAATGCCAATAAAATTATTAATATACACGCAAGAAATAAAATAAGAATGTAATTTAATAAAGGAATTACATATAATAAAGCATGAGAATAATATACACACTTTGTTTTTTATTCATTACACGAATTCGAATTTAATTATCATCATTAAGACAGGACAAGGTCTGTCGTATTAAATTGAATAAATCAATGTGTTGTTAAAAATATGATTGCTCGAAATAATCGTGATGTGCACTCAAAATTCTCTGTCATCTTCTTTGTGGGAAATAATAAATGACTTATTTTACATAAATTTCCTATCAATAAAATTGCTTCTATCGAAGCATTTGTTTTAAACGTCAAATGTCATAATGTTACATTAAAACGTTAAAATTGCTCAAAGTGCTAAGGTCAGGATAGAAAACGAATTCTGAAATTTCTAAAAGACGGATAAAAGTATCCTATGTCCTATTCCTGGTTCTAAGCTACCTCCTAACGAAATTTCAGCCAAATTTGTTCAGCGCTTTTTAGTTATATGTGGTGTAACTAACGCGACTTTCTTTTATAAATATAGATAATACATTGTAATAAGCAATAGGTTTTCGTCGAGTATATGTAAGTAAGTGAAAAATTTCTCCGTGGAAAGCGGCCACTTGTGAACAATTGTCTACTACTTCCAGTTAATAACTTCAGGCACAACTTCAGCTGGCCAATTTTCAGAACTTAATAATTTCAATACATTTTTATACATTGCATCTCATCTCGCTTAATAACTTTGACTGTAGTAACGGGGTAAGTAAACTATTTTAAATAATTTGAAGCTTTAAATTAAATTTTGTAAATGATTTTTAAGACTTAATGTGTGCATTTTCTATTCATTGTTTTTAGTACACCTGCCTTCTGTACGTCGCAAAACTAAACACATGGGTAACAAATGTTCATAACAAACGTACTAAAATCTATGCAATAAACTGTAAAGTTTGTCATTTGACTATTGCAATACTTGCATATTAAAGGTAGTATAAAATACATACCGTCCTGTTTCTTATATACTTCGCTCGGCACCGCAAAACGGCTGATTGTCCGACAACGATCGAAACATTTCTTGGTGATACGTCATCCAAGAACAGTTTGTCCAGTCGAAGATCCGCGCTTCCATTTGAGCCCGGTAACATCCCAGGACCTAGAATAATATGGTATGGTTTATTAAATTAACAATTCATTAGAAATATAAATAATGAAAACCATTAAAAATTCGTACATGCTTTGAAACGTATTAGGAAGTTAATCATAGTTATTATAGAAAAATATAAAATGTTATCTTAGCTGTTAATATATTTCATATTTTTTAAGTTTATTTCTTACTTTATTTTCATTTATTCTTGTTTCTGCGGAAATGATGTGAATGTAGAAATCATTTACAAAACATACTTTACAAAACATACTTTACAGCTGGACTCAATGACAGCTAGATATTAATGAAGTTTTTATCGCTTCAAGCAATATTATTAACTATTATGTAACATGTACTGTTTGGTTTCTTCTCACTATAAACAGTGATACTAATAGCCTTAGTCTTACTTTACACATAAAAATTGCTTTTTAAACCTTACTCAAATGTTTAAGTTCAGAACTTTTGCTTTAAGAATGAAAAGTTTGCTTTTAAGAACATTTTATGGTCAGAGCTTAGAAATAAAACAAATAATAGTAATTATTTGTTTATACTGCACACGCATAAGAATGGAATAAATTATAAATGAGTGTTGCTTAGTATTTTAATGCAAAAGCTATTAAATGAAACTTAACAATACGCAAAACTTATAGCGTTTAAATCTATACAGGCAGTAATCGACATCGAGAAAATGTTAAATTATTCGATATTAAAATATTTTAACACATTTATTTATATTAACTTCTTCTGCTTCTGTTTATATACCAGTAGGACACTGTTTTCAAAAACTTTTAACAATATGACTGCATAGTTATTGGAGTATTTTGACTCATTCCATGTGTTTCCGGCGCGGTGACTTCATTTACACCAAACCGGAAATGACAACGAAGTCTTTGCACGTCTATTTATACCAAAAATACAAGGAATAAAATTATAATCAGGCTAGAACACTTGAAGTATTATTATTTTATAATTTTAGTTAAAATGCTATTTAAAATGTTTTTCTGTAATATAAGATATAGTTTTTTTAAGTAAATACCGTTTTGGATCTCAAAAAGACATATATCGAATCGATATCGCAAGAATTTTATTTTTACATGAAAGCCTGTACCTCCTCTCTCAAAAATTGACATTTCAAAAGTCGCAACTAGGTTTTCATTATTACATATATTATATATAATAAATTTATATGTATTCGTGTGATTTATGTATTTTAATTATAATCTGTACTTATTATGTTAAGTCGCACTAAGCAATATTCGTTTGTGTTATTCATATTGACCGTAATGCTATGTTTATTAAAAGCTGAGTGTGCCTGTAATAGGCGACCATGTACGTAAAGCGCCGGTAAATTGTGATTGTTTTTTATTCCACTTTTTCTGTACATGTGTTGCTGTTGGCATGCCTTGTAAATAAATATAAAAAGTGTTCGTATTTTGTAAGATTATTGTTATCTTGTTGATAAATTATATCTGTTCAGTTAAAAATCTATTTAATTTAAATAAACCATACGACAAGAAAATGTAATACCAAATAAAGTTTATGTGTATTTAAAATAAATATTGGTACTTTGTTTTAGTGGGCAAACTAGGCAGAGGCTAGACAGTTCTGTAGGCGCCGAGAAAATGGAAATGACACCGATGAAGTTCCTAAGTAGCGCACTGTACACACGCCCCGCTTTTGTCTATTTCGCTTTTGTCTTAGTTTAACTTTTCTCTAATTCTCCAATTCTCACTAGTTTGACCCGCAATTATCAAAACGATTTTTTAGTAAAATTGTAATATTTGTTTCGTTTTTACAATTTGTTTCACAAAAATAATTTACCTTTATGATTGTGGATCAATAACTTTAGAACAAATTTTGTAATTAAGTAAAATATAACTTAACATTATAAAATCTAGTTGAAGTAAATAAATATATTTTACAGTACTTAATGAATAATAATACCTTAATATACTTCAGTTCTAGTACAGTGTTAAATTTAATTTGGACATGACTAAAGAGAGGTTAATATCGAACATTATTAATGCAACGAGACAATGTTTCGGATAAACGTGAAAATATTATTTGTACAGTTATTTATCTAGTGAACAACATACTGCTCGTAATTTGATACTTGGCATTGTTATTTGTGTACTTGTTTTCTTTTATTAGCTCGTGTTACATAATACAAGAATTTTTCTGATCTATCTCTGTCAAGCCTATTATTTTTATGGACTAACTTTTTTTAACTTAAATATTTGTTTCAAAACCTGATTTTTCGCGTGTTGATCATAAAAATCAAATGATTAACACTACATAGTACAAAACAAGTTGTTTTTTCTGTCCTTATATCCATATGTATGGATAAATCTTTAAAACTACGCAAAGGATTTTGATTTTTTTGATGGATCTAGTGCTCTGGGGAATAAAACATAACCGGGTGTGGGGCGGCCCGTTGCCACAGGCGCGTCTCCCCGTAAGTGACCTAACTGCACCAAGGGCCCCCAGACGGGGAGCCTCAGCTTGGGCCGTCACTTTCTGGTACCCGTTATTATGCTGAATCGAGGGCTGCCCAGGTGGGCCGACGCCTCGGCTCGATTCAGATGCTTTGCAAGGATAATTTGATAGCTAGAAGAGCTCTATCTAAACTTTACTACCACTTCTTAAAGCGTTGGCGCTGGGAGAAGAAGTGGCGCAAGAAACTCCAGTAACGCTCCTATCGAAAATGGTGTTAAGCTACAATGTCATATAGCAAAGGGTATGTAAGTTTGACCTCACCGGTGGGGCCGATGTCATGAGTGTGTGTGTTTGTCCTACACTCTAAGTGTAGGGTGTATACGGCTACTGCTAGGGTGTCGCTACCTATACCTTAAGGGCGTTAATTATTTTTTTAAATTTAACAAGTAAGGAAAACCTAGCCATAGCGTCGCCGGCGGCGGCGGCGAATGCATCAGCGGCTTGATTGAATTCATCTAGCTCAAAAAGATCTAGTGTTTTTAGGAATGACGCGCAATTTTAGCCAGTGCTGCCATTGCTATGGCTAGCATGCTGGCTATTTGAGGTGGCGGCGAGCTGGCTATTTGAGGTGGCGGCGAGCTGGCAGTTGCCACGCGGGGCGGAACTGCCAAGCGATGGAAAGACGGACGGGTGGATGGTCGTCTGGAAGAGGCTTCCCTTGGGATTGCAGGAACTCTGCGTTTTGGCGCCTTAGGGCAGCCGAGGTAGTTGGCCGTGTGGCCGGGATTGCGGCAGTTTACGCACGCAGGAGGTTCGTAGGTGGCGAGGACTTTTTTGTCCTTGGGTCTGGGACAGGTGGCTGTGCCGTGATCCCCGAGGCATTTGACGCAACGGGGCAGGCGAAACAGTTCCGCGCAGCGTGACCGAATACCTGGCAGTTATGACACTGCCCTGGAAGACCGTTGGAATGCGGCCGCTCAAAAGAGAGACGGCCGATCCCACACAGTTGATCTATGTCGTAAATGCGCTTGCCTTCCTTTGAGCGCTCTAGCGTAACCAGCACCATACCGTAAGGGCGTTTGGTGCGTGGGTGGTACATGCGTTGTACCGAAAAGGTGGGAATATTTAATTCTTTGATAGCCGAAGCTATCTCGGAGCAAGGGATTTCCTTAGGCAGTCCTTTGACCACTGTCCTAAGTACGCGCTCATCCGGGAGCGCGAATGTGTGGTATGTCGCCACGCAAGGTGTAGGTGTGTCGTGGCTGGTTCTGTAACAAGAAACAAAATATTAAATCGTTCACGTGGCCTAGTGTAGTTGTAAAAACAACTAGCTCGGCCGAGAAACAAGATAACTAACCCTAAGAAACAAGAATTGCGCTTTCAACAAGCAGCTAGCAACACAATTGTGTTAGGCAAACGAGTTGCAAAACACAGCTGTGCACAAGCCGACCGCTTGAGGTAGCGCAATAAATCGCAGCCGCGATGACGTCAGCAGTGCGACAAATGGCTTTATGAGCGCAGGTGCACTCATAAAACGTGAATGGCGCAGCGTGACGATTTCATGGAAGCGGACAATGAAGACTGCGCGGCGCGGGAGACTGCGGCGAACACGTGCGGACGGGACCGCTGCTGAGGGCGCTCTCTGTTTTCAAGGATTTTGATGCGGTTTTTATAATAGATAAATGATTGAAGTGGAAGTTATGTGTTGTAGTAGTCGCTAGTTTTAAATCAAATATACAAAGGGAACAATACAATCGAAATTTGTAGAAAAATATATTTTATTTCTGATACGGATATTAATTTGCTTTGGTTTATATTTCAATATATAAACCTCTAATTCTTATAAAAACTTCACGTAAGAAAATAGTCAAGAAGTCTTAATATAAAATCTACGTGTTTGTCACTATGAAAAACTTCTGCAATGGAAAAGGCAATAGTCGTGCGCGTGAAGTGTAAATAAAAATGAAACGGGCCCGTGACTACGGTTGTGCATTCATACTGATAATCTCTATCAAATCTCTGTTCAGGAGCCTTAATCGACAACGAAAGAATGGATGGAGTGAACGCTTGGTAGAAATCCTTTTCTCAATAACGCCTCTGTAGTAGTAGGCAGTATCTAAGTAAGAGTTTTTTTGAATAGAGTAATTAGCACCAATGCCCATTAAACGCTTTAAAATTAAAACATAGCAATCATAGAATTAATAATTTATAACATAATATTTTATCGCCTGTTCTAAGATAGTGTCATCACGACGAATATATATAATACGATCACAATATAATGCATTAATATATAAGAAAATCATTTCAAGTAATATCCAAATAACTACTCGTAGCGATGTTCTTAAAATGTTGTTTTCTTTGACGTTCGTTATCGTGATTTTGTTCAACGAAAAGTAAAATATTAAACACAAACACAGTTAGAAAATTTATAAACATGAAGAGATTATATACAGAATTAATATTTGTGTGTGTCTTACCTATGTCAATGTAAACTAATGTTGAATCTCAAATCTTCCAATTTTTATGAGACACCTGTCCAATAAAATTTACATTTATTTCGCGTTGTTTGTTTTTTCTATATCTCAGAAGAAGTTTTGAGCTCTCGACTATGAACTGTGAAAGATAATTGTTAATTATCATTATTCTCTGTCGCAACATAAAAAGAATTTGACAAAATACAAAAGTTGGAACTACGGCTGAACGTAAATTATAAGACTCACTCCATAAGTAATAAAAGGAGCTTTCTGCTTATACATCAACAATGAACATGATAATGCACACAAAATAAAAGATTTGATAGCTTTCTTGCTTCCTTGTTTGATTTATTATACAAATGTCAAGTATGCCGATATGCAATTTAAAATTCAGAGCAGCGAATCTTTGTATAATTTGACTATTCGCATCTTCTTGAAGAAAACCAAACAATGTTTTCGTAGATATTGCAAGGAATATGTTATCCATGCAACAAGTCAATACATTTTCCACGTTGAAATTGTCCACAGAAAATAACAGACGAGGTAAAAACCGTTATCCATGTCAAAGAAATGAAGAGGCTCAATGTTTTATTATTTTATCTTAACTAGAGCTCGTCACTTTGATCTCAAGATATTACGTAAATATATTCTATTCTTAGTAGCGGCAACATACATTTTCGATTCTTTTCACAAAATACTGGGAGGTATAATGTTTTTCATTTTCTTTTTAAAGTTGATAAACTGAAGCGAATATTACGTTACTATTGCTTTTGATGGTGTCAGGAAAGTGGAACAAGTAAATAACATTTTTTATAATCATATCTGATATCTCTATCAGCTTTAATCAACCTACGAACTATAACTTTATTTAATGTATTACTTTGTGAGCGTTATATAATTTTATATATTTTGATGTCGTGTAACTAAATGTATTCTATGATATTAAGCAAATTAAAAAAAAAGTATAATTACACCAAAGAATGAATTTTTAATTCCCTTCCGACAATTCAAAATACAGTTTTGTGGTGATATTTATAATTTCAAGGTCTAAACTAGGAGAGAGATTAAATAATCGGAAATGAACATATTACATTATATACCTTTGAATAGTGGATAATTAAATCATGCCCGTTGTTGCTTACCACGCATACCCTGCATTTACAATAATTAACAAATACTTAAAAGTACCTGTTGTGTAGCAGTAACATTTAACATTTTACTTGTATCATATAAAGCTTTATACACTTATTTAGTAAAAAAAAATTCTCAGTATGATATAACTATTCCAAATTGTTATTTCACTAAAATCACAGAAAATATTATTATTACAATTAAAAATTATAATACTAAGATATGAACTGAAAAAACACAACTTAACAACGCTTGAGCTTTTATATTTAATAATTATTTCAGGCTTTGCGTATAAACTTTTGCCACGAATAGACAGGAATGACTTCTTAAATGATTTCGTTATTTACTCGGATACGCGAAAAACAAATAAAAATCGTAACGGAGCGGTTTTCTTTTGTTAACTTAAAATAGAGTGTTGACTAGAAAATTCAAAAATAATAATTTGCTGGATGATCTAAAAAAGTACCATAACAGTTTTAAGAATTTTTAATTGATTATTTATTATCAAATAAAATGACTTTACGGATTTTATCGCGTTTATTTTACATTTTTAAATTCACGCCGATTCGAACACTTTCCAACGGCCGTGGTCACGGGGTAGTCTACCCCGTCATTTTATTTAATGATGTATCGTATTCGCGTAAACAAAAGAAATAATTATGATTATTTATTTTTAAATTTACTCTGTTTGGTAAAAATAATAAAAAAAATTGATTATATTCTATATGATATCGTTAACAAAAAATAAAATTATATTGAAATTAATCATAATGTAATGTAAATAATAATAAAATTTGTTTTATAATAATATTTTGTATTTTTTTTTAAATTATCACTGATAAAAGCTTCAATGCAGTACGAGACGCTCGGTAGCCCGGCGCTTGCACGGCGGTTGACGACTGGCGCGTTGTCATAAATAAATTCATTTTTTTTAAATAATGGCGAGCAGTGATATTTTCTTCTGGAATTATAAACTTAAATAAATAAAGCATGTGACCGAAAAAAAAATGCATTTTTTACCAAAAAAATGAGTTAAATTTTCATGTGTTAACTTAAAAGTTAGTTAACAATACAAAAATAAACAAATAATCCTTAAGTCGTTAATATATTCTTAAAGTACAGGCATTTGACCATGGCTCCTAAAAATTTTATTAATTTATCTCTTACGGTTGATTTTTAATCAATTTTTTATTTAAAAGTGCTTAAATTTTCATTGTAAAAAAGACAAAATCAATGACGTTGTATTTATTTGTTGAAAATGTTAATAAATAGCAAATTTACTGTATAAAATACAAGCCATTTTTAAATGTGACATAACAACTGTGCAAAATATGGACAGGCCGCAGATAAAATAACGAGATTTCAAACTTATAGATTTTGTAAAGTCACAATTATATCCGAAGCAAATACGTAAAAGAATAAATATTGTTATAAAATGTTTTAGTTTTTATACGTTGGTAATAAATTATCGTCCTGTGTTATTTTAATACTTCAGTGTCATTCACTAAAGGAATGATGTACCTTTGTATTTTATTAATGAAAACCGATATAAAAGGCTTCCACAATTATCGTGTCAATTAAAAGATTGATTTGCTGATTATACAATGTCAATACTGCATACATTTTTTTTTATATTATTTATGTAATACTGAGAATAATAGGGGTATGTTTCAGGGTGATAGAAATTTAACTTAGACAGAGTTTATCCGTCTTTAACAATACTCCTAAAGCTGAAAATAACAATGGAATTAAGCCGCTTCATCTTGATGGAGCTTGGGTTAAATAAGTTAAGTATGTAGTCTGTATGTAAAAAGGGGGAAGGTCTATCAATCACATAAGCTCGATTTAGAGCCCTTGGGTATGCGTTCCTTAGAAGGCTGACTTTTACCGGTATCTTGGAATGTCGCAGAGTGAAGGTATGAGAGAGACGGACATGACACAAAATGTGTATGACGCATTTTATGTTTTGTGATTGACTTAATGTTTTACGTTTCACAAAGAAAGCAAATAAAATGCACTTTGCCAGACGTAAATAAGATTTGCGCCTTTAACGGATGGGTCATGTCATTGTTCCTTTATACATTTGGCATTCTCAGATAGACTGAATCAGATGTCCACGGATCAGATGTGGACGGACAAGTCTGTATAACCCTGATCCACCATCGTATCCTTCACCATAAGACGTCGGTTATGAAATTGTATATCTCGCGTGAACATGGTGATCGTGGCTTACTTAGTGCTAAAACCGCGCTCAATCGCAAGGTGTAACGTCTCACTTGCCGACGTTATAAGTTATGAAAAAGGGCTAACCACTCTTAGAGAACAAACACTAGCAGAACTCGCCAGTAATCAGCACCTCGAAGTGGGAGCAGTATGGAAAGGAAAGAGCATCACGGAAGGTTTATGAAGGTTCTAAAGGGTCACGTGTTAACTGGCGACGTTTTGGTGACCGCACTGTAGATGTTTGTGGGGCGTGTCATCATCCCGGTTAGTCACCCAGGCTTTCGAAATGCTCCTGCTTATTTGCACAGATTCAACCAAGTAACCTAAAGTACCGCCTCTTAGCTGTGAGGCCGCCGTAATATCAGTAAGCACTGGAAGCGGTTCTCGAAAGCGACTGCGTCCGGCTATGCTACGGGCAGAATTAATATCACGGACAAGACGCTCACTACGAATAAACCTGAAATTTTTATTCATGATATAAACGGATTAGATCTAGTCAAAGGTGGTTGTAGTAGTATCACCATAACATATCACGAAAACTTCGCTCGAGTCGAGACAAATAAATATAAATATCTTGCTCACGAGGTGACCGACATGTGGTGGGCGTTATCAGGTTCCGATCGTAATATGGTTAATGGTTTCATCCCCAACCAGTCTCGTCCAACACTTAAGAGGGCTGGATTTCCGGGACAACTCCTTCTAGCGCGAATACAGAGGGTCTTTGGAATCAGCACGTATCGTGTGTAGGTTCCTGTCTTTAGGGCCCTGACCTCCAGCTGTCCATGCTTTAGCTGGAGATAAACCGCTTTCCGAAAGAAAACCAGAATATTAATAATAAATCTTATTGCATTTTCTTATTCAAATTGTTGTCTGTTATAATTTGCGAAATAAATATAACTTAATATTGAAATACTTCAATTGGATTAAGTTTAATTTGATTGTGATTGAATGCGAGTGATAGAATATATGATAGATACTCCGTTTTATATTTATTAGAATACGCTGGTTACGGTAGATTCACATTTTGATCGATCACAAGAAATCTTTCATGAAATTTTTTTAATAAGTTAATAGTGCAGGCTATACAAACATTTTGATTATGGATTTTTGTGTGAAGAACGAAAGTAGCCTGCACTGCTTATAACTGCCCTTATTTATTTAGTTCCAAATGTATACCCATTAAAAATGTTTAAGTTTAGATGTTGACGCTGCTGTCACATGGGACGTTTAATGTACTTTTGTTTCAATGTGTGTTGATTGCACTACGTCCATAATTGCAAATGAAAAGTCTTACTCTATTGCAGATGTGCATTTAACCAAGAACCATTATTTAGTATTTTACCTACATTTAATAGAAACTTTTTTTTCTAATTTAAATAAAAATCTGTAAATTATGTTAGCATTATATATTTTAATTATATATTTAGTAGTTTATTACATATTTTAAGTAAATATTGTGATCTGTTATAATTTAAAGACTACACTACCTATACTACCGGGTGAACTGGTAAGATCCATTACACGTTTGGCTGAGAAAATTATATCTGTCTCGAGTGCGACGCCTGTAGTGGCATACCTTGTACTTAACTTCAAAGTGATTAAAGTGTTTGCGCCGACTTCACTACAGTCCGTCGACGAAGTGGATGCCACCATGAAACCAACACTATGCTGAAACTAACATTCGTTCTACTTGCAACAGAACTCCTAAGCCTCAGATGTATTATTTCTTTGCCAAAGCTGTATTGTGTGTTGCGTAATCAAAATTGATAGGCGACCGTTTTCTTGTAAAACAGATAAATTGATATTTCAATTCATTAGTATTCATACGATATTCTATACAATAATTTTTAGAAGTTCAAGGTCTTTTGTAAATTTATACACCTGTCTTATCTTTAATTTTCGTAAATACTTCAGTATCGTCAGCATACCTACATTAAAAATTTGGCTTTAATAATACATCTTCCTATATAATATAATCATCATACAATGATCCACAACATTCATCTCCGCGTAGTTGTTATTCTCTCCGATTGTCGATAATGAGTCACAACTCGACATTGTTTATTCATTGCAATTGACCGCACAGTTGTGCTGCCCACTTGCGGTGACTTGAGCCCGGGTCGTAAATAGAGCGATAGTTAGTTAAAAAAATACCTGAGCCAAGTTCTTCTCGGATAATTAGTCTGTTTTACAAACTGTTATTTAGTAAACTTTTAGATTTAGAGTTATAATTTCTAGATCACATTGATGATGAGGTTTATAAAAGGCTTAATTTACAGGAACAATTAATTCCCAAAGCCGTTATAAGTTCAGAAAGTGCGATATATATATAATACTAGCAAGTCATTACAAACAGTCATTACATTGATTTCTGTAAACATTTTTCTCAGCGATTCTTTGGGGCCCAGGTTATAGACTGCTCGAATCGCTTTCTTTGAATTATGAAAATAGTTCTAATATCAGCCGCGTTTCCTACAGTAGAATTCCATAAGACATTATACTGTGAAAATAACTAAAATATACTAAACGGGCTGTCTCAACATCGGTTAGGTGTCTAATTTTTTTGACTGCACAAGCCGCTGAGCTAAGTTTACTCTGCCAGTCTATTAATATGATTAAGCCTCATTGCAGTTTAAAATCTATTGTGATGCTGAGAAATACAGTGGAATCTACGTGGTCTAGCGCTTCTCCATCTACGACCACATCACACCCAGCTTGAGGAACATTAGGAGTCATAAACCTTACACATTTAGTTTTATTTTGTTTAACATTAAATTATTTGCACTAAACCAGCATTTTACTTTTGAGAGGGTATTATTTACATCGTCATTTTGCAAGTTACGTCGTTTTATTCTAAATGTTAAGAAGTATCATCAAATATATACAATCTGGTTATTGTTCTCAACCTGGTGTGGTAGGTCATTAATATGGACCAGGAAGAAAAAGGCCCCAAAATAGATCCCTGTGGGACCCCATACCTACCTGCGCCCCGGAAGATCTCTTCTTCTATATTAGACAACCTTAATAACTGTTCAATTCCTACCACCTATCGAGTACAACATTCGCCTAGAATATAGAAAAATCACTAGCAAAAAAAAAACTATATGGCGACGTCAAAGAGATTAAACTATTCCATATCCCAAGTTAAATCTAAATACACATGCTATTAAAATCCATTCCGTCCTTTAGGAATCCATCGAGGACAAACAACATGACAGGTTAAATATATATTTTAAGATTTATGTCATTTAAAGTAATATCTATAGGATTTCATTTGTTAGACGACTAGCTATAACAGAAGGTACGTGAAAACCTGCAGGTCTTATTTAGCTCACTTATACATTGATTGTATGCTTCTTGTAAGTTTTCAGGATCATTGTATTGCCTAACAGATTCTGCTAGTAAATTGCTGTAACTACTCCAGTCCGCGTTTTTAAAGTTCGTTCTTATGATGCGATATCCTTGAATAAAGCTGGAAGTATTATAATTAATTCTTTTGTTCTCAGAATACTACATTTTTTATATAACAGGACTTTTACGGAATTTATCGCTTTTATTTTATATTTTAAAAATCCTGACGTTTTGAACACTTTCCAACGGCTCGTAGACACGGGTAGACTGAGATATCATACGTCTTGTTGCCAGTGCTGAAGCGGATATCCAGATCTTAAATGTGATTAAATATTTTAGTCTGTACTCCGACCTTATACAAAATGAACTTATTTTATCATTACAGTCGCAGTGGTATTATGCTTGGGTTTTATTTTAATTTATTAATTATGGGTCCCTGCAACATAGAAGATGGTTGCATTGCGCAACTATCTTCTATGTTGAAATTTGATGTTTTCTAATCTCAGTAGCCTCATGGATCATCCTTGGTAGTAATTAGTGTTTCGGTTTCTAAAGCATACGCCCATACCTCTAGGCTACGGAGGCAGTTTTATTACGAGAATAAAATCTTTATTGACTAGTACATTCATTTAATTATATGAATTGTGTTAAAATTCTCTTCAAATTCAAATCTAGTTGATTTTAATACTTCCTTCTTTGTTTGTAAATACAATTTCAATGTATTAAGGGTAACGGTATAAGAAAGTAAGTCAAGATATTTTTTACAAATTGCATTCTAAAAATCATTGCGGTCCCAATGACTGCTATTTCCTCGAATCTTTTACTATACCATTACATATTTATGTACGAAAATCTTCCCACAGCAACGCTGTAGGGTCTGCTAGTATCTGAAAAATTTATATTGTTAAGTATTTAGAATTGTGGTTGGACCGTAAGCTGAAATGGGAAAACATATAAATGAATAAGAAAACTTTAAACTCACCAATGCTTTTAAAGGTCTTAGCGGGTTCAGGTTGGGGCATTCACCAGAAACATCTATTTTGTCTATACGAAGTCGTATGGATAGTTCATAAGATTCGCACGTTTTTATGCAATAACAGTAAAAGTAACATTTAAGGAGGCTAGATGTAGTATAAAATCGAACTCATGTCATTGAATACGAACCTAGCTTGCTACCTTTAGAGGAAGAAGGTTCTTGGAAGGAAAGCTTTGTCTTAAAGAAAAATCTTTGATAGTAATAAGTTAATATTGAAGAAATTTTCTAAAAATTATAAAAATGGTTTCGTGTAATACTTGACTTACCAACATAAAGTTCACTAATAGAAAGCTAATAGTTTATATCGCATAACTCAGTAACAACAATAAATTTAAATTTTATACAGTACTATTTAATTTATAAACAGACTAGCTGTTACCCGACTTTGTCGACGTGGAATAGGAGAAATGTCCACGAGGATATTAAAATATACTGTCAAGTACAATATACATGAGGTGTTTATATTGTATGTGTCTATTATACAAACAGAGGTTTATGGTATTGCTTCGACGATGATGAATTTTCATATTGACTATAATTCCATTTCAAACCCTAGTTCATGCCTGTACTATTTGAAACTACAAAATTGCTAGAAAACAACTCTTATTTTCATCCTCATATTTTTAACAGATACAATTTCCATATAATCTTTGATTCCATATTTCAACCGTTAAATTTTCGTCACTAGTTCAACGCCTAGTTTATCCAGGTACAGTTCAAAACAAAAAAATGCTAGAGAAAAATCACTAACTGGTCGTTTCAAGTATCTAAAATCAACATTTCATCCGTTCTTTCAATACTACAAACACAAACGTAATTTAACGTTTGTCGTAAACAGTTTATAACGGATGTCCTGTCCTCGAATCTATTCTAATTATGTTCCCAATTTCATCCAAATCAGTTAAGTGGTTTAAACGGTACAGACGGACAGACAAAAATGGTGCCTTTCGCATTCGTATGGATGATTACAGAATTTAAAGGTATTCACTTTTAGGTCTACATATAGCAAAGTACTCTCAGACTCCAGAGTAAGGCAGCTCTGCAGTCAAGTGGGTGGTGGGGTCGCCACATCTCTACGCCACCACAGACTGTGTGCGATGCAGTTTATGAACGCTTAAAAAAGATATTAAAAAGATCTTTGTCAGGTATAAATAAGGTACGCGTCTTTAACAGATGGGTCGTGCCAGTGCTCCTTTATACATTCGGTTTTCTTAGATGGACTCAGACCAAATCAGATGTCCTTGACAGACGAATCCGTGCAGCCATGACCCATTATCGAGTGCATCACACTACGTCGTTGGTTATGAGACTGTCTATCCGCGGAAGCGTAGTGGTCGTGGCCTACTTAGCGCCAGGAAGTATTTCTTGTCCAAAGTGGACAGCGATGTACATAGCAAGGTCATAGGTCGGGATAAAGCACTGACTCCTCTCAATCTAGCCAGCGAGCTTCCGAAATTGGCTACGTTTCGGCATCTTCTTTGCGGAAACTTTTGTCTGTGCAATACAAGATCAAGTGATAAAGAATAATAATTCAGTCATACTATCAGTAAACACCGGAGGCGGTTTTCGAAAACGACTGCGTCTGGTTATACTTGGAATCTAATATCGTAATAACAGATAAGATCAAGTCGAAGGTGTTTTCAGTGGATACCACTATACCCTATGACGAAAATCTCGTTCGAGCCGAAACAAAAAAGAAAAGAAAATATTTAGATCTTGCACACGAGGCGACCGACATGTGACGGGTGGTATTCACTGAAATTATATCATAGTGGTATCGGTCAATGGTTTGTTCCCAACCAGTCTCGCGCAACACTTAAAACGGTTGGAATCTCGCTCCTCGCGCGAACGCATAGCTACTGGACTCGCAGCGTATCGTGCGAAGGTTCTCCTGGGACCTGACCCCAGCCCCAGTCTGTGCTTTTGCTGGGGATGAACTGCTTTTCTCCTTCAGAGGAAGAGAGAACGAGGAAATAATATTAATAAAATTTTGGCTAATAACACAACGACATCTAAACCCAAATTAAGCAAAGCTTGTACCATCGAAACTAGATTTCCGGTGATCACATAAATTTACTTTTCTTTAGTAAATAAATATATATATATATACTAACATAAAGTAACACCAGACACGACTAAAAACAGTTTGTTCATGTCATAATATTTTTCCTGAAGTAGGAAACAAACATCATCCATTTAAATCATCCTTTGGCGCAGCAGTCATGGTCGCTAACCACAGCGCATAGCGTCAATAAAATTCGTTGTAATGACGACTTACATATAACTCTTAATCTTTTTTCGCGCCTTTTAATGAAGTAAGTGCATTTGGTGGCTTATCCCCATGGCCGTCAATCGACGTATCTACCCTTGCTAAATATTTAGTAATTTTTAACTACTTAAACATTATTTAAAACCTGTACTCAGAAAATGTTCAATATGGCAGAGACATTATATTAGTGCATTATATTATAAATAGAATGCCGTTCGAGGTCTATAATAAAATTATTACCAAACATTATGTTAGTTTTATTATTTAAATGTTTTTGAATGATTAAATAGTTTCCTCAGTTAAAACGTAATACGGCTAATTTTAGTTGCCATTTCTTAAATACAATTTATTTTGGTAACGATGCTGTCTGTTTTAAATAATAATAATACTAAAAGGTCTCGCCAACACTCTATTGCGTAATAATGGAGTGTGAGCGAGACAGATCAATCTATTATTGAACCAAATTTAAGAGTAACATATGACATTACTGTTCATTGAGTGAATTGTTTGTGTGTCGTCATCGATTTACCATAATCAATTTCATTATAATAACTAATATGTGATAATAATAATTTGCATCTGTTCTCAGTTATTCCCAAATATTTGTTTCTAAAACTTTTCCAATAAAGTATAATTTATTCATAATCTATTTCGGTAAACATTTACAAGCGCGAGCGCGCACCTCACGAGCATTCGTGTTATGCGCTATCTAGCATTTAATTTAGCGAACATTGCTAAAGTCGCATTCTAAAATTATAACAATATTTACGTATATTTGAATAATTATTTATGTTATTTTTATCTTCAAATAAACGGGCTCAATCAATATTTAAGTGAGCTTTCGTTTATAATATAAACTAATCTATATTTTAATCTCAATATTTGCTTAATTCGGCTTCTTGACATGTTGCAATTTACAAATGTATATAGTGAGTCCTATATTGTGTAATTATTTTATTTATGAATTGGTACCCATGACAGAGAGGAACCATGACACTAACCAACAGAGTTTCTAAACTCTTTGACACCTCTTGGAATTCTATAGCACAATGTTATTTTAATAATAGGTGCCCTATTATATTTTTAAGAAATTTGAGCCAAAGCTATACAATAGTACAAGACTCAGAGAATTAAAATTAAAAAAATGAAAAACAAATTAACTCTTCTCTTTATTATATTAACTCTCATCGGTAGTGGTGAAAATGTTTTTATACCAACAATTCCTCAGAATTGCCTTGTCACTTATAATAACTACAATTTCCGTAACAATTTCTCTATAAAGACAATTGATAAAGTGAAAGGACAAACATTAAATGTTCCGGAAGTAGACTTAAGCAATGCTTTTCGCACGGGAAATTGTATGTTGTCCCTTAACTGGACAACAACCTACCCCAAATCTGTACCCCAGAATATAGATGATCAATGTATTCATAACTGCCTCCGTAGCCTAGTGGTATTGGCATGTGCTTTAGAAACCGTAGGTCGCGGGTTCGTATCCTGTGGGGACTCGAAAATTTTCATTGTTATTTCCTAGTTAGGAGAGGGCGTTATTGTGCTACTGTTGACATTGGCTCTGTGTTAATTTGTAAAATAAAAATAAATTAGTGACTGTTATCCCTTAAAAACTATAAAAAGTTGTGAAAACTGGTGCAAATCTTCAAGACAAGTGTTATTAGACTAATTGCCATCCAAGTCTCTTCAAAATCCTGTAAAAATACTAGCAGCGGTTTAATCTAAAAACAACGTTTGATTCGAGAAGAAGAACTATTTCAATCAAGAGAAGAAGGTTAGTCAAAAAACTTCACAAGTGTAATCATTAGTAAATTATCACTACACATAAATTTAAAGTTTTGCTAACCTTAAATTTTCAAATTATAACCTTCAACTTGAATCTACGCCATCTTTGGACGAGTAGCTGAAGTATTCAAATAGATCGCTTAATATTTTGTCAACTTGCACTAGAGGGCACTGACAAGAAAACACTAAAACAGATCATGGAGGAGATAATGTAATGTACTACAGTACAGTCTATAAATAAAAATATAGATGAAAATTTTATCCGATCGCAACAAAAACAAACCAGCTGGAAGAAAAAATAAAGGAGCAACAAAAACTATCGACTATTTCGATAAACAAATGCGGAGGAAAAATTTAATTTTCTGAAAATGAAAATGGTTATGAAGACTTACTCAATGGCATATCTCAAATTTTAAATCAAAACATGAACATAGCTTGCCTTAAATGGGAAATTGAATCTGTTGCAAGGCTAGGAACGAAATGGCAAAATAAGACACGTGGTTATTGCTTTAACAACATTAAGTAGAAAGCTACAGATTTTGAAAAAGAAAAAAGTCATTATAAAATACTGGAATTTACCTAAAAGAAGATTATACACCTAAAATTTTACAGAAACGCAAGGAGTTACAGGGAGAGCTTAAAAGAAAATTACAATCAGGAGAAAGAGTAGTACTAAGATATGACAAAATAATTACTTTACACCCGCAAGACAAAAAAATTAGTACACCTAGAGCAAATAATTCTAATAAACGGTTTTTATCAGAATCTCCTACAGCCAAAAATAATGATATAATATTACAATATATGGATCTACCAAAACAAGTGGCGAAAAAGAACAAAACTTTGCCTAATAACTGCACAACTCAAGACCACCCGGAACCTACAAAAAACTAATGCGCTCTTCTCCTAAATCTCTCCTAATCCGGCTGGTCCCTGTAGGAGATGTAGACCATAACCCTCTAGAGAAAAATTATACGTATGATCGAGAAGATACTAATCTCTACGTGGCAACATATAACGTTAGGACACTATCATCCTACTCTCACCTTCTGGAGCTAAGTGAAGCCTTAAACGATATAAAATTTAATGTAGTCGGTCTATGTAAAGCAAGAAAATTAGGGAGTTCCGTGGAAGAACATAAAGACTTTATTTTTTCTATATTGGGCAAACACCAGGCTTATATGGGGTGGGATTTATAGTAAACAAACGTCATAAAAAGAATATCATCTGCTTCGAAGGCCTGTCAGAAAGAGTAGCTATACTTAAGTTAAATTTTAAAACTATTGAACTAAGTATAATACAATGTTATGCTCCAACAGAGGCAGCAAATGATAGCGATATTACTATTTTTTACAACACCGTAAGGAAAGCAATCCAAAAGTCAAGCAAAAATCTTATAGTAATGGGAGATTTCAATGCAAAAATTGGCCAACCAAAAGTAGAAGAAAGTTTAATAATGAAAAAACATGGTTTTGGCTACAGAAATGAAAGAGGCTCTAAACTTGTAGAATTTGCTTATGACAGTAACTTAGCAGTGCTAAACACTATTTAAGAAGAAAAACAGTCAAAGGTGGACCTGGAGTTCACCAAATGGTTTGATAAAGAACGAAATAGATTACATTCTTAGTAATCTTCCAAAAAATTAATAATATGCAAGTGATTACTTTAAATTATCCAAGCGACCACAGACTAGTGAGAGCCACATTAAATCTGGAGTCCTTAAAGAAGAGTCGGAAAACATATGGTAACACCCTAAAGAGTAGCCTAAAACCGAAAATGAAATAAATACATATAAGGTAAACCTTCAAAAACATTTAGAGCAGATTAATATCGAAGAAAATTATACAGCCCAAGAACTGCACGATAGAATTATCAATGCTATAGATAATAGTCTAAAAAAGCTAACGCAAAAATAACATTTATCTATACTATCATCTAATACAAAAAAGTTAATATTAAAACGTCAAGATTTGCAAAAAACGAATCAAAAACCCGAAGCATGAAAAATGAATTAAAAACTGTATACAAACTCATAAGTAAGTATATACACCATGACTATAACACCCATCGCTTAAAAACTATGGACAAACACTTATTGCAGTCGGGAAGTCTAAAAAGAGCTTTAAAAGACCTAAGAACGTGTCGTAACTGGATAGAGGGAGTTAAAACTCTAAACAAAATAACATTACAAGAAATGAAATACTTGAAGTCGCAACCGATTTTTAAACAAACTTATACAAGGCGGATGATCATCAGGACAACTTAATATCAAATATCGCTGGAAACTCCAAATCAGTGATAAAAGATATCGACGAAAAAGAAGTCATAAGAGGTATTAAAAACTTAAAGATCGATAAAAGCCCAGGACCTGATAAAATAGCAAATGAAGCTCTAAAAATAGGATGTTTCTATCTTGCTACTTCATTAACGCAACTTTTTAACTTAGTGTTAAAGACGGCAACTACACCAAAACAGTAGACTGAGTCCGAAATAATTTTACTCTATAAAAATGGTGACCCGTGTAACATTAGCAATTACCCAATAAGCCTGCTACCTTCAACATACAAACTATTTTCATTTGTCTTGGAAAAAAGAATAAAACCTATAGAACAGGCAGGATTTCGAAGCGGTTTTTCAACTATAGATCATATACATGCTATAGAAATGCTTATCGAAAAATACCAAGAGTTTCAAAGGCCACTGTATATTGCATTTGTAGACTATAAAAAAGCGTTCGACTCTTTATACCATAACTCTATATGGAAGCTCTCAATGCACAGAATATTGAAGCTCACTACATAAAAGTTCTACAGAATATTTACCAAAACTGCACTAGTCGAATAAGATTGGAAAAGACAGGACCCCCATAGCAGTAAGAAGAGGAGTAAGACAGGGTGATCCTATCTCTCCAACAATCTTTATTGCCGTTTTGCAATGGGTCCTTGGAAAACTGAATTGGGAAAAAGTTGGCCTAAATATTGATAGTAACTACATAAGTCATTTAAGATTTGCCGATGATATTGTTTTACTGTCAGAAAATGCAAATCAGTTACAGTCTATGATAAATGAGCTAAATACAACAAGTATACAAGCTAGCTTAGAAATAAACCGCTGTAAAACCAATGTTATGACTAACTGCTTAAAACATCCAGTTTACCTAGAGGAAGAAGAGCTCCAGTATGTTGACTCCTACATATACTTGGGTAAAAAAAATCTTTTGATAAACAAAGAAATGAGCTAGAGATAGAAAGAAGAGTAGCAATCGCATGGAGTAAGTTTTGGAAAGCAAAAGAGTTAATCAAAAGTGATTTGCCGATCATAATCAAGAAGAAGTGATTTGCCGATCATAGTCATGGAGTTCAGTCAAACCTGGAATTTCTCACGTCGTGCCAAAAATGAAATAATTACTTGCCAAAGAAGCATGGAGAGAATTATCCTTCACGTAAGAAAGATCCAAAAATCAACCATAGAACAATACGAAAAAAGACAAATGTTACAGATGCGTTGCACCACTGCAAGAAATTAAAGTGGCGTTGGCGGTAGTTTCTGAAACGCTGGTCAACGTTCAAAGTGTCTAATCAGCTGTCTAATGCCAGTTCAAACGACATTTTAGTTCCTATTAGAATGGTTAAATGGTTTGCTTTGCTTAAAAATCGTTTATCAAGCAATATTGTGGGTTTCCGAAACTTTTGACGAAGATATCAACTATTCAAAATCAGTATAGGATATTAAAACATCTATTTATGTTATTATTAAAGCTTGATAACAATGTATATGTATTAAGAAGTAATGCCTGGAGTATACTACTATATTATAAGGCTCTAACAGTGCATAATATATCTTTCAACTACAATTTTGAGCTAGAAAAATAGCTTTGTAATTAATTTATTAAAAATCGTAAGTTGCAGTTTCGTTCATTTTAAAGAAGATCTAAGCTTATTTGTATAATATTTATTGCATTTAATTTTTTTTTCGATATATATAATTTATTTTAGTCATTTACTACCTACCTAATATATGTACGTTTTGACATCAAACCTTTTATGAAAAATAATAGTATTTTATAATATTATATGACATATGCACCTGTAGTATAACATTTCAAAACAATAATAACTACCTATGAGTGACAATTACAAATATGATTACGCTTTTATTCTAATCGAAAAGGTTAGTAAATTATAGATCACTTCTGCCTATGATTTTTTTACGTCGCAGTTTATCGCTTATCAACTAAAATTTCGCGTTAATCATTTTATTCCTCAATTTTTTTAGTTACGCTTGTCTTTTACAAGTGAACTTATACTAATTAAAAGGAAATAAGATGTTCGAAGATATTTCACTGGATCATACAACGCGAAATGGTAATTAACTTGATATATTTAAAAAACATATATTGTTATATAAATTATTTTTTTTAAACCTACTTACTTTACTTCGTGCGTTTTGTTACACAAACTTAATATTAATTATAAGGAATATTAATAAGCTATGTATTTTGAAATGCTATAAAAACATTGCTTTAGTTATTCATTTATACCTTTAATTTATTAAATAATTAACTTTCAGATATAGTAATATAGTAATGGGAATGACTGTTGCCTGGATTATCAAAAGCTTTACGCTAATAACGGTTTACAGTTTGGAGTGTGAAAATTTGTATATGTATCACTATAGATAACGTTTATATCAAATATATGTGTAACGCAAACTTGCCTACAAAGTCAGCAGTAAACATTATTATCAGGCAAACTACGAAATTATTACAATGTTATAATTATAACTGATTAACAGTTATATACAGATAATTGAAAACTATTTCTACTAAAACAAATATGGTAACGTAAAGTTAGTATGTTATTATAGTAAAGGGGTTAGTAAATATTGTTAATTATTTTATAGGATTTTCAAACAATGAGAACACCATACAATTTTTATTTTACAGATTAGAGTCAGAAGTTGCATAAAAAAATAAGCGAGAGCGGAATACGGTATTACGAGTAAAGCCGATAAGTGCGCGTAGTCTCTTCGTTATAATTGCTAAATTACCATTACCTCTAATATTACTTATTGCTACTTACGCCGGTTTACTTCTGCGGTTTAGTTTTGATAAAAATGTTTAAAACGTTTTGCATAGTTCACATACTAAGTTAATCAAGTATTGTTTTTGGCTTTATGCCTGATACTTGATATAACACTGACAAAATTGTATTCTAAAAAGATTAACTGACAGCTGATATAGCATAGCTTTCGTAACGATGACGCACTACTGTCCAGTCTATATTATTTATAGTTTTTAAACTAATTGGTTTGGTGTTCAAACTAATAAGTTTTATTATTTTTTGACATCTGCATATTTAAAATCTGTCAAAAGTTTAGTAGTATAGTAGCAATATCTATTAGGGCATACTGTAACTGTATTGAACTGTAATTTTTAACCTGCAAAAAACCAAAGAGTGGATGCGTTAATATTTACACCAACGTTACAATGAGTAGCAACATAGTGATAATAGTATTTATAGCTTATGATATCACAATGAAAAATTAAATAATCATAAAGTAAAAAATATTTTTTTATTCACATCCCTATATAAAATGATTGACGATTGACACATAAAATTTCAAAAAGATACAAGTTTAATAACTATTTGCTCATATTAGGTAATACAAATTGTAAATATTTATATTATTTTAATGATGAAACAAAAATCCATTTCATTCAACGTTCAACCTATCTAATTTTTATATGAAACAATTAGCTTTTTTACTATATTATTATTATTAAATAACTTAGTTTCGTACTTGGCGAAACAATTGCCTGGCTTAATTGAGATAGGGCAAAACTTGAGTCTTAATTTAGAATTGGTTCCAACGACTTTAAAGCGTTAAAATTATATTTAAAAAAGTGGTGTCTCATACAAAACAACGAAGCTATTAAGTAGAATTATAACATTTGTTGATCACAACTGATTGAACTGACGTTTTATAGGACACAATAAATATGCTAGAAGTTGTAACTAAATTTATTTTCAGTCATCAATCAAGTCAATTATTCTTTACTAGTAATCTGTGAACCTGTTCGACGCGAAACGTTCTTCTCGATCCGGACGAGGAAGGGGTCGCCGAGACTCCGGACCCAACGGGGGTCCCGACTGATAGGGTCTGATGACCCTATACACACCACGGGCAGGTATAGCAGACTCTCACATGTAGTTCGCCCTCGCTAACGAGCACAGCGAAACACATACACCGCGTACACTAGATACACCCTCGTTCCAGGGCGGTTCACACCGCCGATTAATAGAAGTAGACCGATCGTCGACGATCCTTAGGAGACATAAACAAAAGCCTAACCCATGTACTTAGTCCGTGAGGACGGTGCTTCCCGAATTCTGCGTTAGATAATTGTTTCGTATATTCTTTCAGGGCATTTATAGTAAACTAATTTAACAAGTACAATTATTTAATACATATTTTAAGTCTATCTCTTCAGGTTGCCGCATTGCAATTTAATTGCCGCTGTAATTTTTTAAACATGTAATATTCAATTTATAACAAAACTATTAAAAATGGGTACACATAACAGATTCACCACTCAGAAAAATAAAAAACATATTTACCTCGACAGTAGTTTTAACCATCTTTTTCTTTTACCGTGGGGAAATGCCTACGCATACCCGTCCTCGCGGGGGCAAAGACGGGTTATGTCGGACTCGCACCGACTAAAACCACCAGTTTGTTCCTCCCCGACGCCTTTACGGTGGGATCACAGGAACGTGCTTACACTCATCTGCGACCCCACCAGCGCTGGCCGCCCAAGCAGCCCCATCTCGGCCCAACGGCCATCTGCCTCCAGGGCGCGTCGGAATTAACGCGCCCTTCGTCTCGGCACCTGTAGTTAGGTAACAGACTCCCCCGAGTCTGTTCCTCGCTAATTCTACTGTATGTAAATGAGGCAGGTACTTATACTAACTTTGCCCTCCAAAAACGTTCAGTACCTGAGCCCCATAGAATCACTAAGAAAATTGTTTACAGAAATAAAAATAATGACCGTTTGTTGAAAACTTAATGTGAAAATAAAATGTTTTCCTAAGACATCGTGCACAAGACATAGATACATGAAACAAACATAATTTAATTCTTTCAGCAACTACACTGAGAAGAACAAGTAAGTCATTTATGGGACAATGTACACGTTTTTGCAACAAAATCCCAGTAAATGTTTAGAATTTAATTATAAATAAGGTTATCAAAGAACGTTTATACCTTAAAGGTTAATTTACCTTTTACCCCTTAGCAGACTGTGTTATTATTAAAAAAAAATATTAATAACAAAGCCTGGTAAGGGAAAGATCGCTCTAAGTTTTCTTTCAATTTGGCATAATATGTTATGTCATAAAATTGTTTATTTATTATTTCAATATGATGACCTAAAAAATAGCCGGCTTTTAGTTTATTTCATTGGTTCTCCTCAGGTCTGAGGGATCCTTTTTCGTAGTGTGTTTGACAATCAATAAGCTAGGTAAACTGTTATCTACACATATTATAAAACAAAGTCCCCGGCCGCGTCTGTATGTCCGTCTGTTCACGGTAATGTGAAATATTAGGGCACAGATTGTCTCACGGTTTTCACTAATCGATGGAACGACTCTTCTGGAGGGTTTAGGTATAACTTTCTTACAATTTCTGTGTACGTTTGAGTAAATTATATTAATATTTGTCAGAGATTTCGGAAATAAATTAGGCCACCTGAGCGCTTACCACGAAAATGCTGTGTAAACCTATGAAATAAAACAAAACAATGTATAATGAAAAATATTCCTCTTGTGTACATCCACAAAAAAGTTCACATATGTAACAGCTGGTCCGATTTTTACAGGACTAGAGAAAGAAAGGTACGGCTTACAAGCATTGCATTGATGTAATCATGTTATTATCCAGATTATATATCAGTTCTACGGATTAATAATAAAAGATTAAATAATGACCACTATTATAAGCCATTTTAATGACGAATAGTTTTGGTGAAGGATCAAACAAAATAGTAGTTTTATATACAATATTACGATATAATTATATTTTATACCTGTATTGCTAACTGACTATTAAATGTATGTATTCAATATAGCTGTCTCTACTTTGTCCGCATTGAGTTGGAAGACCGTCTGTCCTTCTGTTGTCCGCGAGGTGTATAGAAATATACTGTATAGTAATATAAATAATATAGTTAAAGTATTAAAACTTTGAACGCGGGTGTAGTTTGTGTACCGGGTGTTTGTGTTAGGGCGAACTACGGGTGAGTGTGTCTATCCCTACTCGTGTTGTGTGTAGGGTCTGACGTCGGCGACCCTTCCTCGTCCGGGTTGAGAGAACGTTTCGCGTCGAAAAGGTTCGTGGACAGACTACTAATAACGAATAATTGTCCCAATATGAGCTTGACTTGATTAATGCCTTGACCCCGTAAATATATTTGTTACAACTTCTAGCATATTTATTGTTTGTATGTTGCTATCCCTGCTAGTGTGACCTGTGAGATTAGGTGACGGGACCCTCGTTGGATCCGCAGTCTCGGTGACCTCTTCCTCGTCCAGATCGCGGAGGACGTTCCGTGTTCTATGCTTGCGACAAGAATCTTTCGTATCGGGCGTATACGTTGTTGCTTTTATCAGCACATGGTTACTGTGATTGACTACTTTATCTATATGTTAGCAAGTAAACTTTTTGTTGGTATCACTACCCCCGGTGGTGCGGCAGATGAATTTGTTTTAAACTACCTGGCTTAGGAGTGTGAAGGATGTGTATCTTGTTGAGAAATCGTTAGGTGATAGAGTCTGGTCGAAAAAAACAATGCTTTTTTACGGTACTGGGAAACGTCTACGCATAACCATCCCCGCCGTCCGATAGACTTCCACCGATTAAAACTAACGCCTTGGAGATGAAGTTATATGAACTCTTTGGCAGGCCTCTGCGACCCCACCAGCGCTAGGCGATGAAGCAGTCCCATCTTTGACCCTACGGCCAACTACAACTCTGGAAGTGTCGGAACTCACGCATCCTCTGTCTCAGCCCCTACATCTAAGCAACAGATGACCATGAATCTATCACCAAAGGAGCCATGGCAACCACGAGATATCTAACCTGGCAGCTATTCTCATAAATGTACGTTTTTAATAACGTTTATATTTTTTTCATTTATTCTATGATTCTTGTTTTAGTGTTCTCCTCTTAATCAATATTCATGTGTTATATAAAAAATTTTGCGTCCCATTAAATTTAACGTCCGTCTATATCAGGGCTTTTTAAACTGTAAATAAAAACAACACAAATTTAAATACAAATAAAAATCATACAAAATACTATTGTAGGTTTATTACAACAATTTTTTTAAAAAAGTGGCAATGCAAAACTGTTATGCAGGGCCTATAAATGAAAACATGGAAGTAGCATTTAAATTAATAAATACAGCGCGCTCTTCGATTTTAACTGAACGTTCGACATTGATGACTGTCCTTGCTGCGTCAGTGTTTGCAAGATAACTTATTGATTATAAGTACCCAGACGCCGTCGCTTAAGCTTACACTTACTAGCTAGGCTAGGCGAAACGTATATTATTCTTATAAAAGAATAATAAAGAAAATTAAATAAAGCTTCTTTTCGGCGTCTTTGTGCGCTGCACACTTTGAATACGTTATGCGTCGGATTGATGTGATCGTAATTTGTTGTCATTGCCCTGGTAAAGATTCAAGAGTAGTTATTTTCTGTACTTCAGTTTGGACTCATCTTTGTCTTCGTAGGGACATGTGTGTATTGACTATGTAATTTTCAGTTGGTGTTTTAATTATTACGTTAAAGTTCAACTACATTTTGTATAATAAGTCTGCCACGCCGTCGCAAGCAAGTTGCAGTGCTTCAAATCCGACTTCTAGCAAACAAAAAAATTAAAATATGAGGAATCATATTTGCAGTATGCTCACATGCTCTTCTCAACAATGAAGAAGAACCAGTGTGCTTAATTTGCAAAGATGTTTTGGCTGCAGAAAGCATGAAACCGTCAAAATTGCAACGACATTTGAATACTAAACATGAAACGTTATCAAAAAAGCCAATAGAATATTTTGAGCGTCTTTTGCAAACATCAAATAAAGAAAAGAACACTTTGGAGAGATACGTACATTGAATGATAAATATCTATTGGCATCATATGAAGTTCCGTATTTGATAGCAAAAACGAAAAAGCTTTTTACTATTGGAGAGCAACTTTTACTACCTGCAGCTATAAGAATGTCTGAAATTGTTCATAGAACACAGTATGCTGCAGTATAGTAAAATTCCATTATCAAATGACACTGTGTCCAAAAGGATTTCAGACATTAACAATGATCAATTTCAACAGCTTCTTATAAGGCTTAAAGACCGCTCAAAGTTTGCAATACAACTGGACGAATCGACAGACATTTCAAAAATGGCACAGTTGTTCCTTTTTTGTAAGATATATTTATGAGGGAATCATTCATGAAGATATACTGTTTTGTCGTCCTCTGAAAGGTCATACTTGTGGAAAAGATATACATAAAAAAGTAAATGAGTTATTTGAAAAAAATGGATTAAATTGGAAAAATTGTGTTCGTGTGTGCACGGACGGTGCTGCAGCAATGACGGGACAAGATCTTGGTTTTACAGCATTTGTTAAAGCTGGAAATGATCATATTACATTTACACATTGTATGATTCACCGAGAGGCACTTTTTGTTAAAAAAATTGCACCAGAATTAAACACCGTGTTTTTTGATGCCGTCAAAATCATTAACTTTATTAAAAGTCAATTGTTTAAAAATTTGTGCCTTGATATGAATTCGGATTATGTAAGTTTATCGCTACATGTTGAAGTAAGGTGGCTATCAAGAGGTCGAAGTTTGAAACGATTATTAACTTTAAAAGATGAAGTCCTTATAATTCTAACAGAGCAAAATTCTAATTTGGCCGATTATTTTTACGATAATTTATGGCTTCTCAAGCTATGCTATTTGGCAGATATTTTTGATAAAATCAATGATATGAATTTATCAATGCGTGAGTGTCGTGTTAATCTTCGTTAATATGTTTATGTTAAAAATAAACTCTTATATGGAAGAACAGAGTGGAAAGGATTAGTAACAATATTTCAAAAGAAGATACTCCTTTAACAAAATTATAGTACATCATTTGAAGGATATGGAAGTTTACATGCATAGGTATTTTCCCAATGATATCGATACACAACAATGGATTTGCAATCCATTTTCAATTGAAATGGAAGATTTTACTTAAGAATACAAAAGAATTTGCCGAATTAACAAGTGATACTACCTTGCGACTTCATTGATTTTCTCAGGGCCTGTGCATGAATTTTGGACAGAAATCAAATCAGGATATATAATATAATCTATCGGAAATGGCAATGAACAAATTACTGCCATTCTGTACAACATACTTATGTGAATCATCCTTTTCCACATTAACTTACATAAAATCAAAATACCGTTCAACTTTAATAAGCGTTGAAAATTTTTTACGATCTGCACTAACTCAAATTGAGCCTAGATTTAAATATTTGTGTAAAAATAAACAATTACATCCGTCACATTGATATTGTTTGATGTTAATATGATGTTTTTATTAAAAAAATTGTTAGAAAAGTTTATTTTTTCTATCGAATAAATATATATATATATAGTTTTATGTCATTATATTTATTGTGTTTTAATACGACCGATATCCCATCAACGTTTCAAATTATATATATGTCATATGACTGGGTACGTATTCTTTAATGCTTATCTTATTTACATAGTAAAATAGTGCGATATTACATCTACATCTACGGTTAATATGATATATTTCATTATTTGGAGGAGGGGGTCGTTTGAAATTTTCTAAGCTTGAAGGGCGTCGCTATATAAAAAAGTTTAAGAAGCCCTGACCTATATAATATATTCGATTCCGTATTTATTAAGGAAATTTGTGACCGTTTCGTTTAATCAGGGACGTAAAATGCGTCAAAGGTATAGGTTGTATTGCTTTTCAATTCATTAGTCGCCCGCATTAAAATTTATCGTTGTTTTATCAATATATTAGTGGATTTTATCATTGTTTTATCAATTTTAATGTCAGTTTTAGATTCTTTAATGCAATTGACAATATATAGTAGAGAAATTAACTGGCATTTAATGTCAGAGATCAGAATAAAGTTTATAAAAGTGAAATTAACAAATAAATTTTACCATCAAAGTATATTTGACTTTCAAACATACAGTGAAATGAACTTTTTAATATACTCAGCGACGGAGCAAGGTTTCAGCTTCACGATTGCCGTAAACTGCTAAAATAATAGAAATAACAAATTTCTAATGGTACATAAAATTTATAAAAATCTATTGCACTTATACTTATTTCGTTAGCCTTTAGTTGACTTTCGAACTTTCGGATAAATACATATATTTAAATAATAATCCTGAAACTTGCAGAGGGATATTGCACTTGGGTGACGGTGACAACTGTCTTATGACACCGAAGAAGCCTGCAGTTTGTGATCATATTTTGGACAAGCCTAACCATTTCATACGATTTGATAAACCTCATTCCTCGTAAAGGAACAGCGATTTGTAACAAAGATGATTCGGAGGCAATTAAAATTAAAACGAATATCCTAATCTTGATAAAATTATAACAAAGTAGACAGATATTGCAAGACCTCATGATACTGTCAGCTCAGTAGCCAAATTACATTGATATTCTGAAGAACAACATTTTAGTCGGTCTAGTGACCATAGACTCATAGTGAAGTGTTTTAAGCGTCGGGTATGATTTTAAAAATTAAACGCGAAAAAATCCATAACACTATTATTTTTAAGAAAATATAAGATTTTAATAAACAGTACTTGTAATGTTGTATTTAAATTAATTATATATTTAAAGTAAATAAAGTATTATCATTCGCCTGAAGAACAACTTCTAAGAAGGAAATGGCCGCAGGCAAAAGTCATATAATACCAACTATAAATATTTATAATATCGAATGGTTGGAATTATAATCCATATTATTGACATAAATAATGTATTAAAATACATTACCAGTTGTAATTTGATATGAATTAGATTTAGGGTATTTAATTTTATATGAAACAATCTGCTTGTTGGCTGTACTTTTAATTTAAAGACCTTTGTATTTTCATTCATAGTCTAGATATATATATATATATATGGCCAGTTAAAGTTACGTTTAACTTCTATGTTATATACCTAAGGCCCAAATCAAACCTGTTCACATAAATGAAGTGTTATTAACTTAGTAAGTTTGTAAAATTAGACGTCGATATCATTCATTTGGGGCATGGGCCCCAGGCTAATACAAGTAAAATACTAGTGATCTTGTCAACTAACGAACGATTAACATACTTTTAGCTTTAGCAAAATATTTGGAAGATTCATAAGCAAGTAATTAGAACAACAACATGGATTTTTGCAGAATGATCTAATTAATCAAATGTTATATATAAATAAATAAAATAAAATAAAAAGCCTCTATCTCGCATCATAATAAGTTTACAAAACAATTTGCATGCAAAAATTGATTAGTCCAATAGTTACATTTCATTCCTTTTATGTTAACATTATAAATTTTGTTCCAATTATTAATTTTATGTTAATACAAATATGATAGAATTTAATTATCTCATGATTAAAATAATTATTTAACTAACAATTACAAAAACAGTTTTTTGCAAAAAAATATTTAAACTAGACTTTTATTTAATTTATTTTATGTAATCAAAATCATAGATCAAATCATTCTATCAAAATAAAATCATATAAATTTTAATTGTAATGTAATAAAATTTTATTTCTTAATTATTAAAAAAAAATACAATCGAATATTTTACTTTTTGACAATTGCCTTAACCTATATATATTTATTGTCACTTTCTGGATCGATAAAAGGTTTTTTATTTATTTATTTATTTAGACACACCAACAGCAATACACACAAAATATTCAACATTACAATTACCGAATATTAGATTAGGTACAGGTATGTAAGCCAGTTACAGGCATGTACAGCGATCTCTTATTACACATTATGACATGTTACAATAATTTTGCAAACAACGAACAATAGTCTTAACCTTAGCTTAATTGTTAAAAATACGACATAAAAAAAGAACAACTTAAAGAGAAAAAACGAAACATGAGTTAATTATTACAGTCTCTGATCAATTACGAACAAAGAAACTTGAATACTAGTTTGTTTTTTAAAACAGGACACGTGTCGTAAAAAATGTCGATGCCGTCTATTAATGCACATATTTGGTTATATTCGCTACAAATCTTTGATAAGGGGGAATATTTAAGGAGGTTTGTTCTTCTTGCGGGAATATGGAAAATTTTTGTTAAACTACTGATGCGAACTCAAGTTGACTGCGAACCAGCGAGGTTGTATAATATAATTTTAGTGTTTAAGGAAGTAAACCCTTAGTATTTCTTTTTAAAAACCGAGCATTTTGGCAGCTTTCTTAACAATTCAATTGATGTGTGATTTGAACGTTAGCCTGTTATCCATTATCACACCCAAATCTCGAATTTCATTGACTTGCTGAAAATTTCACCATTTAATATATAACAGGATGTCATAGGATTTCATTTTTAGAAAATTTTATGTAATAGGACTCTTTTGTATTTATTGTCATTACATTTAAATTACACTACATTTTAATACTATCTAAATCACACTCTATAAGTTCTGAGTCTGTTGCTGAAGTAACGGTTCTGTATATTTTCAAATTATCGCCAAAGAGATAAACTTGACTGTTGCGTATTTCTGAGGAAATATCATTTATAAATACCGAAAACAATACAGGGTCAAGATGCGAGCCTTGTGGTACGCCCGAAATAGCTATGTAGTCCTGTGATTTATGACCAGTCACAACCACAAACTGGTGTCTTTTTGCAAGATATGTACGAAACCAATCCAATAGCGACCCATCAATCCCAAATCCTCGTAATTTATTTATTAAACGAGCATGACAGACTTTATCAAAGGCACTAGAGAAGTCCATATAAATAGTATCTACTTCTAGTCCTCTATCAATTTCCCGGCACAGGTAAGACGTAAATGAGACTAAATTTGTTTCAACGGAGTGACCTTTTCTGAACCCATGTTGATGTTCAGAGATAAAGTTATGCAGATGCTGTGTAATTAAAAGACATAAAAGTGACTCGAAGAGCTTAGGAATGCATGAAAGCATGGGAATTGGTCTATAGTTACTAACATTACTTGTGGAGGTTTTCTTGTAAACTGGGACTACTTAAAAGCTCTTCCATATGTCTGAAAATACACCATCATTTAAGGATCTGTTGAAGATAATTGACAAGGGTAAAGCCAAAGCAGAGCCACAACGTTTAACGAAAACCGGAGGAATATTGTCTGGTCCAGCCCCTTTATACATGTCTAACTTTTTGATTGAGCGTTGGATGTCACGTTCCGATATGTTAATACGACTCAATGGGGTGGTATTAAACGAGAAGTCTACACTAACCGTTAGGGAATCTCTATTAAATACTGATGAAAAACAGGTTGCAAACATCTGTGCGATTTGCGGTCCAGTAGATGCGATCTGGTCTCCCTGATACATAATTGCTGGTACAGTAGTCTCTCCATTTCGTCTGTCTTTGATGAAGCGCCAAAAGCTTTTAGGATTTTTACAAATATTGACTTCAATTCTCTTCTTATATGCATAAAGACATTGTTTGCTCAATTTGTGAACACGCTCTCGAAGGAGCTCAAATTCTAATTGGTCACGAGGGTTTTATATTTTTACATTTATGTCTTACCTTATTTTTCTCAGAAATGACTTTTATTAGAGAGTAGTGAACCATGGGAAATTTTGCAGACACAGGCTCGGTTCGTGAAGTAAAAAGATCGATAGCCGTGTAAATAAGATGATAAAATATGTCAGTCATTTCATTTACATTTTGACACCCCTCTAGCTTTGCATTCCAATTAATATTTATCAAATAAGATAAAATTTGACTATAGTCTGCTCGAAAGTAGTTATATCGGGGTCGTAATATAGGTTTAAGGAAATGAGGACTATATTGCAGTAACGAAACTAATAAAGGAGGGTGCCTTTGGTCGATTTTGCTCAATACATTATTGGATTTAGCAACCTTTAATTCATCAAAATCAGTAAGAACCAGATCCAATATTTTACCATCTACATTATTTACATTATTAAATTGTGATAAATTATTAATTGACATGAAATCAATCAGAGAAAGCCCCAATTTAGATCCATAATTCATTGCACTACATGGAGAGCTATCCGACTTTTGAGACCAACCAATATGACTCAAATTAAAATCTCCCAAAATTATCACTCGGTCTGATTGCTCTATAACGTTTGTACAGGTTTCCATAAAACTAGATAAGTGCTCCAAGGAAACAGGAGGGGGAAAGTAAACAGCGCAAATAGAAACTTTCTTTATCAAGTTGTTATTTTTCATTTTAATCGAAACCCAGAGATCTTCTGCATTACTTTCCCATCCTAATTGCCTATAAGATGGGATATTTTTAGATATTGCGATCATAACACCCCCTCTATCTTTCTTAAAACTAGTCGAACGCGATCGATCTCTCCTAAATACGACATAACGTTTGTTCATGAATTCACTACTTAAAACATTACAATTTAACCATGTTTCGGTGAACACTATTACATCAAATTCATTAACAGAGACATTCCTAAGTACATCTTCTGTCTTGGTTCTCAAACCACGTACGTTTTGATAATATATATTTACAGACATGTTTTAAAAAGCAATGTACGCGTATTATAATCAGTTGATCAAATTTATTTAATTACACTAGGCAATTAATTTTAAGCTTTCTTCATCTTTTATATATATAACGTGACTCTGTTCATTTCTCCTTACGAAAATTTTGCCATCCCTCACCCATATAAACTTAAAACCAGTATCTTTTGTCTTCTTACGCGCGGCGGCATGTAACAGTTTATTTATTGGCGTTAAATGTTCAGACACAAACACTGGCACACGACGTCCACCGATTCCTAGATGCTCTGAATTCAATTTGTTGTCTAAGTTCTTTTTATTGAACTTAGTAACTGCAGCTAGCAACTCATCGCGACGGCGTTGACTGCGTAGTTTAATTATCACGGAGCGAGGTCGGTCGTTTTCCTTATTAAGTTTGGCAATACGTGTTACGTGCAGAATGTCGTTGTCACCAAGAGGGCTTTCGACAATCCTACCGAGTTGCTCAATTGTCGTTATTAAATTTTCTGACTTATTTTCAGGGATCCCATTGATCTCAATATTTGAGGAACTCTTTGTTCCACTTGCCCCAGCCTATTTGACAAGTACTTCACTTGTGTTGTTAAATTATTGTTTTAGAAACTAAATCAGATATTGTATCGTTTCTATCGTTTATGATTTGCTTGAGTTCTTCGTATTGTTTATTAAAAAATGTTAAGGATTCGTGAAAGTCAGCTATTTGTTGGGAAATATTCGATAAGTGTTCAGAAATTAGATGTTTAATAGTTTTCGTTATCTCTTGTTTAATAATGGTACGTAAATGTCCCTCAGTAACGTAGGATCCTTCGCTGTCATTTTTCAAGTTCTGTTTTCCTGTTCGCAAAGTAATGTTGCCTTCACCTTCTAGACCGTCATTATCATCAGAAGCGGTGGAACGACTTGCTGCTCTGGCAGGAGTATTAGTATTGTCAGATTTCGGTATCTTATTGCGACATTCCTGACAATTCCAGTTATTCTTATATTTTGGATCCATAACAAAGTAAGATTTAGGTGTTATGTTAGCACACAGCAAATCATATCCTAAGCCACACGTGGAGCATATCATATATTCTTTCCTAGAAAGTTTATTTTTACATCCAGAACAAATCTTTGGGACTGATGACATTTTGTCTTTCTTTTATATGTGTATAAAAAATTTAAATTAATGTTTTAAATACAAAAATATATGTGTATGTACATACAGTGCACGACACTACATAAAAACGTTTCGACAAAATGCGTGACCGCAGAGTCGTTACAACATTATAATATCTGGTAATTGTTTATCAAAATTAATAGCAGTATGAACGCATTTCAAGAACAATTTGACCTATGGATCACTATTATTTCACTAATAGATTGTTAGAATTCAAAACAAACTTAAAAGATCGGTACAAACTAAAAGCAAATTACAACTTTGTACAATTCTAAGACAACTTTAATAAATAAAATTCTATACAATTTAATATGCACAAATTTTAAAAATTTTTAAACGAATTTTTGATATACATATACTTTTTCAACGAAAGAAAATTTCTTAGGTTTTGTCATAAATTGGTTTATAGTTCTCACGATAAAAGCGATACAGTGGTTGGGAATCGATCTCGGGGCGTACTGCTTGGCGGCTACCATGCGATTCCACTCGGCTAGCGCTTCAGTGCTCCGATGCGTTGAAATTTCGCTATAGCTCGTCCACGAAATCATTAAACCATTTTGTCAACATTAAAGACGGTAGTCGACAGTTATTTGTTGTGTAGATTTTTTATTATACCTTTTTTATAAAAATTATCCTCTTTTGTATCATCGATGTAACACTACTAAATTTATTGTTATTTCAGATATGTTCTTGAACAAATCACTCCGAATCACAATTTCTTTATGGTTCAACGAATTTAACACAAAGCAAGTATTCACAGCCCCGGAATTAATAATAAATCACACATGTCTTTTGCTAGTTTCACTGAGTGTCTAAACACTAGATAATATTTACACACATTATTCACCGTTGTTTACTTAAAGGCTGCAACTTTGCAAAGATTTACAGCTATTTATTTATTTTTAGAGAATTAATTTCTATCTGCTCGTTGTCTGTGCGTAACAGCGCCCTCACGCTATGATGCGATTAATAATAATTAAAGGTTGCAAGAACCCTCTCAATGGAAGGTAAAGGCCAAATTTAACCATTGTTCTCTGTCTTTTGCAACTCGCATCCAATTAGTACCTATTATTTTTGTAATGTCGTCTGTCCAGCGCGCATTTGGTCTACCTATTTTTCTTTGTCCCGATGGCCCTATCCATGATGTTGTTTTTTTAGTCCAGCGGTTATCTTTTAGTCGTGCTACATGTCCTGCCCATCTCCATTTTAGCTTTAGCGAGTAGCTAAGAGCGTCTATGACTTTAGTTTTCTGCCTTATAGAAGCATGGCGAATTTTTTGGATCTTTCTAATCTTCATTACGCTTCTTTCCATACTTCTTTGGCTTGTTACGATCTTATTTTTTATTTTATTTGTAAATTTCCACGTTTGGCAGCCGTATGTTAGTGACGGAAGCAGGCAGGTATTCATAACTTGGCTTTTAATCTTTATAGGCATTTCGCTTTTTAGAATTTCTTTGAGACTCCAAAATTTTTTCCAAGCGATATTTACTCTTCTCTCTACTTCTAATTCATTGTTGTTTTTGTTGAATGAAATTTGTTTGCCAAGGTAGATATAGGCATCAACATAGGTTAAAGGTACATTTTCAAGATATATGGGTAACCTAATATGGTTTGTCATTACATTTGTTTTACCTAGGTTGATTTCTAAGCCTACCTTGCGACTTTCTTCGTGAAGCGAGTGAACCATAAGTTGTAGTTGGTTGATATTTTCTGATAGCAAAACTATATCGTCGGCGAATCTAAGGTGACTTAGGTAGGATCCATTTATATTTATGCCGACTTTTTTCCAGTTTAGGTTGCGGATATTGTACTCTAGCACCGCAATAAATATTGTTGGAGATCGGATCTCCTTGCCTAACACCTCTTTTAATATATAAGTGGTCCGGTCTCTAACTTTACTCTACTGGTAATGTGGTTTGGACTTGTATAAAATCTAATTCCACGTTCTGAGAGTGTAAAGCTTTCCAAACCGATTTGTATCAAAGGCTTTTTATAATCAATAAAAACAGCATAAAGTGGTCTGAAATTTTCTATTACCATCTCCAGCGAGTGAATATGATCAACTGTAGAAAAGCCTCGTCTAAAGCCTGCCTGTTCTACAGGTTGAAGTTTTTCTGTAGTTTCTTTTATTTTTTTCTCTATTATGGACGAAAAAGTTTGTATATTGAAGGTAGTAGGCTTATCGGTATATAGTTACGGATATCGTTTGGATCACCTTTTTGTAGTTCAAAGTTGTTTCGGATTCGAGTTGGAGGTTTCGTTAGATATTGGTATCCCGTTTTTATTACTTCATTGGTGACCTTGTCGGGTCCTGGGCTTTCATCTGTTTTTAGGGCTTTTATTCCATTAATCACTTCTTGTTCACTGATAATTGCATTTGATTCTATTTTAAGTCTAATACTTGTCGGCAGTTCCCGCGGTTGATTTGATGTGCTATAAAGGTTTTTGTAAAAATCAGTTGCTATTTTAAGTATTTCCGGTCTATTTTGTGTTATGTTATTATTATATTTCAACTCTTCAAGCCACGACTTATGTATTCTTAGTTCTTTATACGCTTTTGACGCTCCCGTGGCATTTAGACATCTTTCAAGGGTTTTCATGCGATGCACCTTGTAGTCTTTATTGATATATTTACTGATTAGTTAATACTGTGCTGTTAATTCGTGCTTTAAAGCTCTTGATTTCGGTTTTGTCTTATGTATTTCGTCTTGTGTTGATTAAGGCCTTTGTTCGTGCTGATATTATTTGTTTGTTTGCATTGTTCGGTGTTTGCTTTTGTGCTTCTTTAAGGCTGGTATCAATTGCGTTATATATTTTATCATAGCAATTCTAAACGGTGTCCTCATCATTCCAGCGGTCGACCATATTTGATAATAAATTTTTCAGCGATGTCATGGAAATTTGCACTTTGTCCTCGTTCTTTAACCGGGACCTTAGACAGTGACCAAATCTGCTACAGTTTTTGACATTGAGAGTATATTGAAAGTGGCTCTAACAGGTCTGCGGTCCGTTGGGTAAGTGATGTTTAAGACTTGTACATTGTTATATAAATTTTTCTGAAAATGTCATAAAAGTATAATTTACAAACGGCTTAACTCACGTAAAGTCGGTATTGGCGCTGTCTAATTTCAAACCTCTCGTAGGTCCTTCATCAGGGCGAGTGGATATCTTTACGGTCGCTTCCTCGGGTTCTATCCAGGGTCCTATATTATTTTGCATGTTGATAGAAGCTATTAAAGAGTCGTTACCTTTCGTACGCGGATGACAATTTTAAGGACTGTTAAATGCACGTTTGATAAGTTATTGCTTCAGAATTATTTTAATAATCTATCGAAACGGTTGCACCGTTAATAAAATAATTAAGTTTTTCATATACATAAATATTTTTCAAGAAAATGAATCCTCCCAGCTCCCTCCTAGCTCCCCAGTAAAATTTACATATCTCACCATAGGTTGAACAAGGTAAGTAGTATAAAGTATTTAGCAACAAATCTTAATTCAAAATGCGTTTTACTGACCTTGTCGACATAACATAGAAAAAGTTATGAAAATTAAGTACTTCATTATGAATTATTTTTACTTACTTATTAATTACCAATGTAAGAGATAAGACCAATCACAGTTCGATTTAGTTACATAAGGTATATCTAAGTCACATATTGTGCTACACTTACTTAAAAAATCTTCTTTAGGTACTTGAAAATCACATAATTTAAGAACACGTAGATAAAGTTCCTATTTACTTTAAGAACTATAAATCCTCATTATCATTTACATTCATATTCACTTATCATTTTATTCGTCAGTATATTCCTATAAAATGTGTGGTTATTTACGAGTATGATTTTTTTTCACAATAATATTTTAAATGTCTATATTTATTTTGGTAGAGTCCGAGCGAAACTGGTTTTCCGGCCAAAACGGAAGGCGAAAGTTCGACCAGGCCTTCAGTTTAAACCGAAACCGAAACACACGTGGTCAAGTGTAAAGTTTGTTCAAGTTCTGAAATTTGGCGTATATTTGGAAATATTTTTTACATAAAGAAGAATTTTAAATTTTAGATTTTTTTCAATTACCTTTTAGCAAAATGTGTTGCAGTTATATATAGACGAATTACTAATTGTTACTGTTTTATTAATTACTAAGTATTGCCATTCTTAGATCTTACTAATTAATAATATGGTTTATATTAGTAGTTCCGAGGTAGGATCAAAAGTAGTGAGAAATATCATCATCACCATCCTGTGTTAGTCCACTGCTGGACATAGGCCTCCCTAATACACCCCTATCCGTTAGGGTTTGGACCGTATACCACCACATTCAGACCAACCGTATACAGACCAACTAATGAAAATAAATAATTAAGTTATCATATTTCTCACTGCCTCCGTATCCTAGTGGTATGGGCGTGTGCTTCAGAAACTGGAGCTCGTGGGTTCGAATCCTGCGGGGACCCAAGAAATTTTTATTGTTGTTTCCTAGTTGGTTAGGGCAATTTGGGCTGATCACTCAATTGTCTGAAAAGTAAGATGATCCATGCGTCGAATGGCTATGTGAAAAGTCGGTTCACCCACTAACCCGCATGGGACTAGCGTGGTGGGATACGGTCCGTAACCCCCTAATGGATAGGAGTGTATTGGTGGAGGCCTATGTCCAGCAGTAGACTATTATAGGCTGATAATGGTGATGATGATGATGATAGTCTCTGATATGCTGCCTCACGACATTTAACTCAACACGACTCAACAAATCAAGACGCTTAGCTGTGACATACTTCATTAATTGGTCTGAAACATCAAAAATCAGCAGATACAACATCAGTTTAAATTTAGATATTTTGAGTTCTGTGATATCTGCCCATACCTATTTTATATACTTACCGCCGTTCTCCCAAACCGTTTCTAGCTCTAGGTAAATTCTAGCAGTGTTCATGCATAACTCCGTAATAAAACTTCTTTATTCAATTAATTTGATTTTTTTAACCCTATATTGTGCTATTTGTTTCGGATTTAAGTATTTAAGACATTTTTACGTGTTCTGTTGGACGTAATCCAAAAATAAAGTATAATTAAAAACTTTTTTTTTTATTGTTTATTAAGGTAACGAGAACGCATAATGTACATTATTATATTCAGATAACGATTTATCATAACTATATGTGACCTACTGTTTTCAGTATTCTACAGTTTTACCAAAAAAAATATTATACGGAACTCTAGATATGTATATTTTGTTAGAGTACTTTAGTTTGCTCAGTTATTTGCGTTTATTGCTTAACGTGCTTTTAAAAGTAATATAACTGTTACATTGTTCCGTAGAATATGAACAATTAATTACAATGGAAAATAATTGATTATTCCATGGACAATGTGTGTTGTGTGCTAATACACAAGGTTGAAGTACATCGCGAGGTAAAAACAATTGAATAAGTTAACTTGTTATATCGCAAAACTGTGTTATGTCTGACTACTTAAAATATTTTTTTATCGTATTAAATGTATGTTTCGGCATGGATTGTGGTTTTCTAAATAGGAAACGATTTGTTTTTCCTATACGATCAGCGTTGTTTTTAATTCCTTTTTTACTTGTTATCATGACCGGACTACCCCTGTTTATGTTTGAAAACATTCGATCAGAATACTCAATACGTTATATTCAATACGTTTCTTATGTCCTCACACTGTCATTAAGCAGTTACAAAGTTAAGGACTTTTTACAAGATATGAATTTTACCAGCGCTTATGTATCCAGCTCTTCTAACTTTTTGAAATAACTGCTGTTGTGTATGCAATAACCGTAATCTGCTTTGATTTAATTAAAATCACCGCTGTCATTATAGTGCGCCATACAGATTTGCCTTTTTCTATTGCTTATATCCTATTTACGCCTTCTTCGTCTATTGACATAATACCCGTAATTCAAATAATAATACTGAATCGCATCTACGTCCGATTTAGGGAGTTTACTTTAATTTGCGATAAATTGCATATTGCTTTAACTTGTCGTTCCTACATCGGAGTTGCAGATTGCTGGGATAAGATAAAACCTACTTATTATAAACTGGTACGTAAATAATGAAAACAATTATATACCTAGATTTAATTACGTGTATGATGCAGTTTTTTTTTAATTTTACTAGGCTCTGTCATGTGCTCAATATGAACCTCGTTTTACCGCTGTTAGTAACGTCCTGTGAACGACGGATATACTGTCCGCTGAAATATGGCTATTTGTTATTAGAAGATAATCTCCGGACGTATTTTTCTATTTAAATGCATTTTTATTCTAATTCGAATATGTTCTAACCTGTTGTTACTTTTTTAGACCATCATCAGCTTACTTACTAGTACGCCTAAATTAATGATAATATTATGGAAAATCTTAATGCTTATAATACTAAAGGTGAGTTCATGTAGATTTTGTTTTCATTGCTAAATATTTAAAATTATTAAGAAAATCTTTTTTTCACAAAATTTATTGCCATTATTTTGTTGTAGGATATATCAGTTGAACTGATAATCCAATGCGTGAAGTCGAGTCTTATTATTGTTCATCTCATTGCTCCTGCAATTGGGGTGCAAATTGTGAAATCCCAGATTAAACTCTATACAACAATTCTTTATAAAAATTTGCATTTACAAGGTTTGTATTTGAAGTAATATAAATATAAATAACGATTGATACTGCGCTAATCTAATAAGGGGCTCAACTACTTTCCAAGTTGTTTTCTAGTTGCTAAGGGCAGCGTGAACCGATCCAAATCACAGGATCCAAGCGTCGGTAAGCAACTAAAATGTCGGTCCTACGCCTTATCTCTCTTCGGTCGTGTCATCCAGTCCAGTCAAGTGTCAACAGTCCCATCGGGCTATGAGAGTGAACGAAGAGCGCGTAAAATCTGGTGCACTTGTGTTTGCGCGTACATATGTGCACTATAATATCTCCTGCGAACGTCACTGATATGTAATGTAGATCAGCTGCTGTAGTGGAAATCGGTTTTGAAATACATTACAGAGAAATTTTAAAGCCATTAATAGCTCTATGAATTATAACTTCCTTTTCAAAGGTAACATGTTTTATTTGATTGCAGAGGAGTCTAAAGAGAAGACAGTGCAATTTTTAAAGTATATGCAAGTCCGTCGGGTAGTGGATGATGCTTGGAATATTGTACCAATAGACCTTAAACTTCCCTGGTGCTTATTCAATCTAATTATTACCTACTTCATCGTCATTGTTCAGCTAAGTCATCTATATTTGAGTGTTTATCTCGGTTTACACATACACGCATAAGCCTATTTTGCAGTTTTTACCTATTTCCTAATTCTATTAGTAGTTTATACTAACGTTTTCTAGCAATAAACGATAGTTACACAAAAAATATTGTAGTGCACATAAAAATACATTAATTAAAACTAAACTTGTAACTAATATAAAAAAAAACTAAGTTATGTGTGTGTTCCATATTGTTAGTATTGAATATGCGTAAGAGATTAATAAATCATGAAATCATGTGGCGTATTATTTACCTGATTATTTTTTAAAAATGAATAATAAAGATGTATCAACGGTCAATCGAAAGAACAGTATTAATCTTGGAGCTTTCTTATTCGAATTATGAAAAAAGAAAAAACCTCAAAAAAAAGGTCTTGCTTTATAGAGGCGGAAAACATGTGCAATATTTTAAATTTAATGAATTTGAAGTATTACTTTTAAAACTACTTGTAAGAGGTTATAAAATGGCATGTTAGGACTGGTAGAACTTACAAGGGAATACTAAAATAAACTAGAGCATTGTGATTGCATACTAAAGGACAAAAGGGGTAGAAACCGGATGACCTTTGCCTGTTTGGCAGTTTTTTTGGCTTCTAGGCTGAGCAAAAATAGGCGGTAACACGCTCTTTTTACGACACTACGGCCAAGGACTGTCGTCACAATCTAAATGTCTCACTTATGTTAAGACATTAAACCGACACGGCTTTTTGGAATGTTTCTATTCACGTGGAATATTTTTCTCTAAATGCGTTTACTTCCGTGAGGTCTTAAAATTAAGGTGAAAATTCTTGACCGCGTTTTGAAGATCTCGTTACTGCTGAATCCATCGGAGACCGCTGCAAAGTATGCTTAGCAGTATAGTACAGAACACGTGCATGGTCTTGATGAAACAGCACTTTCTTTTTCGCCAAATGCGACCGTTTTTGCTTCAAGTCAAATCTGCCCAAAAGCTTTGAATAATATTCGACAGTGATTGTCTTACCTTTCTCGCGATTATCAATGTGAATAACACCGCGTGCATCCCAAAACTGACCTTGGTCTCTGGCGTGTTTTGATGGATCCATGTTTTGTCCACAGTTACAAAAACACGCAAAAATTCTTTCGGATTACGGCTGAACATCGCTAAACACTCTTTTATAGTTTTCACACGATTGGGCGATAGTCGAGGGTGATCAATCGCGGCACAAATGTTTTCTCATGTCCAAATACTCATGTAAAATGTACCCGTTTAGTTGAGATACCTATAGCTTGAGCCAACTCATGCACTTTCATTTCGATATCCCATTGGAGGATCTGTGATTAGATCCTTTCTCTTCCTTGTTCATATAGGTAAATTATAATTTTAGAGATAAAATAGATTTTATCGACGATTTCCGGTGTGATCACTTCTTTTAGGCGACCTGAACGTTCGGCGTCACTAGTGCTGTTACGACCACAACAGACCTCTAAACCACTTCTTTACCATTAAAATTGACAGTGCCGAGTTCCTGTAGTATTTATCAAGCTTCTCCTTAGTTTCAGTGATGTTTTTTTTTACGTGAAACTAATGCTTAATCAGCACCCGAAATTCACTTTTTTCCATATTCGTAAAAATTGACGAGGTTGTATTCTTTGAATGGCTTTCATACACCAACTGCATAACGTAGATTGCTCAAAATTTTACAGTTGCCAACTTATGGATTACAGTTGACAGCAGCACTGTTGCATTTGGAATAACAGCGGGGGAAAATCAAAAAGCCATTGACTTATCAAACCACCTTCGTATATAAACAAGAAAGAGAAAGGATCCAATAATAGATCCTTCTGGGTCACCCATTCTTAGCGGGGCCCCAGGACGTCTCTTACCATTCACGTCAACCCTGTGAGTTCGATGGCTCGATTACGAAGATCGAGTGCGGTATTTTTATGACGATAGTTGCGTAATTTCCTGACCAGTGTCGCATGTTTAACACAAACAAGTCTTTGAAAGGTTACATAAAAAACCTAAGGCTCTTCAGGCCTCGTACATGCTTTGTCTTTGCATGTTTTGTCTGTAAATTTTTAACCTTGCAGATGCTGATTTTGGATGCATGTTTTTATGTTTTGTCAGTAAGATGCGTGTAGTTCTTTCTATTTGTTCAATGTTAGTCTTGGACCACTTAATTATTCCAAATGAGTATGTTAGTATTAAAATAACGTAAGTTTTTATGGCGTAATGAGATATATACCAGCTAGTAACGTCTTACATACTGCGTTGACTGTTATAAGAGTATGTTTAGTGGTATTATCTACATCTTAACAAAAGGTAAAATATGAATTAAAATAAAAAAAATAATAAGTTGAGCAAGAATAACAAAGATATATGAAAACAAACAAAAAAATCGACGTAACATAAGTTTGGTCAAAAAATGTTTATAAATAACAATTAGATTATGATGGACTCGATTAATTCTTACTAGAAAGAATAAGGTTTTTCTTTCTTTTTAAATACGGATAAATAAATAGCTTTTGACCGACGTTGATGTTGAAGCTTGTTTTAGGTCATCTTTTTTTCCGTCGGAGGTCTTACTCACTCTAGCAGACATTTATTGTTCTTTACCACTTTTTTTGTACTTATTTTAGTAGTTTAAATTTATACACTTATTTTTTACAATATCCATAACTAACATCCTTTAATAACTTAAAAGAAACTGATAAAACAATATTATTTATATATATAGTGAACAGATGAATCCAATAAAACAATGAAAAAAATGTGTGCGTGTACTAGCGTACACTCGTAAGAAGTGAAACTTCTTTAAGACGTTATTTTTCAAAAAATAATTTACTATATGCAACTTTACAGAAATTGGTTAAATAAAGTTAAATTAGATAAAGTTTAATAAAAGGCTTTTATTATCATAGACATAAATACAAATTCTACAATTATTTCATTTTAGCTTATTACTACAAAGATTATTATTGAATTTCATTAATTGTAATAGAATTATTACTATCATTGATGTCGTTATTATATATTTGTGTTATTAATGGCTTATGGTAACTGAAATACGAAATATATTGTTTACACTACTCCGCTGGAGAAAGTATACTTCGAATCACGCGTGGTAGGGATAAGAAAAAGATGGCGCGTAACGTTAAGTTTCACTTCAATTACAAAATGACAAAATTTTTCAGTAATCGCTGTTACTTAGCTATAAGAGCGGATTATAATCCTATACACTGTATTAAAAACCAGAACTCGATAGCTTCTAAAATGACTGAGTTATGGCGATTTTAAATTTTTCTGGTTGGTGGGGCGCCGAAATCTTTGAAGGACCTATGTCCCGACTCCGTGGTTGCACAGCGATGCGGTTTCGGGTGTTGACCTGCCTCGTGACCTCTTTGTGCTCGAGTGAAGTTGTGTACACTCTTCGAGTTAGAGCCTCCATTTCAGCCGGATGTTGTGGATCGCTACAGAACAACCCTCCACCAAATTCCACACCACTGCGATGTCCCGTTCAGGAGATATTTCCGTTCAAAAACTCTATGTACAGTTAGTGGGGGAGATATGCAATAAATTTTATTTTACAAGACAGTAATTAATTTACTGATATATATAGTAACAAGTAAAAAAAAAAACGAATAAAAGGTAATATGTACAAAGAACGATATCAAAACAATGTATACAAGTATTTTATTAAATATTCTATAAAATTTGTAAACAGAACGTGCATTTTTAATTTCCTTATGATGATTAATAAAGTGTTTTCAAGCGCATCCTATGGCCTATTGTTAAACAATTTAAGGTTATTTCTGACATAATTGATAAAAATTTAAACGATTCTAAGGCGGCTGGTTTCCGAATAAGGTCCAGGAGCTGAAAAGGTGACACTCCAAGATTACTGCTTCTGGGCAAATGCTTCAAAAGATGGACCAACGTCTGAGAGCTATCGTAGTCAGGTAGTCACAATAGCATCATGCATCAGATGTGGCCAAGGGCTCTGCATGATAAACTGTGCAGGTGTAATGTAGTTCGAGCTTTCAACCACTTATTAGGCGGAATGGTGGACATGATCCTGAATTTCAAACAATTTAGAATTCATTTCAATTACTGCTTGTTCATGTACAATTAACCTGCTTGTTTCCTATTAATGAAAAATTATTATTATTTTTTTATTAAATTTACGGTCTTAATAATATAAAAATGAAAAAAAAATGCTTTTGAGTAAGTTGTAATAAAAGATTTAACTATTGATCCGATTACATTCACGAAGCTGTATACTAATATAAATTAATGAGACATTTAGTTCTCAATCATCATCATCATCATCATCATCATTATCAGCCTGTGTCAGTCCCCTGCTGGACATAGGCCTCTCCTAATGCACGCCACCGCTTCTGATCATCGGCTATTCTCATCCAGCCCATACCGGCCACTTTGCGAATGCCGTCACTCCATTTCGCCGCAGGGCGTCCTACGCTACGTTTGCCGAGCCGCGGTCTCCACTCCAGAACTTTTCGACTCCAGCGGTCGTCAGTTCTGCTTGATGGATTTTCTCCTGCCTGAAGTACAGAAGATGGCCCGATTCTAGGGTTAGAGTGTCCTAGCCCTCTCTACGGACTTCACTCAATTCCAAAACGTGCCATCTTATGATCCTCAGTTCCTCTTCCAGTTGGGCCAAATGAGAATCTAGGCGTAGCGTGCGTCCGTTGTATGTTGCGATGGTCAGTTGGTTTTGGCGGCCTACGTACTCCGGGATTCTACCACCCCCGCCCTGCCGTTACCGTGGCCGCCGCCTTGGCCAGGAATAGCAAGGCTACCGGGAACTGGGGCCGGGGCGTTTTCGTCTAACCATTAGGGGTTTTGGACCTTATCCCACCACGCTGGTCCAATGCGGGTTGGTGGGTAGTTCGCCAGAAGCCTCGTTCGTTGATTGGCAGGGTGCACCACGTGCAGGTGAGGTTGACTGGGTTCCAAAGATGTTGTTAGGATCCTTACACCCGTACAATAGTAGTAGTAGTTCTCAATATATATTTGAAAATTTAATGTATGTGCAAAAAATAGAGATGATTTCCTAAGACATTGTGATGCACATAACATAGATACAAGGAACAAACATAATTTAATTCTTCCAGCAACTAGACTGCGAAGAATAAGTAAGTCTTTACGGAACAATGTATACGTTTTACAACAAAATCAAAACAACTATTAATAAATTTAAAAGGTAGTCAGGAACGTTTATGTGTTAAAGGTTATTACGATATTAATGAATTTTAAATGATAACACAGCCTGTAATGGAATGCTCGCTCCAGGTTTTGTTTCAAAATTGCATAATATGTAATGTCGAATTATCAAATTGTATGTTATTTTATAAAAATAGCCCGCTGAGTTTCTTTCACCGGTTCTTCACAGGTCTCAAGCGTCCTTTTCCGAACCGGTGGTAGTGTGATTGACAATCAATAAGCAAGTGTAAACTTCTATATTGAAAAAGATATTTGAATTTGAATTTAATGTGCCTTTAAACAAATATTAAAAGAAAGAAAAGTGAAACCTTTTCTTTTTTCCTGATGATCTTGTGCTCTGTGGAGTAAACCTATTAGGAACTAACCGGTCGTGGGTGGCCTGTTGCCGCTTTGGATGCGCCTTTGGAGGTGCGAGGGACAGGTTGCAGGAAGTAGGTGTGCCGCCCTTCCTGTCCTTCGCAACCAAGGAGGAGTCGCGGGGAAGACAAGTGTCGGTATTCCGTAGGCCTCTCCTATCCTCCGCGACTCGGTGGGGCCGCACTGCTGATGCGGTGTGGAGGGCCGTGGGAGGAGGGACATTTGACGTGGTGTCGTCCATCTCTCCTCGCTCTGCGGCCGAAATGAAGCTAGCGGTGGGGCGTAACATCGGAGCCGCTGCTGGGGCTGGGAGTTTGGTCCATGCTTGGTCGGGAAACTCCTGGCTCCCATGGCCCCTGAGTAACAGACTCGGGGAGTATAACCTAACTACAGGGGCCGAGACGAAGGGCGCGCTAGTTCCGACGCGCCCAGAGGGAGGCAGATGGCACGTAAGGCCGAAATGGCTGCTTCGGCGGCCAGCGCTGGTGGGTTGCAGATGAGTGCAAAACGTTCGTCAGGAAGGAACAACGTGGTGGTTTTAGTCGGTGCGAGTCCGACATAACCCGTATTTGCCCCGCGAGGTGGGTATGCGTTGCATTTCCACGGTAAAAAAAGGTGTGCAACTCTACTTTGCCGTAGGGTATTTACTAACTTCTTGTATTTAATAAGAATACTGAAATTATTTCATTTGTATCTTTTCGTTATTCTTCTATTAGCATAAGAACCATAATATTTTAATGAATTCATAATAGGTGCAAAAATATTGCCAGTGAATGTTTGTTTAGAGTAATTATATTGGCTAAGCTTTTGCAATAAATTTGTAATTATTTTTTAAAAATTATAATCAACGCAACATTGAATAAATCAATATCTATTACTATTCATTTTTTAAATTATAAAAACTAAACTTATTTATAAAACATGCCTTTACGTCTACTAATTATGCATTACCTTATAGTTGATAGTACCTTAGTCTTTTTTAGTTATACTATCGTTAACTAATTATCGAATATTTTAACTATTTCAAATTAATTTTATAACCACCTATTGAAGGTCATAACAATTGTTTGGTTAATTCACTTTAGGTTCCGTAATGAAAGCTGTTGTGATAAAAATAACGTTAATATATGTTTGTATATATTGCTCTTGTATTTGTATTTGAATAACTTTTCATCCGTTTTGTAAATTGAGTAATAGATGGCGCAGTTGGTTATACTGCTTTATCGACATTAATTTACCAATCAAGTCGTGATAAGTGTACTACTTTCATGACGTCACCATTCCACGTTGGAAGGTGCATAGAAATGTCAATTTGTTACACTGTTGTGTATTATTTTTATAATTAAATGTTTATGTATTAAAATGTTGTAATAAGACAATAAATATATTTTTAGACATCAGTGCAACAATGACAGTAAATCAAGTGATATTTCAGACATGACCCCAGTGCATTCCCGTAGTAAATAATGACTCTCGTTAATGACGATATGAGTAATATCTTAGAGTACCTTTCAAGAAATGAACAGGAACTAGAAGGTTTTAATAAGAAAAATAACAAGATGGACATTTATCAGCAGGACGGATTGATGGTTCGTATCAATTTTCTAACAAGGGCATGACAACCGCGAGCCTGATAACGTAACTAAATCTAGTTAGCGGTACGTCATCGAAGAAATTACTGAATTGTATTAAGTAAGCGAGCGATATTAACGACGCACCAACTAGCAATGAATATTCTACGTGATGAACGAAGCCCGTTTAACAGCTTTCGTGAGCTTGTACTCCTACTTTTACCGTTACACGTTCATTTCATTTTCGGATCGGACGTAGATAGTTCGCCGGTGTTTTGAACGAATTCGGTCGTACATTATCTAATTAGCAAATTACGAAATTACGCATTAGGGGACAAGGTTGCTCCAATTAACTAGGGCGACATTATTTACTTGTATTTAACATAAGTCATCTGTCAGTAGACGGCTTTTATCAGTTTCGTGCAGTTTACGCGAAGTAAACAACCAAGTCGATTTGCCACCTAGGCACCATGCGGTCTTCGTTATTTCCATATGCTAGGTATTTTAGTATCGCAGCATAGTGTATAACGAAACAGGACTTGTTTATGTGAACCAAGTGGATTGTGTCATCACTTTCTTTCCGTTTGCTTAAATCTTACTTCATTTGCATATTATTAGTGAGTTATCTGTGTTGATGCAATAGTGGATCAATTTCAATGTCAATAAATTTTCAAAATGGATAAAAAACTAGACTTATTGTCCTTGCTTGAGGTAAATATATAACCTTTTTTTTTTAGAACCGTCACTATAAATAATGCAGTAGAGTTTGATTTATAATTAATGAATTAAACATTATTTATCTTTAAACATAAATGGTTTAAATTAAAATTTTCTGGTTAAAGATTTATGCCAAATGCATTTCCCTTTCCTTTTGCTGTTACAAATAATTATAGCTGTAACTTTGAAAGAATGCAGCTCTGCTGAAACCTTCACTTGAGCCTTTCTTTTATATGAATTGAGTTAACATGAAAATATATTCCATACATCATGTTTTTGTGTTATTACTTCAGTCTGTAATATTTCCTCATGGTTATAAATGTTATAATACTTAATTTTTTAATTATCATATTTTCTTTAATGCATTATTATATGTATTTTAAGATGATATGTTGTTGTTTAGATTTTATATTTTTATATTTATCAGATTAAAGATATGAATCTTAAGGTTGTGAAATATGATATTGCTTTTAATAAAATATGCTTATATTTTAATTGATTTGTCTCCTTGGTAATATCTAAAATTGACTAAGATAAAATTAACCATAACATATTTTAATAAATTTTTTAAATTTTATAATTACTATTTAAATAAAACATAGTTTTTACTGATTTAAAGTGTATTCATTCATAGTGATAATGGCCTATATTTTCTCACTAACATTGCAAGCTCTGTCTCTCTCTGTCATATATTTTCTAAAATAAGACCTAGGTTACTCATTCTTGCATTGGCTATCTTTTAGTGAAATTCATGTTAAAATCAGGCCAGTTATTTCAAAGATTAGCCATAACAAATAGACAGACAGACTAAAATTAAAAAAAAAAATAATGTTTTGTTATATGTAATGGTATTAGATTTTTAATATTTTCTCTTTTTCTTAATTACTTTACTGTGACATAAACTGCCTCTGTAGCCTAATGGTAAGGATGTGTGCTTTAGAAACTAGGGATTGTGGGTTTGAATCCTGCGGAACTCAAAATAAGTTTTTGTTTCCTAGTTAGTTAGGGCAATTTAGGCTGATCACCCAATGGTCTGATAAGTGAGATGATTCATGTGTCCAATGGGCATATCAAAAGTCGGTCCACCGACCAACCCGCATTGGACCAGCGTGGTGGGATATGGTCCAAAAAACTCTCTAATGGAGGAGACATGAGCTGGGAGACCTATGTCCAGCAGTGGACTAACAGGCTGATGATGTATGATGATGATAACTTTAACTTGCTGTCAAGGGCAGGCTGTTAATAAGGTTCATGTTTCAGACCGACAACTGGCATGCGTCAGATGACCTCTTGGAGAATATCTTCTCATTGGATCAAGGGTCATTCAACTTTTTGGACGATGCTCTTCCAGACTTCAACCTTGAACCAGTTAATCCGACACAGCCTGAGGGTCTTAGCAGCTCCTGCTCAGATAGCGGAGTGTCAAGTGATCCAGCCGAATTGTAAGTATTTATAGCATCTAACCAACATAAAATAATATCCATGGATGTTAGTATGTAAATGTCACTATATTTCAGACAATTAATAAAATTATTAAACATTATTACAACATTTAATTCTGAATACAATATGTAAGCAAAAAAGTTAAAAATTAAATAATAGTGTTTTATATTTGTATCCTTGAAGTTTCTTTGTCTTGTATCCGTACACCTAAAAATGTTGGTTGGTGTGTATGTGTCTAACATTTTTTTTCAATTAACTAGCTTTTTTAATAAAGATATATACAGGAAAGCATACCTTTGATGAGTTGTAATTTCACATAAATACAAGATACATATGAGTCGCATATTTCTTGACCAAAGTTTATAGGTAATATTATTAAAAAAAAATTGATTTCTTACATCACTAAACAAGTGTTAGTACGGATTAATGGATTGATATAAATATGACACAATTTGGAGTTAATGTAATGATGTCTTTTCTTTTTATTCATTCCATTAGTTTGTTTGAAAACGCTGACTCGAATATTAAATGTATACTCAAATGACTCACTGTGTATGCGGTCAATAAATTAAAATGTATTAGATTATTAACATTCTGAAATGTAGTAACTTATGTATTTCATATTGTTACATTAATAGGTTGGATATATATGGGTTATCATGTCGATAAACTTTTAACCCAATATCTATATCATTTTTATCTCTCTTGACTTAAAGAAATAAAATATCAAGTTTATGTAAGCATTGTTACTTAGTGCTGCCATGGAAAGCATTAGGCCATAGAATTAATTTAAATCAAAATTATTTGAACAGTTAATACATCAGTTAAATGTAATAACTGATTTGAACAGTTATTAAAATTATGATTTAAAATGTTCTGTAACTCTAAAATAATCCGACAGTTTTTAGCGCTTGTATCTTGATATAGAGATGTTTAATATTAATATGATATGAAGAATTTTTAAGTGTTATATATGTTAAATTTAGTATATTACATTTGTAGAAACATTGTCTTTAAAGGGTTCACTTGGCTATAAGACGTGTAGATAAATCTTTTGTATTTTGTTAGTATTAACAATTGTACTTCTTATTTCTTCAAGAGAGATGTCAACTAATCAAAAATATCTACAAATATCTTGTTTTAGGAAAAAGGTCTCACTTTAGATCTTTGTATAAAGTTGATTGTGTAACAAATTTTGTGAGTTAACGTTAGGTCAGCTTTCCGATTTCATTAACTACTATCGGATGTTCTTTTATGACCTTCATTTGTTAAATTACAAGATATGATGATATACATACTCTTGATATCTTATTATGGAAACAAACATTATTCTTTAACCATGTGCTATGCACTTGCACTTTTAAATTAAATTATCAATTATACATTGGACATTATAGACTATATCTGGATTCTAATGTCCGGATTTTCTTTAAGTGTCATTAGTAGCATTGAAACTTGGTAAATTGTAGTTCTGATTAAAATTATTAAGGCCCTTACAATTAGGAAGGTGCTTAAAGAATTTTCTCTACATTTTAGTATAACTAGTTTCTCGTATAGGCTTCATGTGGCTTTAGTATAGATCACATCTAGCTTGGTGCCTATCCATTGACTTGGATTCTATCTTATCAAAGTAACTGCAATTATTTTGTCATAAACCGATTGTCGCTCAGCGATCGACGTCTTGGTGACAATAACAGGGTTAATTAGTTTGAATCAATCCCGAGTTCTGTTTGGCCCTGATACAGAATACCAAATACAATTGCCTATTTGAAATTGATGATTTTATTAAAGGAGGAGACAAATGTATTAGCCACTAGCAGTCCGTCCGCGACTCTGACCGTTTTTTTTTTAGACTTAATAGTTTAAAAACTTAGTTTTCCTGGGTAAAAATAGCCTATGATATGCCTAGGTGAATGTAGCTTTCTAATGGTTTCAAATTCAAATTCAACAACCTTACAAACATACACACAAAAATATGTATCTTTCCTCTTTATAATATTGGTCTAAATAGGTGCACCGGATGGTAAGTAATACGCTAATAATTATGAGTAGTAACTTTTCTGCAAACGGTAAACGGTGGTAAACGGTAGAAAATCGGTAATCGAATGGTAAATGGTAAAATCCAATATGCTAGACAATTTAGAGATATAATTGAAGTGAATAAGTGTTATCTAAAACGCTAATGGGCCAGGTTCAATCCTACGCAATGTTTGATCAATTGATTTTTACCGTGTTTATTTAATTTTTATCACTGAATTAGCTCTCCCGCTCATTCCCATATTTACAATAATATTGAGGATATTTTTTAGATTAAATAAATTGATCATTCTGTAATAATAAACGAAAACTTTGTCTTTATTTGGTAACTCTTTATACGGGGCCCGAAGAAGTTTCGGAATATGCATGAAACTTCTTATCGCAGTAGCTTTAAGAGCTTTTATTGGTTCACATTCAATATAAACACGTCGGATGCCTTCGTGTCTGCTTGTTTCTTACGATGTGAAATTAGCACATTCCGCCAATTAATTGAAACATTGTGACCCACGGCAACGAACTGACAATCATCAAGACATCAGAGAAGACGATCACTGAGTGACAGTCGATTAATAACTACGCCATACATGCGACGCCGCATCCTCACTGTACATATTAAATTGAATTTTGAATGAACGGGAATAAATCCCGTTCATTCTTCATATTTTAGCCCCTAGGGTTTCGGAGTCTTCGGATTTGCTCGTATCCAAATATTTCGTTAATACCGTGATCCCCGTACCATAATACCCGTTAGGTTATTCGCGACTAGTTTGTTTCTATAACTTTTGTAACAGCCGCTGTTGCCCGCTACTTCGTCTTCGCGCTAATATGTAAATAAAAAAGCTTCAGCTTTATCCAAAATAAATAGCCTAAGTAAATGCCTGCTATAACACCCATCTGTAGTACCTAGTTCCCTGAAGTTGGACCAGCTATTTCAGATATTAGCCGGAACAAACAAAGAGACAGACCAAAATTTAAAAAAAAATGTTGATTTGCTAAATGTATCGCTTATCACAACGTAATCATTTAAAAACTGTTATTTCGATATTATAAACCGACACTCCAATTTTGTATATTTATATTGATTTAACATATTTTGTATTAATTGTTCATTTCTCAAAAATTAGTACTTTTCCTTTACTGTTCCTTTGTTAACCTTTCCGAGTCTAATTAACCTAAACTGAAATAATCACTGCCTCGGCAAAGTTAAACATCTTACAGCATAATACAATCCCCGATATATTAATTCGACGATTACTTCTGCCCCGTTTCGGGTCCGGTACCGAAACAAGTTAACGATTGCGAATTAAACTTTCACTACATTAGAGCGCCGAAAATTCGGACTGAATCCGGTACAAAGTTATTGCACAACGGCAGGCTGAAAAGTTGTCATCAGGCGTTGCCCGAAACTTGATCTGCTAGCGAGCGCATAGATGTTGTCGTATGACAATTTATATCCGCACCGAGTAGCCGGAGAGTGTGTTAGAGTTAACGATACAATCGCCACGAAACGTTGAGACCTTATTGGTGGACAGCCGGATTAGTCAGTTAATGTGAACCAATAAGAACGCGTAGTGCTTTATTAGATCCAATTAGAGTTACGACTTTTGGTTTCTTTATACACATGTAATTTTTTTGTAGCCCCTGGTAGTTTGAAATGTTTCCCAAATAAGGCAAAGTAGTTGTAATCGCAATTCTCGTAATAATTGATTTGGTATACTAATCTTTTTTTTTAATAAACATTTTTAGAGGTTCCTCTTATAAGGTATTATAATATATCGCTCTCAAGTTTTATCTCTAGCAGCCTGTATAAATTTTTTCCTATAAGGTTTTGATTTACTCCGTCCAAGTGTTGAACACTTTTTAACATATTTCTCCGATGCTTTGTTTAATGCGTGATGTTAGTTACTTTAAAGCTATCAATGACTTCAGTGTAGCGCTCAAAAAGGTTGACGAAAACAAAATTATTCTGTGTTTAACTAACTGTATAAAGTCTTCATATTAAACGAACTCTTCTCAGTTCAATATCCTAGGAAAGGCATAGACTTAAAGAAAGTCTTTTGTAAAGAACTTAACCTCGTTGTAATGTAATGTTCCAAAGTATTGCCTTTACAATGTTGTACACAAACTATACACTTATTTGTGCGCATTAATTATGTTTTCACAAGACGATGTTGAGATAATTGCTGTGTACGAATATGATTAATAATGAAGGTCATCTTGGGTTATCATTGTTTGTCGAACTGCTCCGTAACTAGCTATAGCTGTCTCATAAAACCTACCTACTACCTTCGTAGTCTAGTGATCTGATCTTACGCCTTTGGAGCCTTAGGTTCGAATCTAGTGCGAACTTTTTGCTGCCGTTTCCTACTTCGCCCGTATAACATTTTATTAAATTATAATACACTTTGCTTTATAAACTTGGTAATGCATATAGTAAACAAATTTTATAAACCTTTGATTTCATACGGCTAATGCATACTATGTTTTTCATCAAAATTGAATCATCATTATCAGACTGTGTTAGTCCACTGTTGGACAAATGGGTGCCTTCTCCATTAGGACCGAATCCTGCCACGCGAGTCCAATGCGGGTTTGTGGGTGGACTGACAGTGTACATACCCATACGACTAATTGATCATGTTACTTTCCTGACAATTGGGTGATCGGCCCAAATTGTCCTAACCAACCAGAAAACAATGATAACACAAAGTTGTTTCCCCGTGGGATTCGAACCCACGGCCTCCGGTTTATAATGCGAGGGCCAATACCGCTAGACCACAGAGGCGGGACAAAATTGAATAAAGCTAAATTCCATCTAGTCTTCTGCTTCTTTTCACTCAAGAAAAAATAACCCACTTTTGTTTTTTTTAGTTATAAAAATTTTAATCTCAGTGTTATATCAGTTTCTTATCTATATATTATTATATTATTTGCGTACTTGAAGATAAATAATTTTATATCGGTGCTGTAGTAAAATTTTAAGTTCTTGAAGGTAGGTCCCCTTTACTGGTGGCGGTCTAGGGTGGCAGCACCGCTGTGCTAGTAGTGTGTAAAAAGTACTGGTTCTAGTTTGAAGGGCACCGTAACCAGCGTATTTACTTGTAAACGAGACTTATCATCCTATGTCTCACGTAGGAATCGCGTTGGTTATGCCATTAGTAATGCTGACCAACTTAGGCGACGGCGAGTTCTTTCCATCAGGTAGCCCGACAGCTCGCCTAAATTAAAAATAAAAGTTGACCTAGAAAATGGCGAATATAGAAATAGCACTGTCATTTAAAACACCTTCTAAAGTACTTTAATTGCTACTTTAATTAAGTTCCGATTATGAGATGCATTATAATAAAACCCTTTGCAGCCCAAAACCATCTATGACCTCATGTTACACCCCAAAAATCGTTTGAAAATTAGATGTACATTCAGATTAATTTTGTAGTTGTTTTCTATTTTGTTTAAAATGTATTGTTATTATTGGTTTATTTATACGTATTATAAAATAAAGTCCTCGGCCGCGTCCGTATGTCTGTCTGTTCGCGATAAACCCAAATACTCGTGCACAGATTTTCACGTAGTTTTCTATAATCGATAGAATGATTCTTCCGGAAGACTTTAGTCAAAACTAACTTTTGCGAAAATCTGAGAAGAAAAATCTTTTCTCACTACATCTCTAGGCCACTTCGTCGCTTTGGGCTACATCTATTATGTCTATTCACATTCGTAATAAATGGTTAAAAAATTAAAAACTAAATCAATTACAGTATAGCACTTTTTGAAATTATTAACATTTTTCAAGATTAAATCACGAATGTTAAAATGAACTCCTTCGAGTCTTTTTCTTGTAATCTTATTATAAGCGGTTTAACAAGAACTTACTAAAGCGAACACTTTACTTAATGCGTACGTTAAGTGAAAGTTGCAAAAATATGTAAAGTGAAATATTTAATTGCTACGGTTTAAATGCGAGTGCTCGGAGCAATGCGGGCTTTTAACCGTTATGAATATTTTAACACGACAAAACTACAAGAGAAGATTTCTTACCGGGCAGCAATGTCATTACGTCATTATTGTCATTCTATACAAGGGCCTAATAGACTATGTAATTTACGTAAACCTTACGTTGAGCTTGAATAAAAAGCGTTTTAATTAGTGGACCTATCCCATGGACGATCATCGTGCATTAAATAGCATTTCATACGTTATGGTTCCAAAAAAGTTTGAATTTAAACACTTTTTACGGAAGTTTAATCTCATATTGGCTTAAATATTTAATCGCAATGAAATTACGTCTAGCGTTCTTATTGATGAATTGTCACCGAGATGTCAATCGCTGAGTAACCGTTGGCTAATTCAAACGCCGTACGTACGACTTCGCTATGGGTTAATTTTTTAACATCAATTCCTTGTGTAATTAGGCTCTGATATAGACCATCGACCGTTGATCGCATTCAAGCGGGATGATAAAAAGGTCTTCCTTTACAGTGACTTCGAGCAATCACTCTCGCCCTGCCTCATACAGAATCCTTGCAACGACGCGAGTCAAGTATTGGGGCCAATGAGCCCCGAAGACAGTCAGGACGTGGTCATTCAGGAAACTGACACCTACAGTTCAAACGAGTCCCAAGGATCGGCGGACGACGTGGTGGACTTTGAGAGGGACATCGTGTCCGGCTTCTTCAACAAGAGTACATTCCATAATGCCGGTAAGTCGTTTTTCTACAAAGTGATACGCGTTGCCTGAAAGAAATTATGTGTACAAGACCTAATCTTACCCAGCCGCTATGAGGTATGGATAAATTCGACTCTATATTGTGAGCCAATCGCGTCGTAAACTGTACATAGATGAAAAAAAAGCATTTTTTATTTAAAAAGTTTCAGTTTAGACGTCAGTACATATGTACATAGTTATATATAACATTGAATGTAAATACCGATAAGCGCTATATAAATAGAAGTATGCGTAAATACAGTTACAATACTGTTTTTAGTGCATCGTTATATTTTCAGCATCTATTCTTGTTACTTTTATTTCGATGATAATGCTAAGAATAATTATTTTAACAGCACTAAGTAGACTTTGATCGATTTCACATGAAAAATTGTTATAAAATTTCCTAATAAAAGAATTTCGCTGATTATATTCAACCGTAAAATGTACCTAACATTTCTAATGACGTCGGCAATACCCTCCGCTATTGATTCAACAGAATGCTGGCATTTGTCCTCGATTTCGCAAGAAGCGACCGATATTGTACCGTTTAGACAACAGAGTTCAGCACTTATAAGTCACATTCACTCTTTAATTTGTGGCCGATGATTTATTGTGATGCAATTTTATGACTTATTATCTTAGTTTGTATTGGAATTTGATGTATAGGTGAACGTAGTACTACTATTGGGATAGGCGATTGGGGTGTTAATATAGTAATATTAGACAATACAGCAGAAGCTGTTCTTATAAATCAATTTGATTTTTTTGTTTCTCCTTAAGCTTGCTGTCCGTTATGTTGTTTAAATATGAAATTATAACGTCTACAGTGTGGATGCACCAAAATATTTTATTGCACTTCAATAGAAAGTATCATAAAAATCATCGTTTTTGCTTTGTTCGTTTCGTACTGAGCGCCGCCGTCTTGTTTTAGGCAAAGGCACCAGGAAGCGTCGCCTGTCTCAGACGCCACAAGCATCGGCTCAGCCGAAACTGCCCAAGGGCACTGTCAACCCACAAAAGCCACAGCTGGTGGTCAAGGCTCAACCCCAGAGGCCGGTCAAGCTGGCCAACGTGCAAGTTATCCATCCGCAACCAACTAAAGTGTACTCGAAACCGGTAGAGCCGGTCGCGCCCCAGCGTAGGGTGATACGCGTCGCCCCAATGGCCGGTAATCCCCGCTCGATCCTCCTCCCGGTCACGATAAAGGATATGAAGGACCTGAAATCGATCAAGATTATAAATGCGGCCGATCTGAAACACGCACCAAATATCAAGATCGCAGCGGCCAATCTTCTGTCGCAGAGGAAGCTGCAGGAGCTGAAGGTGGAGGCGCGTGGCGATTACGATTACGAGCAGGGCGGCAATAATTGTGGTGGGTTTTTTATTGATATTAATATTAGTGATATAATAAAAAAGGCCTGTTGGTTTTCGATGCTTTCGTGGAAAAAATGTTGTATCAGTTTCTTTAATAGTTTAAACTGACAGTATTTAATGATGCAAATTAAATGATATATTAGCTAATCACATTTACATGCATATGTCATTATAATCTTTCCCTTGTTCTCAGTTAGCTCTACCTTTAATTTTCCTAACCACCCAAGTTGTCTGGAAGATGTTACCACAGGATTTAATGTAAATGATGATGTTTTAAATTATATTACCATCAATTTACATTGAGTAAATCTTCTTAAATAAATATATTCCAAAAAAGTAGGTAAATATGTTAACCCATTTTATTAATGAATTCTATCTAAACGAGAAAGATATCGGTTTAACAATTTGTTTCTGAACGCAAAAGAAATGGAAACATATTCCCTTCATTTTAGCAGCTTTGTTTATTTAATTATCACCATCATTTGATTTTCATTAACCAATGTGTCATTGATTCGTAATTACCTCTGTTTTTTTCGTATTCCATTAATGGGATGTAACCATTTAGTTTGGTGACTAAATTTGAAAATTACCACAAGCAGAATAATTCAGTAATATTGTGAATAATAAAATATTATAGGTGGTCTAGCGGTGTTGGCCCTAGCTTTATAAACTGGAAGTCGTGGGTTCGAATCCCGCGGGGAAAAAACTTTGTGCTATCGTTGTTTTCTGGTTGGTTGGTTAGGACAATTTGGGTAGGTAGAACACTCAGTTGTCTGAACAGTAAGATGATCCATGCGTCGGATGGGCATGTAAAAGGTCGGTCAACCAGCGTAGTTGGAAACTGTACAGAAACCTTAATGGAGAAGGCGTGCATTAGGGTATGCGATGTCCAGCAGTGGACTAACACAGGCTGATGATGATGACGGTATTTTATATATTGGCCAAGTTAGATTTGGTAATAAATGTATACAAATTTACCCAACTTAGTTGCGTACCTATGATGTAGTTATTAGTCGACCGTCGATGGGCTGCATAATTTTGAATAATTATCAACAAATATTGCTACGCTCAAGTGCGGCCATAATCGATGGCATTGTTTTGTACATTGTTGCGTTGGATACGACGATATTGAGTCGAAATTGCGGTTCAATATTCCAATTGTTCCGAACGCCCAAGCATTATGCAGATGATATGAATTCGTGCTTCTATCGTTCGCTCGTCGATCGTCTATGCGCCCGCTGCAAATAATAACTGTTGTATACGCGAATACTATAGATGATGAACAACTACTTTTCCATTTAAGTAATCTGTATATAAAATACTATTTATTATTAGGACAAGTGAAATTTTAACGAAATAATATGACTGAATTCAAACAGTACAGAACCGTTTTACGCAATTCAAGCGGGTAACAAAGTGAAATTGCCCTGTGATATCTGCCCCCGCATTGTGAATCTCTCATATCTTTCAAGATATCCATTTAATCGAAATGTCGTGTATGACATGTTTCATGCTAATAGAATGAAGATTTTTATAAGGTTGTAAACTTTTTCGAGAACTTCAATATATTACCTTAAATGAGCTTTAAACATGCCTAATTGCAATTTTTAAAAATATGATGGTTATTGTGCGTTAGTATTAACACATAGATATATGCGCTCGCGGACTTTATTATAGTCCAGTTGAAGAAGTACAATTATGTAGGGACTTTGTCTATCTTTTACGGTTTTGGCAGCGGTTGTAATTTAATTGCACGAGATTTTTGATTTCTGGTGCCGTAATTTTTATTTTTATTTCTCAAATATCTATGAAACTACTTATCACAAAATTATTAAAAATAAATGGAACCAAAGAGAAGTTACTATCTATCACTAAAAAAAAAAGAATGAACAAAATCGGAGCACTAGGAGCGGAGCAACAAGCTAACATAGGTAACCGGTGGTAGGTCCCCTTTCTACTGTGGACCGTCTGGGTGGGTACTACCGCGGTGCCTATTTCTACCGCGAAGCAGTAGTGTGAAAACATTACTGTGTTCCGGTTGGAAGGGCACCGTAGCCAGCGTATTTACTAGGTAAACGAGACTTAACTTCTTATGTCTCACGGTAGGCAGCGCGTTGATGATACCTGTATTGCCAATGTCTATGGGCGTCGGTGACCGAAAGTGGTCACCGATGCAGGTGGCTCGTCTTCTCGTCTGCCTGCGTATGCAATACAAAAAAATATCAGAAGCGCTACTCGTCTGATAATCTCAGTGGAGTGGTCAAACGCACTCACAAAACAGTCTGATGCCACTTGCAAATCTCTAGAATCGTGTATCGAATCCTCTCGAGCCGGCACAGAGCCGTGGTCCAATATTTCGGTCCAAATTAACTTTTCAAATGCACTTGTGAATTTATACATCTTGTGACCTTGGGCGCTCAGGCGGTCGAAAGGCCGGTTTACGGGAATTCTGTGCACTAGCATCAATACGGTCGGATGCTTTCTGGTTTTGTGTGCTTATGTGCTGGTTTTGCCGTCTCGTTATTGTTGGAAAAGTTAAAATACGATTCGTTATAAGTTAATTTTTGTTAAATTAACTAGAGTTTATACGTTTAAGGCGGCGTTCAAATTCGCAACGCCATTGGCTGCCGTGAGTTGAAAGATGGCTTATTATTAAATAGTAATTACCCCTAATAGTTCGTCTACTACGCGTGTTAATAAAAATATTTTTTGCCCAAGTTTTAGACCCTTTCAAAATGTTCTCTATGCAAAACAAAGTAGTGACAGTACCACTTGTTTAAAAAAATGCACACAGTGACCCAATCTGAGCTCAAAAAATAATTTATAAATAGTAAACCGAATTTGAAAAATCTTAATATTTTAACATAACAATAACTTTATTCGCACTTGCTTCATGATGGTCAAAAACGTTAACACCAATTCGGAATGGGACTCCTCTGACCTGATGATAACCGGCCTAGTCTTTGTGAAATCTTTTAACATTATATTTTTATATATTCAGTTCACACACAGTTCTAAGGATAGACTTTTTATTCTAATAAGGAGGTAGAGCCAGCATTTCCTTCCTCCGTGGGCTAGTGGTAAGGGCGTGTGCTTTATAAACCGGAGGTCGTGAGTTCGAATCCTGCGCAGGCTTAACAAATTTTCATTGTTATTTCCTAGCTGGTTAATTGTTCGTTGGGAAAATTAGGCCGATCGCACAATTGTCCGAAAAGTAAAATAATCCATGCGTTCGATGGACATGTCAAAAGTTGGTCCACCCATTAACCTACATTGGACCAACGTGGCAATCGAGAGGGCGAGCATTAGGGGAGGCCTATGCTCAACAGTGGGCTAAAACAGACTGATGATGACGACGAAAAAGACTTTCTTTTCTATTCCAACAATGTTTAGTTTCTGACTAAGGTCTTTGTACTCAGATGACTCTGGTAGCGACCATAGCGACGACGACGAGCCGGAACCTAGGGATATCAAACCGGACGGCAAGGGTTACCCTCGTCTAGTGCTGACTGCCGAAGAACGTCGTCTCCTGGCCAAGGAGGGCATATCCCTCCCCTCCAGCTATCCCCTGACTAAGCACGAAGAGCGCGAGCTGAAGAGGATCAGGCGCAAGATTAGGAACAAGATCTCCGCCCAGGACTCGCGCAAACGCAAGAAGGAGTACGTCGACGGACTCGAAGATAGGTGAGTTAGCATTCATTTATTTTATGAATTGCTACGCTAAATAGTAACAAATACCAGTATTTCGACATATATACATGTATTTTATAATATTTGCCGCGACAATATTAAGTAGGGCACGTAATTACACCTAGAAGTGAACATCGCCTCGTAAACTATTCAGTATAAATTTCCTTGTGGACACAACTGCTTTCAAGGTGATTTCACACATATATACGAAACAATACCTGTGAATCGATAATGCGGCCGCAGTTTATAGGTGTTATCAATATCGTGTTTTTAGGGCAAGGGCATTTTATCCGCAAATGTTTATCATTTATTGTGAAGTCCACTAATTCATCACCAACGGGGGCGCCGTTGGTGATGAATTTCGTTAAACCCGTTCTTAACTAACCTCTACTTGGCTCGAAGAACTATTTATAGCAAATTTCATGTCAATCCGTTTTATAGCTTCAATACCGCGATCATTAAGTCCAAAAACGGGATCTCCTATATGTGTGTAGATAAAAAATAATGTAAATTACCTGTACCAAAAATAATTTGTAGGTATATAGGAAGATAAAATGAAAATATGCTCCTAGATACCATTATCATATAGATTTGAATTATCCGATATGATTATATTACGTTCAGTTGTTTATTCGCTATGTATCTTTTAATTATCTCTTCGGCGGAATACGGAAACTCTTGTTATGCGTCTCAGGAATTATATATAAACAACTCATCGATTTATCAAAAAATATCGATAAAGTTTATAATTGAATAGTAGATATATCGAGATTATCCCTATTATTTTGAGAATATTATTTGCATATAGTTTTTTTTTATATGGTTATTCTTTTGTAAAAAGTAGTTCAATTCTGTTAACGTTTGAGAGTGGACGTATAACTCTTTATCTATTAAATCTGCAATTACGATATATTCAACTTTTACCCTTTTGTACATAGTGTTAAGTGTTTTAATTGTGTGAAACGAATTGCACGCGTTAATGGAAATAGTGCCATCTTCGTCTAGCGATCCGTGTACCTGCTACGAAGCACGACCCCGCGCCCGCGTCGCAACTCTGCTGCATCTCGGTCACACTAAGGGAATTCTATCTATCCGTCACTCTCTGATTTTTACCTGCTTGTTAATCGCAAATTGTAAATATACGGAGCAATGAATCGCACACCTCCAAACAAGTTTCTTTCAAATCCGGAGCTGTGCGCACCGACAAAGGATGACAACGTAAATATTCGAAAGCGGAAGCAACCAGCTGATGATATCAAAGAAAAAATTGCTGAGATTGTCGAACAAAAATTAAATGATAAATTTAAAGAATTTCACCATAACATTCAGAAAATTATAACCGAAACCATTGATAACTCATTATTAAATTTAAAAAATGAATTTCAAAAAGTGTCTGAGAACATTTCTAATATAAATGCTTCTATCCTTACACTCGAGACTGACAATGCAAGCATACGGGAAAGCATCACAACTATTACCACACGGCTCACTGCTATGGAGACTTCACTGACAGATACTAATAAGCGCTTTGATACTATCGAGGACCGAGTAAAATCGCTTGAAGCGAAGTGTAGTAATGAGCTTTTGAATCAAGTCAGCGCTTTAGAAAATAAAATTTCTATAATGGAGCAACAGTCTCGCGACTGCAATTTGGAGATTGTTAACCTCCCAGAACGCGTAATGAAAATCTCACAGGGACTGTTATTAAAGCTTGCTGCAGTGGTGGGCATGAAGATGACTGCAAGTGATGTAGCTGCGGTACACCGCGTGCCACGCCAATACTAAAGACGGGCGCCTAAAAATGTCATAGTTCGATTTCATTCGAAAATGCTACGGGACAGTGTAGTTGAATCGTGCCGCTCAAAGAAGGAAAAGGACAAGAGATGCCTAACGTCTGAAGATCTCTCAATCACGGGGACAACACACAACATCTACATTAATGAAAATTTGACCCTTAAAATGAGCAATTATTTCGTGAAACTCGCACGAAAGCTAAAGAGCGCGATTATAAATTTGTGTGGGTCAAATTCGGCACCATCCTCGTTCGTAAAACTCCTACGTCGTAGGTACTCGTTATTAGATCAATACAGGATATCAAAAAAATTATCCAGGGTTATATATTATATTAACCTGTATTATCATATTATGATCATGTTTACCTTTATTTTGTATCTTTTAGTAATAGATTTATATACGAGCACTGCATTACATAAAATATAAACCACACTTATTTTGCACCTACACACGCCACACACACACCTAAAACAGTTGTCACTCACATACAATTTACTGACTTTCTTACAAAACAACTTTAATAACAAATGTTGCTTGAATTTACGACGTAGTAAAATAAAAAAATACCAAGTTAATAAACATATTACTGCTTTCAAATATATAGACTTAACTCGTTGCCTTATTATTATTATTAATACTATAACTTTAACGCTGTATAAATGGCTAATTTAAATAAACTATCAATATATTACCAGAACTGCCGCGGACTTAGAACTAAACTGCATGTATTGTATATGAACATTCTTCAGCAGTCATATGACATAATCGTATTAACCGAAACATGGCTAAATAATGACATATCTAATAGTGAATTTATTGACGCTAGATACAATGTTTACAGAAGTGACCGTAATTACGCGATTACGGGGCGGCGTGACGTGGCGGGTGTTGGTCGCCGTAATGAGTAATATCCGTGTAGCGCCCTTTCCTCACGTCTACCGTTCCTCTCTTTCTCCGATTATTGACCATATACTTTTACAAATGGTAACGAACCTAATAAGTTACTAATTAGCGCACTTTATATTCCACCAGCAACTGACTGTAACAGTTATGAAACCTATTTTGTTTTTATGCAATCTATCCTAGAGGAGTTTTCAATACAAAATTTCTGCATTATTGGAGACTTTAACGCTCCTAAATTGGACTGGAGTGCCCGTCATTATGGTCTTAAACCAATACTTACAGGAAATAATATAGGTTGTACGATATCAAAATCTATAGCAAATTTTATTTCACAGTTGACTTGTTATCAACTAAACTACTTAAAAAACTGTAATGACCGTATTCTAGACTTGTTTATAACAAGTAACGCGGATTGCCACCTGTTTCCCACACCGCTTAGTGTTGTTCCTTTGGATAAAAATCATCCACCATTTTACGTTTTATTACCTTTGACTGATTGTATTGAACAAAAAATAATTAAACCGAGAATTCACTATTATTTCAATAAAGCGGATTATAACATTATCAATAATGAACTGTCGGAAAGAAAGTGGGATGAAATATTTAAAAATAAATCAATTGAAGCCTCGGTAACAGTCTTTTATGAAACTATTTACGATATAATTACAAAAAATGTGCCCTCTAAATTAGTAAAACGATCACACTATCCCATGTGGTTTAATAAATCATTAATAAAACTTTTCAAAAACAAAACGATACTGGGTTAAATGGAAAAAATTTGGAAATATACTTGATCATAATAAATTTAAAAATATAGATCAAAATTTGACATTGAAAGCAAAATTAGCTATCTAACTACATGAACAGGGTTGAAGATAATATCAGTCGAGACGTAAAATATTTTGGAATTACGTGTCAAATAAAAAATATCAATAATATTCCGCTGTAGTATCTTACAATAATGAAACTGCTGACAATCCAATAGATATTGCCAATTTATTCTCTACTTACTTTGAATCGGTTTTGAACCGTCTTCACTAGGAAGATTACAATATAGAAGTACACAATTTTGTTTTTCGGACATTACTATGTCACAAAATATTATCTCGAAATCATTCTCTCCCAAGTGAGATCGTCAACGTATTGCAGTCTCTGGATACTTCCAAAGGACCGGTACCGATAATATTCCACCAGTTTTCTTAAAACACATCAAAACAGATATGTCCGCCTTTATTGTATTTATTTAACAAATGTTTAAGAGATGGTGTATGTCCGAGTATCTGGAAGTCTGCAAAAATAGTACCGGTGCATAAAACAGGATCAGGAATGAATGTAAATAACTACCGCCTTATATCCGTCTTGTCCGCGCTATCAAAGGTCTTCGAAAGACTTATTTATAACGCAATATACCCACAACTACATAATTCTATACTAACCCAACAACATGGGTTTGTGCGGCGTCGCTCAACGATTACCAACTTATTACTTTATACTACTGAACTTTATGAAACTATTGACGGTAATGGACAAACTGACAGCATATATACAGACATTCGAAAAGCCTTTGATAGGGTAGATCATCAAATTCCCCTAAAAAAAATTGCCTATAATGGTATATGTGATAACTTATGGAGGTGGTTTAAATCGTACATCACAAACCGAACACAGAGAGTTATCATTAGCGGATATGAATCTTCTGAAGTACATATTTCCTCTGGAGTACCTCAAGGGTCCATTCTTGGGCCATTGCTTTTTTTATTTATAAACGACATCAATCAATGTTTTAGCTTCTGTAAATTTCTTCTTTATGCAGATGACCTTAAATTTATTACACGATCAATGATCTTAACCTCAACATTTTAATACAAAAAGACCTAGACAATTTCTCTTCCTACTGCATAAAAAACAAACTCTCATTAAGCATTAATAAATGTTACTCAATAACATTTACAAAAAAACATAATATTAGTCAGTCACATAATAGTAGTTACTCTCTTAGTGGTGTAAATCTTGAGAAAATCCAACTCGTACGAGATCTTGGTGTCACTCTCGACTCCAAACTTACATTAGATGTCTATGTCAATAACATTTGTAACCAAGCCTTTAAACTATATGGATTCGTCATTAGAGCTTGTAAAGACTTTAGAAAATCCTCAACCTATCTATATTTATATAAATCTCTTGTCAGGCCCCAATTAGAATATGCGGTACCCATTTGGAATCCTTTTACGAGCAATATTCAACTCAAATGAAAAAGTGCAGAAAAATTTCTTAAAACGGTTGAGTACAAATGTACCAAAAATATCTAGATTACTCTTATCTTTTAAAAAATATCAAATATTACACCTTAAGGATGACGCTCTACAACTAAACACTATGTTGATGTATGACCTACTACATCATAGATATGATTGCATACCGTTAATTAATAGAATACGTTTTAATGTTCCTGTTCCTTCTAACACAAGGTCAACTCGTGTCCTAAAAACTTTTGCAAATGCTAAATGTCGTACTAACTGGTAAATGCTCCCACTTTTCAGCCTTTGTCCACATATAACACATATTTTAATCATATTGATATATTCTCGATGCGTGCCGGCAGTTTTAAGAAATCAATTATAAAGGCACTCAGTGATACAAGTGAAGCGGACACAATACGCAATGCTCACTAATTACTTTGAAGCAAATAAAATGTTAAGAGCACTATTTTCATTTCTATTTTCAACAATTTAAAAAACACACACGCACACACACACACACAAATACACAACGCATGCACGTATTTTATTTTACTTTAGTTATTTTACTCTCAAAGTCATGTTAAGATTTCCCTTTATATTAAATTAAGATAATTAATTGTGTTAGATAAAATTTACGTTCATTCTCAAATTCATTAAATTTTGCAGTAACCAGTGACAGATGATGTTGGTTTTATAGTTATTTAAACTTTAATTACTTACTTACATTACTTACTACTTACATTTAAGACTTCTAATTGTGATACTGTTTGTTTGTCCAATAAATAAATAAATAAAAAAAAAATAAATATAATAATACGGTTTGGTTCCTTCTCTCTACAAAGGTCAGTGAGGTGCAGTGTACTCTTAAGCCAACTATTAAAGATCTATGTAATTTTATAAAGACAGATTCAAACATTGCAAATTCAATAACAGTCCAATATCTTGAGTGATACCCGCGTCATACGGGTAAATGTTATTTCCGAGTATTTCTTTCCTGTCCCATATTAAGCGTGCATGTATTGTCTACTGGCATGGCTCGATCCGTATAATAATAAACAAGCTATTGATTCGTCGCAGGGTGAAGCAATGCTCGGCAGAGAACCAGACGCTTATGCGGAGGATAAAGATTCTGCAGTCGCAGAACCAAACTCTCAGCGCCCAACTGAAGAGGCTTCAGGTATGCATAATAATTTATCGTATTCACGCGAATACTACGTATTTATAAGCAGCGGAAACGTTAAGGAGAAGCGTAGGGTTCGCAAAGGTCCCGCTGAGTTTCCTTCGCCGGTTCTTCTCAGGTCGGAGGCGTCCTTTTCCGAACCGGTGGTAGATTTTTGACAATCGATTAGTGGGTGTATCGCTCCCATGTTGAATAAAGATATTTGAATTTGAATCTTGATCGGATCGATGAGAAGACATCTTTAATAAGCCAGTGACTTGAAGAATTATATTATATTATGAAAGCCTCTAAGTATGTACTCTCTATATTTTACTATGGTAAGAGAAGGTAAAATTTTTCTCTGATATTAATCATATAACAAAATTACCTTATTAAATAAAATTACTTTACGGATTTTATCGCATTTATTTTACATTTAAATTCCCGACGTTTCGAACACTTTCCAGCGGCCGTGGTCCCGTGACACAATCCGTAAAGTAATTTTATTTAATAATGTATAATATTCGCGCAAGCAATAGGAATAAAATTACCTTCTTTTCCGATTTTCTCGGCGCTTTTATAAGTTTTATATTATTGAACTTATGAAAATAAATGATGATAGTTCAATAATATGTTAGTTTCAAACAGGTAAAGGGCTTTAAAGTGCCAATCGTCAATCAGTGATACTAACCAATGTGACTGTTCTTTCCGCTTATATAATTTGTTATAATACATTTTACGATGTTGCGAATCTTTTTTGATTCTAGTGTTGATAGGTTGTTAATTGCACTTATAAGTTATTTTTCATGAGAGCATCTGAAATTCAAGCGGTAATTAATTTCACATAACATTATGTTTACGCATTTTTCGTACATTTTTGGGCACACAGTACGTTTTTATGGCCTAACACGTGGTTCTTTACATAATTAAGTTTAAATATAACGTAATGTAATAATAATCTAAGCTAAATATACATAATATAATTAATAATTATAATTTAATTTAAGATCATTAATAAATTGTAATATTATATATTTTAAGATCATCAAAGCATTGAATCGGTAAACTTCTACTCTTTATAATCCAAATGAAAATAATTTTTTAAACTCAATTATTGTTCTTTACAAAACTTTCTCGAATAATCTACAAGTGTAATGCGCCCTCGTGCGCCTCTCGTGTGATAAGACTTAAACTTGGCAGACAGAAAAATCTTCCAATTGAACGACTAAAATACTGTGCGCGCTGCGACGCTATTGCAATTACCACACAGTTTGTTAGCCATTCGAGTGGAAACCATTTGAAACGTTCTATTTTGCTGTAATATTTTTTTTTTAATTTCGGCACTCCCTTAACAATTTTTCCGAGCGTTTCAGTGCTATCGAACTACTGAATGTAAAATCGCATAACCCGATTAAGCAGTTTCCATTTGTAAAATACTAACTGCTGAATAACAACTGTCAGAGTGAATGGAACAAAGGTTTGGAAATGAACGGCTTCATAATAATAGGAATGGTATAAAATCAAAATGTTTACATTTTAGAAAGTTTTTTAGAACAATGGAAACTGTTTTCCTTCGCTTAGTTTTTGCTTTTTAAAATGCGATATAAGTTTATGAACACAGACGCTAATGGCAAAATAACGTGTTTTGGTCTTATTGGGTAAATATCGCTCAAATGCGACGCTTAAACTTGCCATGCTTAGCCTTTTTTACGTAAGTCATCTCACGCTTTCAGTTTCAGTTTCATATTCTTGCTTTTTTGTTTTTATGTGTAGTTTAATTTATAACTAAATTTCAGCTTTATATCTAATTTTATATTCTATAAAGATCCCTAAGCTTATATATAGCCGAATATATAAAGCAACAGTATGTCACTGCTATGAAATTGTATGGCCCATTTTGCTAAAAATGGAAACAAGGATATAGCGAAAGTTTTGCAATATTAACAGTTACATGTATAAGTTTATTAGCGGAAATGCATCTGAAAGTTCAGTTTTTGTACCTCTTTCAACTTTAGAAAGTACGAGGCTAGCGGGACTCGGTTCTTCGTGACCTACATATTTTTTGTGAGCGTAGACTCGAATTACATTATATAGCTCGCTTCCTTTCACCCACGACTTTGCTCGTTTTACACATCGCCGGTTTGGTAGTCTGAAGAAAGTGAATGTATCTCGTTTATTATAGAGCATAAATTCATCCAAGCCGACATACTAACTTTCACCTAAATAATTAAACTTGCGTGAATCTTAAACCGCGATTTTGTTCGCGTAGAAGGTTAGAAAATTTTGAAACTTGACCTTAAAAAGAAAAAGTCTATTCTGTGAACATGGATACGTCGAGTATAAAACAATTTTTGAAATAATTAGACGCAACGAAATCCTTAAAACTATTATTTATCAAGAGAAACAAAGCTACAATTTAGAATATTTTTTTAAACGTGTACTCCGCTCCTGTTAGTCTATCTAGCCTAGTCTATCTAGCCTAGCTTAGCACTGAAAGTAATTGTTATACAGCCGCCATAGGCATCACCAAGCGTTATTAAGCCAATAAGCGAGTCACACGTTTGCAGTAACCTTATAAAGGTGAGTATAGGGTTTTATTTTTGTAAAAAATCCTATCTTATTCATCATCATCAGCCTGTGATAGTCCACTGCTGGACATAGGCCTGTCCTAATACACCCCTATCCATTAGAGGGTTTTTGGACCGTATCCCACTATGCTGGTCCAGCGCGGGTTGGTGGGTGGACCGATTTTTCACATGCCCATCCGACGCATGGATCGTCTTACTTTTCAGACAATTGGGTGTTCAGCCGAAATTGCCCTAACCAACTAGGAAACAACAATGAAAATTTGTTGAGCCCACGCAGAATTCGATCCCTCGACTTCCGGTTTCTAAAGCACACGCCCATACAACGATGCGACGAAGGCAGACCTGTGTTATTTAACACAAATGGTTTGAATTCGTAAGATGGCATAGTGCAACTGATGGGGTGAACATAACGTATTGTAATGCTTAGCCCAAGAGAAGATGAGTTTGAGGTTAACATTGTAACCCATAATAACGAAGTACTCTCGTACGTATGGTAAAAGTTATTAATCAACTTCGTTTATAATTCATGTAGTTATAAGAACGACATTTAATGTCGATTCGTTGCCATATGGGTAACATTGTTTACCCCAATTTTATCTTCATCATCATGAAAAAGAAAAACGTTTAAGCATTTCACTTCCTATTTAACGGGGTATACTAACTGCAAACGTCTGAATGAATATCGAAAAAGTTGGTCAAAGCTTTCTTGGAAAACGTTAACGGTCCAACCGTTACGTCAAACGGGAAATGCATATTTACATGTTAATAAGCCCTCGGCACAGAGTTCCACTTTGCAATACCTTTGTATTAATTGATTTTAGTGTTGAGGAGATAATTATCGTAAGTATAATTGTATTTCTTTAGTAAAAATTTAAATGGTAAAAAAATATTTGGCTTTTACATTAGGAAGCTCCACCAATGTGCTAGTCTATTTCTAATGATGTTGATACTGTTATTAATAATTATCAGTAATAATTATGTTAGTAATAGTTATTAAAAATAATTATGTTTAACAAAACATAAATTTAAATCTATTACATCCAAAATATTCATAACTCAATTCCGTATTATACTAATGATGAACAAACCACAATAACGCTTTGCCTGCGAGCGTTAACCAGAATTTAAGCCGTGAAAATTTTCAAATTATCATATTGTCTAGTAAACTAACTGTCGCATACCAGATAGGCCAAATTTATGTAACGCTAAAATGCTAAAAAGGTGTAAATTTCAATAGGTCACTGACTCGCCTGTTTGCACAAATCCGATATAGTATTACTGCATCAATTTTTCCTTTCACATTTTTTTATTCTAAACTAAGAGATAGGCTAAATTACTCCCAGTTAACTCAGCAGCTGGTTTTGCAAACAGAAAATATCGGTCGTTTGACACCACCACCATGTCAACTAATTATTTATATTGTTTATGTGTGTTAATTATTTCTAAATGTATAAATAATTCTTTTGTTTGCGCGAATACGACATATTATTGAAGGAAAGGACTTTTTACATTTTAAAGCTGGAAAGTGTTCAAAACGTCGGGAATTTAAAATGTAAAATAAACGCGATAAATAATAATAAAAAAATTATACATATTTAATCCATTTTTTACGGACTTATCGCATTTTTTCTATATGTATATTCTCTACAGACTGTTTCCAGCGATCAGTCCACGATCACGAACAGACTATAAATATAATGAATGAACGTGAGAAAATTCGTAACAGAGCGTGCTGACCGGCGTGCCGAACGGGCCGAGTGGCAAGACCGCCCAGCCGGCCACCTGCCTCCTCGTGCTGCTGCTCTCGGTGGCGCTGGTCGCGCTGCCCTCGGTCAGGGACGAGCTGCGACCTCGCCTCGACGCCCACAAAGCCTCCGAGGCCCAAACGCCCAGCGCCCACAGCTCCCATGCCGTCACGCGGGCCCTACTATCCGCCACGAGCAGTAAGATCTTCTTTGATAATGTTTATATACGAATAATAACAACGCACAACTAAGCAAAGTTTGTACTATGAAAAATACGTGACCGTTGAATACACAGACAAACTTTTAAAGCTGCCTCTAATTGTGTTGTTCATATCAAACGTAAATAAATATGCTACATATATACATACATAAATGACACGACACAAGTTGCAAATAGTACATGAAAAATATAATAAAAAAAATTAAATTCGAAAATTTGTAAATTAATTGTATCAAGTAAAAATCTTGATCGCTTTATAGATGATAAGTTATGGCCTGAAGGCATTGCCTTCCGAAGTTTTGTTCGGTTTGACAAAAGAAGAAATAAGGAACAAGGTTCTCTGACTTTTCACATTTAACAACATGATAGCTAGCGAAAGTTGCTTCTGAATTAATCTCCTGTTTCGCGGTTAATTATGATTATTTGAGTATACAATTACCGTAGTTAACGTTCACGCTGCATAACGTAGGCTTACGTAAAATCTGGGAAGTTACGTGAACGAGGGGATCGAGCGGAGCGTGACTCGATTCGTTTTCGCGTTGTTACGTGGAAAGCGTTTCGAATCTCTTTATAAAACTAAATGCTAAAACGCTCTTAAATTTGATGATTACTACTTTTAATAAAGATTTATGCAGCGTATGATCCATGTAGTTTAACCGTTGACTTCATCCGATATGAGAAATTAAGTAAAATCAGGCGGAGTGGAGTTTTGGAATGAAAAAAAATTATATTCTGTTAACGGCAACAACCTTGTTAAAATTGCTTTGCGTCAAAGTTACGTGGTTTTTCAATTTAAGCGTATAAACTCCATAGTTTTCGAGTTTATATTTATAGAGAGCCGAGTAGGCCGATATTACAGCGGTGTTTCTTGCTGCTAATCATTGCCAAGTACTGGTTTGAAAATCTACGAGCCTAGTGTTTATTACTGGATGACATACAGTTTCAAAGCTGGTAGGTCTCTTTTTTACAAAGAAACGACTGGGGTATTACCGCAAAATTGTATAATATTAACGAATTTTACAATGAAGGAAAAAGAAACAAAAGTAGTTTTGTTTCGACCGGATACTCATCAGCATTGACGAAACTAGTCAACATTGGAGCGCTGTAACAGCGTTTTATATTAATAAAAATCCTATGGAGAAGAATGTTCCTTAAAAGATCATCTACAAGATTGGTCTAAAGGATATTTTTTGTAGAATGTGTAAAAAAAGTTCATCATTAGCCTGTGATAGACCACTACAGGCCTCCTCCTCCGGTTTATAAAGCACACGCCCATACCACTAGGCTACGGAGCCAGTCAAAAAAGTTACAGAGCAAAAAAGAAAATGTTTATGAATGTCTTCTCACTTGCTTACTTACAACTTCTTAAATTTTTAATTTAGGGCAAAAAGTTATTTAAACATTTTTTAGGCAAAACAATTTGCTACAGGTGCTTGTTTTACAATTTTTTTGAAAGACAAGAAACCCCTTTTTTCACGACGGTGGCCGGGGGATAAGGGGGGTAAGGCCTCAACCTTTTTTAGCTGAGTTTCAGCTTCTAAAAACCCCCACACATATCCCAATAATAAATTAGCGTCCTCTAATAAATGCAATATTCGGTCCTAAATTGTAACATTTCGATTCGATTCTACAGTGTTATAATGCGAGCGCCGTCACAACTTACAAAATATCTTCTTATCGTCATTTTATAATGTAAACTCATAATACCATAATCGCAATTGCAGAGATGGCACTAGAGGAAACTGTAATAGACGACGGCGAGTTCAACATGGACGAGCTGATCACATTCCACCGTCCACCGCTGGACCACGACTACCAAGTGGTCAAAACGGAGCCCAAGTCGACCGGGGGCTACATCGATCTGCCGATAGACGAGGACTGGCCCCCGAGCCTGAAGCGACGCAAGAGACTGGAGTTCGACTACGGCGACGGACGGGACTACTTGATGCCCATCGTCAAGGAGGAGCACTACGAGAATCTGAAGTCCAGGGAATCTAGGAGCGAGTTGAACACTAAGGACTTGATAGCCAACGCTCTGCTGTCGACCACGAGGAAACTCGGTGAGTTCTTGGACTCCTTTCCCCCCATAGGCGTCAACAGCGAGGAGCTGGTCATTGAGGAGGTGGCGGACGACGGGAGGAACACGAGCGAGGTCAAGTCGTTTGTGGTTGGCGGCGACGATCGCCAGGTGTAGCTAGTAGTGTCGTTAATTATCAATTATCTATATTGGTTTATGTATGTGATGCTCTTAGTTGTAATGTCCAATGCGATTGTTTACGTCTGTACCAGGCTGAGTAGGACGTGGAAGTCGTGTAAGCGTTGCAACCATAGCAACGGAGTGACGTCCTACGTATGATGTCACTTCTGTGCTATGGTTACATTGCTCACATCAGTTCTCTGTCCTATTCAGCTCTGGTGTAGACCGAGTTGACTTGTCCCGTGTATGATTTTTTTAATTTGGCGGCGTGAGATCGTTTCACGGTGTTATTTGACGAGATGTAGTTTGTAGCATATCAAATTATTTTCGATCCATAATGTAATGTGTGGATATTTATTTTATTCATCGAAATTAATATATTTTTCTTATACATTTTTACATGTTAGGTTTATGTTTCTGAGATATTTTTTAAGCATTTCCTTGCTAGGATACGGTGCAATTATTTGTAGTTGCTGATCTTCAGTGCTAGTTGTATATCATATTTGTATAAGGCTTTTATTTGATATTTCTTGTTCCTTCGAAACTAAACTTGACCTTGTTTTCAATGAGCCGATGGAATGAGACTGTTAATTGTATTGATTAAATATATTAAATTGTACAATTTGTTTGTTTTTTATTTTCATCCAAGTTGTGTCATATGTTAAATGAACTGTTTAAATTAAAGTATATTTAATGGCAGTAAGGAGCAGTTGGCTTTAATTTTTTCTTTTAAATAATGTCTTTAAGAATTTATGATCTTTTTCAACAAAAAGGAACATTAAAGAGAACATAATTTGTGGTCGAGCATAAGAAATTAAACCTGAATTTTGTGGGAAACATATATATATTAGTCAATTTAAGTTAAAATTGTCCCGCGGTAAACCTGAATTAAACTATTTTTTATGTGACGAGACCAGAAGGACGTTTATCTGAACATAAGTGATACGGCAAGCCCATAAAAAACACACTGCAAGTTGTTACTAGTTTATTAATTAATTTCGTTGACTATGGTGCCTTTCAGGCCGGAAAAAAGTATTCTAAATCCGTGATATAATTGTCTACTGGTTGGTTAAGACTATGGTCCGATCACCCAATGGTCTAAAAAGTAGGACGATCCAAGCACCAGTAAAGACATCTTAGGAAGCCATTATAGGACTTCAGACGTTAAAAGTCGTATACGATTTTCAAGTAAACCTTTGACATTTCCCTTTGGTTGTGGAGGCCAGTTATGGCATAAAAACTATTTAGGTGATTAGAGTAATTAGCTTAAAAAAGACCGCAACATAGCTTCAAGATATGGCTTGAAAGAAACAGAATATTTAATTCCCTCTGACTCGCAAAATACAGGTGCGGTGAAAGAAAAATTGGAAACTTCACTAGGTCCGCCTAACCTAAGGAATACTAAAAACAGGCACCTGTAAAATTTCAAATTAAAACACCATCCAAATTATGGTATACATGTCAAATTCATAACATGTATATATAGTTGCTATGTACATTTAATATGTTGATATTTGTTAGAGATGTCAGAAATAAATTATGCCGTATGACAGCTTTCAACTGACCGAGCCGAAGCCGCCATCTCAGCCCCACGGCCAACTATACCTCTATCGTGTTTGTGTAAACTGAATTTTTAAGATAAAGAAATGGACAGGAAGCAAAAAAACATACCAACGCAAAGTTTTGATAAGTTTACAGTCCAATCTGTGTAGTAATTGAAATACTTACATACTACATCGTCATCATCACAACATTGTACAAAACAAAATAGCATCGCTGTCTGTCCTTCACGCAACATATTTTGCAACGGTTTTTTTAAATAGATAGAGTGATTCAAGAGAAAAGTTTATATATATAAAACATGCCTAAATATTAGTTATGCAACGGATCTCAGTTTCTGTTTCCGCAACTTCTATAAGTTTCCGACCTCAACTCAAAGATGGCGCGATTCGTTAATAAAAGCTAGTGAATGTAGTTGTGCATATTTTAACAGTTAGTCACCAAAGTTTCGGCCATTTTGGCCGCGCAGTTTTAGTTGATAGTCGTTTGAGTGAGTAGAAGTGAGTGTTTTTGTGAATATGGAAAAAAATTAGTATCGAGTTGTTGTCAAATTTTTGTTTTTGAAAGGCAATACGCCTACGCAAATCACAATCAATACGTCTCTATGTATGGGGACTCTGCACCATCATTTACCACAGTGAAATTTTGGGCAGCTGAATTTAAACGTGGCCGTAAGAGCTTGGGAGATGATGAACGTTCGAGACGTCCAAAAACTGCAACTACTGACGATAACATTGCTAAAGTTCACAAAATGGTGTTAAACGACCGCCGAATTAAAGTGGGGAGATAGCACAGCCACATTAAATAAAGATTTTATGAGAAAGCTGTCCGCGCGTTGGGTGCCGCGTTTGCTCACATCAAAACAAAAACATGTTCGTATGAACATTTCAAAGCTCTGTTGGCGCAGTTTAGGCGCAATAAATCCGAGTTTTGCCGCCGATTAATTACTGCAGATGAAACTTGGAGATGGGAGCATCGCTGTGAGAGTGTGTAAAGTTACAAGGAGACTGTGTAGAAAAAAATCTTTTATCAATGTTAGGTCGGAAACTGTTCAGACCACCCTCGTACAACCGACGGCTGAGAGTTACGCATGCGCGGCGCGAGGCGCGTGCGAGTCGCTGGACGGTCGAGCGCGCGGAGCGGGTCAGCCAGCGAGCCGCGCAGGCACTTGTCACATTTGTTTGTTTACATACTTTTTGTGAATGTAACTCTAATGACGATCAGCGGAACCAGACAATCTAGAGGGTTAACTAACTCCATTTACGATGATAGTGTAACTTGTGTAGTGTGGGGTACACCTAAAAGGCGCCGAACTTGAATTGAGGATGAAGTCCAGCCGACCAGAAGTCATCTTCAATGATGAATTCATCGTTTCAAATGTTAGAATCCATGTTAAGTACAAACGAAGACCATGAAATCTCGACTTTTGGAGATACAGTCACATTTTCAGGAGTACCTCTTCTGTGGTGGAAATTAAATTCACACAAATACCGTAATCTTTTGCCGTTAGTACGCCAATATTTATCAGTACCCCCCAGCAGCGTCGCTAGTGAACAATAATTTAGCGGAACTGGTCTTATATACGAAGAACACCGGAACAGATTGTTAGGTGTACATCATCAGCCTTTGTTAGTCCACTGGACATAGGCCTCCCCTAATACACCCTATCCATTAGGCAGTTTTTGGACCGTATCCCAACACGCTGGTCTAATGCGAGTTGGTGGGGCGATCGACTTTTTACAAGCCCATCCGACGCATGGGTCATCATACTTTTAAGACAATTAGGTGATCGGCCCAAATTGTCTTAAACAACTAGGAAACCTGCAGGAATTGAACCCACGACCTCCGGTTTCTAAAGCACACGCCCATACCACTAGGCTACGAAGGCAGTTATTATTAGGTGTAAAACGTCCTAATTACTTTTTATAAAATATGACTTGCCACTACTAAATTTTGAATATTAATAAAATGTTCAGTAGCAAAGTTGCAATATTGTTCTATAGTACATTTCTTATATATCTATTTCTATTCTGGATTTGGACAATTCATCATTTGAAATCTGTTCTGAGTGACCCACACCTGATCCACCCATACTTCTCAATCCATATTCAAGATCTATATGATATTCTTGACTTCGAATGGTGAAGGCGTTAGCACATTCATATCTTAATTTACGTGTAACTTATACTGCAAAACTAATATTAATAAAAATTAACGATGCTTGTACTTATGTACACGCGTAAGAAGTTACTTCTTACGCGCAATGTTTATGAGTGCACGCAAATAATTAATTACAATAAAATAATCAAAGACTGGAAAAGGAGTCATTATAATTCATAAACTTTAATTTACATTTGAAAAATTATTTATTTATGTTTGTTACTTTTTTAAATATCAAATGACTAATAAATATTTAACTTTAATATTATTAAGTCGAACTAAATTAAATAATATTTTGTCATATATATTATTCTAAATACATATAGATAGTTAACTTCAATTGTGTTGGAGCACTTAGAAAGGTTGATGAGAACATTATTTTCACAAATTCCTATTTGACGCGACAGTAAAAGCAAGCAAAACAAGAAGTGTGTAGTAGAGCTAAGTTTGCTGTTGGCATCTTCGATTAAAATCGATCTTAACGTTTCAATGACCTGACGATGGATCAAGCATTTTTCGTAATAATGTGTCCGTGTGTCCGTCCGTGTGCGCCAGAACGATTAAGTCTTTTAAATGCGGGAGCTAGAACTGTATAAAAATAACTTAATCCTATAGCTACAAACGAACATGAAGAGAATAAACATGAGCTGTTCTGAAAAAGTCGTGGCTAGTTATAATGAAAACATTTTTATTAATAGTAAGATAATCTTATACGTCGTATGGGATTTAAAATGGCGAAGTTGATTCCTCTTTCACGTCTTCAGTGCTCTTTCGGCAGTTCAGCCAGTGTGGCTGTATCAAGAAAGTTACAAAAAATCACACATCTAGGAAACAACAATGAAAACTCCCCGCAGGATTCGAACCAACGACCTCCGGTTTCTAAAGCACACGCCCATCTATATAAACAGCTGTATTTTTCCGTCCCGTTTGATCATCATATAACATCCGAAGGGTAGAAGCTTTTATTATAACACTTCAAATTTCTGAAAAAAAAATAAACTTATCGATACACGAAAAAATAAAACGAGCATCTTATAATAAGCTTTATTTAATTATGAGTTAACAAATATTTTCGTATTTTTGAACAGTTGTGACCTTAACTGAATACAAGTCAAATTGCATACGCAAATATTTTTTTTATTAATTATTTATACATACATGTTACAGAGAAAAAGAAAATAATAATAATAAACACTGAGACTGTCTCTATTATAATAATAATGAAATATTATTTTTTATTTTTTTCATTTATTTATTTATCATTTACCATTATACTTAACGATAAGAATTCAATTCAGTTTCTCAAAAGCATCATGTATTATAATACACAAGTTAATAACTAGGAGCTCATAATCGCGCGTCGTTCAAGCGTTCCGGCTTGGGGTGCGCCCGGGAGCGACGATTCACGAATCGACAATTTAAATTAACTAGGCAGCTCACACGACTGCACCCATTGTTATAATAATAAATAATTCATCCCTCAATACGTTTGGTGTACGAAGAAATGTTTCAGTGCTCATACAAAAACGATACGCGTACACTCCCGCTTAGCAGTATCAGTTTCCGAAATCTCTATACCGATTCTAATTTGATAGTTCTATCTAGCAAGTAAAAATTAACAATTAGTTACCAATTATTAATCGATCGTAATGATTGTACAAGGCTTACGGTCTATACATTATATACCTTACACTGCGACTTTACAACACATCCGAATGGTACATTTCGTTACAATCGAGAACGAATTGAAATAAACAAAAGAATGTAATGAAAAAACCACATTGAAGGCGATCGATTTTTCCATACTTCCTTTTCAGCTAACGATATGAAAACGATGTACGACCATTGAACTTTCCATACATGCCCACACAGGAAAGATCGCTTCTCAACGGCAACACTTGTGATGGTTCCAAACACTATTTATATAAAATCGTCATCGAATCGACGAACTTCATTTCCGTTGTTACCGTAACAGTCTATTTCCAAAACTCGCCGCGATAGCCCCAAAGCGACCGGGAATCTTAGTAAAGCGACCACTAGCGCCATAAAGGCTGACTCCAATCCAATCTGATGAAACTCCACGCGGCTCTTTCACCCTTCCGCTCCAATAGCGCTAATTAGAAAGATTCCGAATCCATTCAGGCATAACCATGGACACCTCTTCAAAAACGCGCAATTCAAACAGTGTCTCCATCATCGTATAAAAGCGAGCTATCCCTTGATATTAATTGCAAAGGCAAAACAACGCCCCGTACATTACGCCGCACAAAAACGCGTGCATTTTAATAAGCCAATAGCGTAACGCTCCTAATAGGGCCAATTGACAAATCGGCCATTGGACCAATCGCAGCGCAAACTGTCAGTCTTGAACGCCAATCGGAACGCGCCACGTCACTATACCAAGCCAACCAACGTTCTTAATATTGCACTCGACCGAAACACATGAACAGTGACATTGAACGTAGAGCAACATGTCGTATAAAGTATATTCACACTCAGAGTTAGATCGGCAACTTAAAGCTAATTCATATAAATAACAGATATTGACGGCTTACCGTATTGAAATGGAGCGGGTTAGTGGGTTGCCATGGATACGCAATGAACTCTATCGACCTAGTAAAACAATAGCTTATATTACTTACTCCACATTCACTGTGTTCTGAAACGGATCGCTAAGCCAAACCAAAACAGATTCGAAATACTTAAAAGCTTGACATTTACAAAAAGATGGCCGAGTCAACATACAACACATTTATTCCACTCCCGAACCCGACACGGCCTACAACTAAACTACGGTAAGTAATCAATTGAAGCGAACGAAAATAGTACAAATACAACAAATAAACAAACAAGCTCACGACATTATTCAAATGACAGACAAGTACTGAAAGGGACGTTTGCATACACGGCTAGCCAATCACGAAGGAGAACGCTCGCACGTAACCCATGGCAACGTGGCTTCGTCGTTCCATCACCACGGAGCTGTCAAGCGTTGCTATGGGTTACGGTACATGTCAAATCATCCAGGCCCAAGTTAAAAAATACTTTAAGTATGATGATAACTATTAAACACGATGCCAAAAATCAAAACTAGTACTCCAGCTACTTGGAATGGACATCGTTTTATAATGGCGGAGTATATATATAAAAAAATCAATCAACCGAACAAACTAACAAAATTACGGACGGGAACAGAAAACAAACCACCCCACCCCACGTGCGGCATAAAAATACACAAATCGAACGTAATGAATACAAATTTTAAAAGAGACTAGATTAATCTGCTGACCGTACCGAAAATTGTCGTGACACTAACTCTATAGAGATATTGTATTGTATACATGCTTTCGCAATTTCACTAGCGCTTCTCTAGTATCTGTCCTATAATCCGATATAGTATATCCGAGCAATGTAAAAGACGGAAATTATTTAAGCAATGTAACGCATAGCAACAAAATGACGACACACGTCTACTGAAAAACAACGACACTTCGTTGCCATGGCAACGTTGTTTACATAATTTTCACCTTTTCTAGCTTAAATATAAACCCTTCGAAATAACAGCAACGTTATCCGAACGACGAAGTTTAATTTATACAAAACATCGCTATATTTAATTCCGCGTAAAAAATTACACCAGAATACGACCGTTCACGGCTACACGTAGATTAACATACTACTGAGACAATTGCTTTGATACGTATATGATTTATAGGCACGTGGCCTACATTGCGAGCACCAAGTGGACTCATTCACTGAATACCTGAACCAAAAATGATCTAGAATCTATAAAAACTATACGACCAATGACGTCACAGCGTCGACCGTCCTTTCACGCCATTGGCTGCGCTGTTCAATAAACTCCAGATTTGATTTAGCTAAGGTATTGCAAACTTACACAGTCAATGACGAATCGTATGCAATTTTTTCAAGAACATCTAAATAAACCAAACATAAGTTAAGGATTTCAACAAAAGCAAAATGGCGTCGATCAATATAACGCTCCCATTGGTTGATTCGGCGAAAATCTCTTCGCTGTGACTTATCAACAAAAATTTCATCAATTTGGGCTATTATTATATTTTTTCGATCAAGCAAAACAACAAATACATTTAAATGAGCCAGCGTCGTGTGTAACAATTAATAAAAGTCATAAACATACTGTAAGTGACAATTCCTTAGCACTTGAATGAATTAATTTATCCTTTTATTATAACATTCTATGATTGATTTACGGCTTATCGATAATTGTCTACAAATACTCAGTTACTGGACATATATATGTTATAGGTTTCACATATACACTTGACACATATATAAGAGAAACATACAACATATTTGACTGCGTTACAAAACAAACACAAAATCATAATGTGAACGATTGCCTTATTTCGATTGTATATTATTGCTTATGTTTCACACCATCGGTTTGTACTAATTAATTTCATCCTAAAACAGCTAGCCACGGTATACGACAGCCACATCTGTCAAACGGTATATTTATGTTTCTCTCCTGTGAAGTGACGCCATCTGTCATTCGTGAACGCTACGTCAAAGCCACAATGACAGCTGTCGTTGTGAAGTGTCAAGAAGAGCGCGAAAGGTGCCATCGTGATGGCCGAGACCGATCCACCGAATTAAGTAAAAAGTTCCATTTCAACGCTTAAGATGACAGAAATGAACGCGTTCCTATTGGTGGACCGCCGCCATATTTCATCCCGTACGCAATGTTACACTAATGACATCAAGTTTGACCTTTGATTTTTTTATTTACATAATTTTACGTCCCATGAAGTAGAAGCCGTTATGGCATCTCACATTTGATAATAAATATATCTGAGTCATGTCATTCTTGAAATAAGGATCGCTGTATTAATTTTAATTATTAATAAACAACTGAGCATCAATGCATGAAGTAGAATTAAACTTAAAGCGCGGTGGGAGCAATCATAACTTCAATAAGTATTAGTGAACTTACGAATGGATCAGAACAAATATATAAAGTTTTACAAGCGAATGCTTCTATACGGTCTACCAAACACAAAGAAATACCCGTGACTTATGCTCTTCCTGAAACGTGGTAAATCAACATTTCTTGTTGCAAAATAGTGAGAAGACAAGGGTTGTCACAGAGTCATTTATATGTATTTTGGGTAAATAAAATGGAGAACCAAAACTTTACAAGTGGATTATGAAGAATGGGCGTACTTTTAAATGACTCAAAGTGCAAAGGCATTTGTTATAGTAAGAACCATAAAAATACGATGAGATAATACAGCGTTAAAGTTTTACCACTGCATTATAGCATTCAAAGTGCCTTAGGAAGTCAACTAAACGCTTGCTTTATTAATTTTCGGTACTGATGAAGCATTTTAAAAATACTAGGAACGAGAAATAAGACACGTCACACAGTGTGGCTTGGGACCTTTTCAAATCTTGTCAAAGCCTCAAAATACAAACATAAAGGCACTATGGTTCTTAAATTATCGAAAAAAAAAATAATACGATTGTAGCCACATTATACGGGTCAAATAATAACTCAAAAGCGGAGAAGTGTTTATGAGGAATTTCGAAGAACTGGCGAAACACGACGGCACCTTTTTAAGCCAATTATTTAAAGATATAACTGTTCAAAAAATACGTTAAGCAGAGGAGAAAAAGCACGATGGCAGCTATATTGCCCAAAGTACATGCCAAGAAGATTATACGGGGGAGAAGACGGGCTTATAATAACAGAATAAAAGAAGGCCGCAAACTAAGAACCTTCTTGACAGCATCATTTATTTATATACCTCTAAAGCGAGATGGATAAGAATTAAATGGTAGCTATATTATACAAATTGAAGGTTAAATCATTATACAGGAGGTGTTGGACTTGGAACGACTGAATAAACACGTTGGCAGATACCATAGAAATCTTACCAACCTTAGAACATGCGGTAAAACTTAATGAAATATATTCAGAATAAATAATGTTTTTTTAGTTTTTAATATGGACTTCGAAACGCATTATTTAGCAATGGACCTCCTCAAACAGGGTTATGTATAGCATCAATATACCACGATGGCAGCAATATTACCAAAATAAATACAATACAGGGGGATTGCCTCAATACTTAATAAACAGGACAGCAGCTAACCTAAATCTTTGTAAACTATTTGAAACAGCATTCATAGTGTAGCCAATCGAGAGATCAGTAGAAGTCAGTCAAATTGGAACGGCGCCAAATTGTCGCTCTCTCTTATTGGTTCAACATCACGTGGGGATCGAAAGTGGTCGCGGCCCACCAATAGGAACGCGTTCCCCTCTATTTGTTTACTCGCGATTCTAAATTGGCTAGACTATACAATGTATAGATTAAACGACGATATAAGAGGGTCGAAGTGTTTACGTATGATTGTAAGCTGAAGGAACACGCGGTCAGCAGATCGCCGTCTCACGTGAGTGCAGTCTTCGTGAATCCGTTCCGGTCCAGGGTGATGCTGCTGCGGACTGCAGAGGTTGTAGGATCGCCGTGGATGTGGTCTCTGTGGCGGTGGCGGTGTTGGCCGTGGTGGTCGTGGTGGTCGTGGCGGTGTTGGTGGCCGTGGTGGTCGTGGTCGTGGTGGTGGCGGTGGCGATGGTGGCGGGGGGCGTGCGGTCAGGTGGCGAGCGCCCGTCACTTGCCCGCGCGCGCCGCGCACTTCTTCTTTTTGCGCTTGAAGAAGCAGCAGCACCTGGAGTACACGGATTGCCTACATGACGATTTACAGAGTCTGCCTGGTTTTTGCGCGAATCGTGTGTGGTGGGAGAATGCCATTGAATGAAGTCATTAGAAAATGTTTTGTGAATTTCTCTATTAATGTTACTATATAATATTACTCAATTCTGAAAAAATCTGCAGTTACTAACTACATGTAAAATTTTAGGGAGGTTACCGATTAATTATCAAAATTGGTTACGAGTTGACCTCGAAAACAAGTTACCACATCTCATTCGGCTCAGGTACAATTGTTAACACAACAAATACTCAACCGGATAAAAAACTTGTCATTACATTAGCTCTTCAAAGTTAGCATTTACAACCAAGTCGATCAGCCACTCAGATACAGTGTAACAACGCCATCGATTATTATTGCTCTGACTCTTCCTGGATAATTTAAAATATGGTACGTTACCTTTTATATACAGAAAACTGTTTGCAGCGTATACACAACACGTCTGTGGTGGTCATGTATTATTTACGCCGTAACTATTATAAATATATTTTTCTTCCTGGCAAAATAGACACTAAAGTGGTACTTCCTAGCTGATCTCAAATTTAAACATGGGATCTTGGATCATATAAAATTTATATTTTAATATTGAATCTTAAACTTTTTATCGTGTCTTACCGCCATATCTTATAAAGAACTTTAGGAAACAATTACATATGAGATTAGAAGTAATAAAAGCTGACTACACTGATAAAAAAAATAACGCTTTCGATGGAGTAAATCAACGATAGAAGGTAAATTGCGCTCGATAAACGGTCTTTTAAGTTAAAGCAAACAAAAAAAAATGCAAAACATATTTATAACAAAATAAAAATATATTAATACGAATTCAAATCACCGAAATGATAGCTGCCAAAAAATTTATCATTACCACCATCATCATCATCATCATCAGGCTGTGGTAGTCCACTGCTGGACATAGGCCTCCCTAATACAGCCCTATCCATTAGGGGATTTTTTACCAAAACAAAACAAAAATAAAAGTACAAAAATAAATAAAGAAAAGAAAACCAAAGCGTCCCATACAGTTGAAACACTGACTTGGTGTCGTCCACCACGTCCACCTCGTGGTGCGGCTGCGTGATGGGCGTGTTGCTGTGGCCGGCCGTCGGGTCGTCCGCGCCCAGCTCGCCGTTCGTCGAGCTCACCACCTGCGCCGGCGGCACACAGATTACGCTCCACTCTGCTCCTTCTACTCTACTTGTTCTGCTCTACTTACTCTACTCTACTCGGTCTACCCGTTCACTTCGGTAACATTGCCATTGTTCGTTGAAACTTTATTTTCTCTGTTACGAGTTACAGATACTTTTGGCTTAGGTATGGTATGAGGCACTCCGAGTTGGAGTAAATTTATGGCTTGCGTTTAACTAATCTGTTAATATAAATAAGCCTCAGTCCAGATTTAAGACTGTTTCTGTTACTTTGTTTTACAGTTGTTTGTTGATCATAAATATTTTGATAAACAAAAACGGTAAGCAGTTTTTTGTTCAAATCATAAGATCATATTTTTTTTATACTCACATTAAGGTTGTGTTTGTAATTGTGATGTAATATGAATTTAAAATAAATATAAAAGATATATAAGAATATATATATATATATATATATATATATATATATATATATATATAACAAATATCCAGTCATTTTTAAAGACATATTAACATCTTTACAAACCTTTTATACTGTTTTTATACGGTAATCAAAGTATTGTATTTAATAAGCTACTTATGTTAGCAACATGTAAGATACAAATGAAATAAAACTAAATATAAAACAAAAATAATAATACATAGATTATATAGAATACAGCATGCAGCACACAAAGCACCAAAAGCACACATCAGACGGTCATCATACATCTGTGAGATGATCAGTATTACCTATTTCGCCCATAATATAAGAAGGCAAATTGTTAACAAATGAAGACCGTATGTTCGAGTAACCGACCGTCTTCTTATTCACCTATTTTCACCGGAATTACAACTTTTACAACTGGCATCTGACTTCCACAACCCAAACACTAAACTGCAATTGACGGATGAACACTAACACTGACAGGCTATGGAGACGATTAGTACTAGTGCGGCGTCGGTTTTCAAAACACGTAGTAACATATATTGTTGTCTTTATATTAGTTTCCTAGAAAGCTTTGATAGTAAGGGCTGATCAACAACAAATCGAACCTCATTAATTATTAATATAGAGTAAACTTCTATAATGCTAACATTCAAACCAGAAGCAAAAACCGCATGGAGTAAACAAAATTACTTGGCGTTATTGTTTCATACTCATTCATCTGATTGACTATTCGATGAAAACTCATTAAAATATCGGTAAAGGTAAACCGCATGTTTACATAAATTCTTCTCGACGTAAGACGTAAATATGTAAACATGTAAAATTTCTGTTTACACGTTTACGTATGACATATTTATTACTTTTATTATTTATAAAGCTTATTATAAAAGCTGACATTCCCTTGACATTTTTCAGTTTAACCACTGTCATATCGTATAGTTGCGTCACGTGTCACTTTAAAAAAATAAATCGTTATGTTTATCCCACACTCTTATATAAAAAAAACATGTACAAAGCGTGAAAAGAGACGATCATGCGCATGAAAAGAGCAGAGAAGCGTCAAACAGTCATCACGCAAAGTGTTCAAACTGACCGTCGACACGGATCCGGGGAATTTCACATACCGAAAATGCTTACTCTTCAACTGCTAAAAAAAATAAACACAACAAAAGATAAACATCTACCTGCCAAAAAGAAGAAAGTCAAAGAAAATTTCGATAAAGTTAAACTCAATGTCAAAGTTAGAGTAAGCCCATTAGTATGGACTTGTGCTTTAAAAACCGTTCCGAAGGATTTGAAGCTCGTGGGTTCAAATCCTGTGGAACGTTGCTTCGACTGATCACCCGATTGCCTGTAAAGTAAAAGGATCCATGCGTCGGATGGGCATGCATAAAATCAGTCCTGCACCTAGCCTCTCTCCGATCATGTCGGTCCTTTGTCCCATCGAACTATGAGACAATAGAGAAAAAGGCAATGCATCAGTGATTGCGCGTACACTTGTGCACTGTAATATCTCCTGCGCAGTTTGGCTGATCTCTAATTTATATTCAAATTCAAATTCAAATATCTTTATTCAATATAGAAGTTTACACTTGCTTATTGATTGTCAAACACACTACCACCGGTTCGGAAAAGGACGCCTCAGACCTGAGAAGAACCGGCGAAAGAAACTCACAGGCTATTTTTATGTCATCTTTAAAAATAACAAACATTTTGATAATTGGACATTACATATTATGCAATTTTGAAACAGGACCTGGAGCGAGCATTCCATTACCAGGCTGTGTTATCATTTAAAAATTCATTAATATCGTAATAACCTTTAACACATAAACGTTCCTTGACTACCTTTTTAAATTTATTAATAGTTAAATTCTGAACGTTTACTGGGATTTTGTTGTAAAGCGATACATTGTCCCATAAAGACTTCTTATTCTTCGCAGTCTAGTTGCTGGAAGAATTAGATTATGTTTGTTCCTTGTATCTATGTTATGTGCATCACAATGTCTTAGGAAATCATTTCTATTTTTGCACATACATTAAATTTTCAAATATGTATTGAGAACTAACGGTCATTATTTTCATTTCGGTCATTATTTTTATTAGCGATTGTATTCTATTGCTGACGACTACGGCCGCCGTGGTCGCAATCAATTTGGTGGTCATTGCTATTATTGTCATTTAAGTCAATGCCAAAGTTAAAGTCAGTGTTAAAGTCAATGTTAAAGTCAAATATGTTCAAATCAGTTGAGTCTTTTTATTGTTCTCGTAAACGTCAGATATAACACAAACAAAACATTACATATACAGGAAAATATTCTAAAACATACTCGGTAGCGTAAAGCATGCAGGGGGAGCAATACAATAACAAAAAAGTGCTATCAATAGTTAAATATAAAATAATATATATTTAATAGTTAAATTTTGTTTTTATATATGGAGTCAAAAAGATACGGATATTTAATTAAATCTTTTATTTATTCGAATAATATAAATTATGCAAAATGGCCTATTTAATCCACCCTTATTGCGTTTTAATTTCAGATGTTTATGCTCTTCTCAAGTATATACTAAAGAAGATGCCGCGAATTTTCAGGTATTATTCGGCTTTCGGCCACTTTTTGGTATCCGATAGTCGGCCGAATACCGAATTATATAAATTATATGAATTCTTAACCAAATAACAATACTTCAGTAAGCAAAATTGCTCAGTGGTAACTTGTGAACTTGATTTTTATCCGTCACATTTTCTATTTTCAAATTTGTTAATAGAAAACGATAACGTTTTTCGTCGTCCCAGGACAGCAATTTCAGACAATTACCTAACTATCTACGCTATACCTGAAGAAGAAGGAAAGCCTTTAGCTGATGGTTGTGACTTAAACCATTCATTGTTAACGTGCTCGATAACCATTACTTTTGTTCGGCGAACATTCGCACTATCTAGTATATGCAACAACTACAAAAACAAATATGGCGTCGTAACGTAAATCTTTTATTTGTGCAACGTCACAAAACGCTTGGATAGATTCAAATGCTAATGACTGAGACTACACCATTACTATTCACAGGACTAATAAGACACCATATCTTTTTTTACTCCGATGATATATATAAATATCGCTAACGTATTTTTGCTTATATTGTATATGAGTAATTATGCCTGCACTTAAAGATGGCCACAATTTACAATGTTCCGCTTCGTGGCACTAATGCCTCTCATCTAATGCCACTTTGGCCTAAAATACGACTATATTGTTGAACATCACGCCCGTTACCATCCATTTGCAGCCACCGCATCGAATGTTCCGTCTTATATGTGCTATCTGAATGATCACTTGCAGATGATAGATGAATGATATAGTGATACATCTGATGGTAAGTGATGGTGCCGGTGTCCCGCCTACAAGAAACGTAACGCAAGATACCACAAATTCAACCGCACCCTTGAAACATTAGATGTTAGGGTACGGCGCCCTTCGCGCCGGGAGATAGTAGTGTTTGCACACTACTGAAAAGAACAGCACCTTCGCATCTACACTCAATTCGCCCACCTGAACGGATCCGTGTCGATCAGCCGGCGTCAGGTGGCCGGCGGTCAGAGGAGTCGCTTTGCCGCTATGCGGCCAGTTGCCACCGGTGTTCGCCGTACCGCCCGTACCGGTGTCCTTGACGGCGCCCTGGAAGATGCAAGGGCTCGTTTCAAATAAGAAAATCACTAGAAAAACAGACCCAGAACGTGCTAGCCACCTAGGGATACATCGGGGCCAAATTAGACTAGGAATTGATGTAAAAAATGCAACGTAAAGAAATAATTTTAAACAAAGTATCGGTTGAATATGGCTCAAAGATCGTCATTTCGTTGAAGATTTATTAATCAAAGAGACGGCACTTTGTTGCCATGGGTTACATTAAAGAACATCTTTTCCGTCTTCTTTGGCTCGAATATAGTCACTGAAAAATGATTCTCAACAACGGTACAAACGGATCGTATGAGCCAATTAGCGATCACTTGTTCCCAACTAGCATTGTTTACAAACGCGAAAAATATTCACACAGAACTCAAACCACACACAACTGCCAACATATAAAGGTCAGTACAGAATGATATCACAACTATGTCCTAAACATTGTACTAAGTGTTCACCTAAATACCATGTACTTAATAAATACGAGAAAAACTAAATTCCCTACGAGCTGTACATTGATAAGTGACGGAGCTCTTATCACTTAAAAACAATCTTTCACATCAAAGTTCCCTTGCCGCCTCCAACATGGGATGTCACGTCATGTTACCACATTAAATACACTAGCTATCATGCCCTTCAAACTGGAACAAAGCAGTGTTTTAACACTACTGTATTACGAAATATACGATAGATCCTCCTAATTCAGTCTGTAAACGTTTCGAGACCTTAAAAGAGTTAAGATCAAATCTCTTGCCCTAAAATTGCAATTGTTGCCTCGAAACGTACATTATATGTAGAATATGTAAACAAAGGCTAGTATTCGAAGAGCGCTACAAAAAAACCGACTTCCAAATTCGGCGAATTCAAGAGATAACGATACTATTTAAGCGCTATTAGAATTTGTATACATAGAACAGATATTAGCTCAAATACACTCATCAACACATGTCACTCACTAGAAAAGAAAAGATGTAATTGGCATCATACTGGCTATGGGATGGTGGATATCTTATAGCCTCATATGTGTTATGGTACGCTAGCAAACCAAGCACAGGCGATAGATTCAATTATTAAAAAAAAGTAAAAAACGAAAAAAATCATTCGGAATTGATGTTAATATGGTAAATTTACAATCTATAACATTTTCAATGTATTTATATACAAAAAAAAAAAAAACAATACGTCATGACGAACAAGTGATCCTGACATCTTGTTTTCATGAATCGGTTATATTATTTAGCACTGGTATACGTTTCTAGTGCTATTTAATTTTAATAAATCAAGATATTCATGCGCCGCGACTTTTTATAACCAATATCTGAAGCAAGAACACTTAGACTAATGGACTCCATTATGGCACTAAATAAAGTTTTTATCAGTTGGCTGGCACTAGCCGTGTGCCCTTCAAACCGGATGACATGTTTTGTTTACACATAACGGTAGATATAGTCACCGCGATGGTACCACCCCAGACGGTGCATGTAAACTCGAGACCTACCACTTTCAAAAGCTACAAATTATGTTTATTTTAGGTATACAATATATTTTTTAATTAACAACCAGAGAAAACTTTCAAATGCAATCTCTATGACAATAAATCATAAACTTCCGATACATTTATCTCATAGCATTTCGTGGGAGATGAACACATTACAACAAGCAAGCAAGTGTGACACGACACTATTGCACTCATAGGGTATCTGCACTCCAACGGGGTAGTAAAAAACTCGTGTATGAGGACAGTGAACTAAAGAAACAATAATAGCAACAGTTCTAACCTCTACGCATATGAGGGCCGCTTCATCGTCCTCAACCAAACCAATTATATAATCACACAAATCATCCTGCGCCGACAAAGAAAGCGTTACATGTAAATCTTACGCTAGGTCGCATGCTTATTGGTAAAACGTAATAAATAAAAAAACACTGCTCATCAAATAGTGAAACGGTTCACGTTTAGACGGTATTAAACTTTGAAATTGAACTATGTTTCCGCATTCGAGCCAAAATTGATATGAAATTGATTAATTGTCATGATAAGCCAGACGAGCCTCTGTCAAATGGTACTTATCAAAATGGTGTTTTTTCTTTAATTATTTCAAATTTTATTAAAATATAGCCCAAATTTCAAATGACTCAATTTCAAAAGTAAACCAACATAGACGTGAAGTAGATGTAAACAAAGTAGCCCATAGCAACGAATCGGCGGCGTACGTACGGCGTTATTTAGTCGACTGTCAATTATAACAACATACTCAAATAAATAAAAATAGCAGTGGGCCGGTCATGAGGTCAGAAGAACCGAAGGTCGATGGGCCAATAAAGTTAGCGTTCGGGAAGACGGTGTGTTGGTCCACCCCCGAGCAGGGGGGATGCCTATCTCCGTGCAGTCGCGGTTCGAGTTAGAAGCGAGTAGCAGGGGATTGGCAATCATCCCAGCCCTATTGACCCATTGCATAAAAATCGCAGTCGTGACTTTCTTAACTTGTTTATAAATTACAACTAGCAAAGCACGAGAGTCCACTGCTGGACATAGGCCTTCCTAGGATCTTCGGCCTGTCTCATCCAGCCCACACAGGCCACTCTGCGAATATCGTCACTCCATCGTGCCGCAGGGCGTCCTACACTACGTTTGCCTAGCCTCGGTCTCCACTCCAGAACTTTTCGACTCCAGCGGTCGTCAGTTCTACGGCTTATATGACCGGCCCACTGCCACTTCAGCTTACTAATCCGGTGGGCTATATCGGTGACTCTGGTTCTCTGACGGATCACATCTCGTTTGAAAGTATTGTACAGAAATATTATTGACAATTTTAAGAATATTATAATTTGTTAAATATATTTATCACGTTTCACCAGTACGCAAGGTATTTCGATATTATTGTTATTACTAAAAATCATTACTACACTGTAGAGTTATTTTATTTTTTGTTACATTTGAATTTTTTAAAGCCAATATCAGCTCGGCAACTGCATCAAGTTTACTTCAAACCAAGCTACAACTCAAATAAAGCAGTGTATAAAATAATTTCTCATATCAAATTTAAAGACTCAATAGATTTAGGCTTAAATATTTTTTATCAATGTTAAATATACCGCTTAGAAAAAAAATACAAAAAATTCATTTATAATAACTTTAAAGGCACAAAAATTTAAGTACTACCAAAAAAACAGCACCTATTTTTAAAAATATTTAGACTTTAACCAATGGCAACGTCAAAACGTTACAAATTTTCCTTTCCCATTGATGTTCTCATGCGCCCTTCAAACCAGAACCGTTTTTTTTTTCGAGTCTAAATCGGCTATGGTATACGCGGTGAGAAGAAGTGCGTACATTCTCACTGCATTTCTTACAGACAGGGGTATCGCCCACCATAGCAAGAACGTCCTGCACTTAAATATATGACATCTTCAAGCCCAGGACACATAAAATATATAAATACAATTCAACCAACCTTATGAAACGTTTGGTGTCTGTCCCGATTAGGCGAGACGACTATCTCGTGGCCGGTCTGAATCGAGCCCACGGGTGTAGACTGGAAACGCAAAAGGATAACATTACATTGGTATAGTAATTAAAATACAAAACACTATAAACTTTAATAAAATCAATCCACAGCTGATTATACAATAAACATTCAAATATACAAATCTATTTACAATTTGACGAAACACAACTAGCGTTATTTTTTTTAATGGCATACGTAGGCAGACGAGCAGTCGGGCCACCTGATGGAAAGCGGTCACCGACGCCCATAGACATTGGCAGTACCAGTGGTAACCAACGCGCTGCCTACCGTGAGACATAGGGCGTTAAGTCTCCTTTACCCAGTAAATACGCTGGCTACGGTGCCCTTCGAACCGGAACACAGCAGTGTTTTCACACTTATTGATGAGTTGTCACCGATACGGCAATCTCCGAGTGACAGTCGACTAATAAATAACAATGCCGCTTCGTTGGCATGGGTTATTATCCGAGTCTAATTTGGCTCTGCCATATTCGACATACAGAAATAAACATAAGCAAGGCGACAATAACACGTGTATTGACGGCGCATTATGTCTGCGCGCCATAATGTTGACATGAACTATTCTATCTACGTTCACATTCGACTCGAAAATCAAGATAACACTTTAAACGATACCGAAGCGAAATAAAACATAGAATTAACTTAATATACATGTATACAATAGGCATAAGATAAAGTTAAAGTAAACAATTTAACCCATAACATTCCTTATTGTTATTAATGATATCCATTCAGAGACATCTCGGTGAAAATTCATTATTAAAAAGGCAATATTTCATAACGGCTTATAATCGTCATGGCTGAAATTGTTCACATCAATTCAAATTATACTTCGCTTCAGTATAGTAACTATGATACAAAAACTAACTTAAACAACATCAACATTATTATAGAATAAAAATAACTACACAAAGATATATAAAACACACGGCTGATAATACTCAACCTATCTATTTTGGTATCAACCTGGCCACAAAACACCGCGAACATTCCGCTACTAACCTTGTCGGACTTATTCTTAACGATATTGGAAGGCGGCGCGTTGCGTAATATTCTCATCACATGCATATTGGCGGGCTGGCGTCGGGCAAAAGCGGTTAAAGGCGGCATGCAACACCCACACAAGGTTAAGAACCAAACACGACACTTATTCGTAATACAGATACGTTATAAACATTGAAATGTCAATTAAAGTGGTCCGAAAAGACCATAATGCGATCTATTTTAAGGATTTCGTTGCGTTCAGTTACATATGAAGAATATATATATTTACTTGCAATACGGCACACAAGATAAAGACAAAACAAAATGAATACAAACTTACATAAAAACAAATTACTTCTAATAAAGAAGCGTAAAAACTAGTACTATTAATTAAACGCGAACAAATCCATAATACTGTTGGGTTAGGACAGAGATGCTAGAGTCAAAAAGTATTAAAATGTTGAATAATTGACACCGAGATGTCAATCACTGAGCAACAATACATGAACGATAAGGCCACTTGGTTGCTATGAGTAAAGATGTTCTCATCAATGACATGTCTTAATAGGCTCAAGAAGGAATCATTTAAATATTGTCATGCAAAACCGGATGCATTATTAAATATTATGAGAGAAAACTGGACATCTTGTATCATTTCACATGTAACTGAAGGTCACAGTTGGCGTTTATAACATATCTATATTAATAAATATTATTGCATTTAAATAACAAAACCCGTGCAATTTTATTATAATCAGAAAATAAGCCCAAATCATTTGTTTTTAAAAAAATACGTCTAATTACACAAAAACAAACATATATCTTAAGACAAATTTATTTCGAAACATTATTTCAAAATGTATATATATTGCGAACTTTCTTTGGACAAACGTGGTCACACGTCATTCAAAATCATAAATTAATTGATATTGTTAAACATTTTTTGGAAAAGAAATTGTATTGATAGACACTAATTAATTTTTACTAGCGAGGAAGTGAAGCTTATGGATAAGAAAATATACTACAACAAGCATAAACTTAGGGAATGGAAAAATACAGAAAATAGAGTTAAACAATTTAGATGCCCACAATTCTTATTTTAGTTCAAACAAAAGCACGAAAACTCTCAGCTAGCAAGTACTTATTAAATATTGAATAATATTTTTCGGATAAATTTACTTAAAGCAATTGTAAATATTTTTTTTTCAATCATATATATTAATATCACAGAGAAAGCTAATTTTTCAGAATAAATTCAAGACTAAAAATATTATCATAGATATTTCTTTCTTTAATACAAAAAGCACAGATGTTAAAAATAACGAGCCATATAACAGAATTATTAGTGTAAACAAGCAATAACATATAGTTTGTACTTCAGAAATATGTCAACAAAATACTCCACACAACAAGAGCAATAAACAGGTCAGAGCTTAAAAAGGGATTTGTTAAGAAAGATAGAACAATAGACTGTTTTAGAATAATTTTTATAGCTTTTCAATATTCGTTGCATTAACATTATTTAAAGAATAAAAGACTATTAATAACAAAAAATAAATAAACAAATACCATAGAGTAAATTATTTGCTAAAGCAGTTCTGAAGCATTCAATATCAAGAGTTCAACAGAATAAACAATAAAATAGAAATAAACATCATTAGATACTTAGTAGCGATAAAACATGTGAGTATAATAAGTTCATTGACAATTTTAAAAGAAGCGTAAGTGTAAGCAAAAGCCGAGACGTGGTGGATGGTATAATCAACATGGAGAATACATCAAAACTATGGAAAGCACCGAAGAGAATGGGACAAGATGAAAAAGGGGTAAACAAGATCACCATTGTCTAAACCGTCCAATTCAAAAGAGTATGAAGAGAGGAGGCTATTATGTATACGATTGTGTTAAGGGAAAAATGCAAAGGAGATAACTTAGAATGGTGCTTTGCCAATCTGTTGATTCGTTTATTATTTATGGCCAGTGTGATCTTTGCAAAACTACAATAGGGCAATGGCTATAGATAATGTTGACCATCAAGTCAATGGTGAACATAAATGGAAAGGGTGAACGGTGGCAATGGCTTTAACTGGTACTACTTACCGTCCCTTTGTCAAACTTATTTAAAACATGGTAGAAGAAGTAAATAGGAACGATGGCGTCAGCCGGGAGACCATCTGGCGGGCGTCGGAAGTGATCGAAATCTTGCCAATAGCCTCTCGACTAGGTATAAAGGGGAAACATAAAGACTACACGAGTGTTGAAGGGTTTACTATAGGCAGAGGTGAGGTAGGTAAGGTATATCGGTGTACGGAGGGCGAGCGGCGTCAGCCGGAGCCGTTTACCATCGTCTTGCCGGTCCAGTCGAACTCGCCGTCGTCCACGTAGCCGCGCCGCTCGAACAGGTCGCGGAACATCCGCCGCAGCTGGTCGTAGTCGGGCGTCTCGAAGAAGTCCAGCCGGCGCACGTAGCGCAGGTACGTGGCCAGCTCCTCGGGGTGCCCCTCGCACAGCACCTGAAGATTCATCATCTCATATTATAGAATGAAGCCTTCTTGTAGGCCACATCGAAGTCCAGTACGTTAAAAATAAATATACGCTTTGAATAAAAAAATACAGATAAGAATCGTATGAGCGCCACGACAATTTTATTAGAATCGTTTAAGATCCAAAAAGCTAAAAAAAAAACCAGTAATATTACTCGGTAAGTACAAAATTTAAAGAAATTAAATTAAACGAAAAAGGATGTTCTACTACTATTTTTAAATAGAAAGGAATTAAATACAACACTGACATATAATTTTCATCAAAAATCAATTCACTGATCACGAACAAACCTCAATAGGTGTCGCTCTCTTAGTATCGCCGATTTTTTGGTATCTCTCCTTCAGTGTGTCCGCCTTCAAGCCCTGCCAGGGTAGAGAGCCGCGCAGGAAGTACATGAACATGTGCCCGAGGGCCTCCAGGTCGTCGCGTCTCGATTGTTCTGAAAAATGCACATAGTAGATTAATATTCAGAAATAATATGGAAGCAGCGCCATCTATATCTTTAGGAGTTCCTATAGTTAGGATGAGAATTGAGGGCAAGAGATGCAGTACTAGATCTAGACGCTGGTAGAATAAAACAACAGAGCACTGGACATTTAAGGCCAAAACGTCTTATCTAAAGGTTTACAATCACCGAAAATGGAGGCACACATCAAAGAGAACGAAGACTTAATAAGACTGGAACAAATATAAAAAAGTATAGTTTTTTTTATTATTTTTTTTAACATTTTATGTACACAAACAAATGGTACGAAGGCGAACTTATTGCCAAAGGAACTGTCTCCTATTCCACCTTTGGATGTTTAAGAGAACATAAAGTAGGTGTACAATTTTGCAAAAGTTATACACATTTAAGTTAGTATTGAACACAGGTAATAAAAATTAATAATACGTATTTTCGTATACATATACATAAACATACAAAGAAATATTTTATTCATAAATCTATAAACACTCATACAAAAATACATATATACTAAAGTCGGACCGAAACCAGTGTTCCGGCCGAAACCATGGTCAAGTGTAAAATTTCTTAAAATACTGAAATTTGGTGCATTTTACTTACTATTAACTCCCGTTAAGTTAGAAATCATTTATTATATATAAAATATAAACATAAGATATATTTTCAAATTGAATATCTTATAGCAAAATGTTATCTATAAACTAATTACTAATTGTTAATGTTTTATTAAATACTGAACATCATTGGCATTGAGAGATAGAAATATGATAATTTAATTATATTCTTCAGGTCATTATTACAGGGTTTGTCTTGGTTCTGCAAAAAGTTCACCGCGGCATTCTTCACTTGTTATCGTCTTCGACATTTTTCCTATTTAGTATTCTTTCAATTTGGGAATTAAAGCGGCATTATATTGACCTGTATTAGTGGTTCGGGTAATCAATCAACGTTATCCCTTTAACAAAGATCCAAAATATTGAGGTCATGACCTTGCCAGCCCATGCCACGGCAAGTCCTTCGGGTCGGCGATGATGGCCGTTTCCATCGCGAAGATTGCTGTTTCGTCTCCGTTTAAAAGGATTAAGTCATAGACGGACTGCTTTCGTAAGAGAAAGCCACTTTTTCAAATGCCCAAGTGCAAGTTGTTTAAGCAGTAACAGAACCTCTATTATATTATTCATACAATAATGTAGACCGCAGCCAGACAAAGGATGGAATACACTTTATAAAAGGCTAATGCCAAATTGAATTGTCGAATCAAAAGAGCGTCTTTTGTTTAAATTATTATAATTATTTAAATTCCATCGATTATTTGGCTATGTAAAGGGTATGTATGAGAGAGCAAAGGCAAATACGGCATATCTACTAATTTGCCTTATAGCGATATATTTATGTTGTAAGCTGTAATTTTAATACTGTACATTTAATTTACATAAATATAAACAATGTATATAAATGAAGCGTACAGTTAATTTAGATCCATTAAAATATATGTAAAATAAAAAAGAACTATTTGAATATCTCTTAAATATAAGACAACTTGGTAGACAGGCCGTTCTTGGGCTCACGGCCTCATATAGAATATTAAACTTAAGTAAAATAAACGTTACCTTTTCCTAAATGTGTATTTATTGACATGTATCTAGCGGTGCCGGTGAGCGATTTGTGCTCCCGATATGGGATATGTTTGTTTGTCTCTAAGTCTATATATTCTTTGGCCAAACCGAAATCTGGAAGCAGAAACAGAAATTCATTACACAACACGAAGAAGATATATAACATAACATAACGGACGAGAAAGCTGAACGTCTGAAAAAATAACTGAAATAACATATTGAAAATAATTTTTACAATATAGACGAACAAGACGTTAATAAAATTAAATACAAATGAATCGTTTCTACAAAACTCTTGTGATGTTTAGATAGTGTTTATTTTCGTTACGTTGCTAACAATTAAGTCGTTTAAATTAGACAATAATATTTAACTGGACAATTGTAGCGTAAATAGATTTCTTTTAAGTAGGTCCATGACAAGAGAATAAAACTTCTTATGAAAGAATAAATAATATGGCCCGATCAACTAATTGTCTGAAAAAAAAAAATGTGTCGGATGAGAATGTAAAATGTCGGCCCGGTTGTCAAGCCTATCTTTGGCAATTGCCTTCAAAATTGCTGACAACAAATTCATTCTTAGAATGCAGTTTACCCTTTGGCTTGTGAACGGCAGATGCCAGTTGCTCTGCGTAAACACTGTTGTTCAGGCAAATCTGGATAGCTTGGATGAACCCAAGATTGTTAACTTTTGAAAAACGTCTAGATTAAAAAATGTATACACACAATCCTTTTGCTTCCTTATATTATATCAATTTCAGTTGTCCGTACTGTAACAAGTCTCCTAACAAATTTGCGTTTAAAAGAAAGCTATTGCGTTATACAATTTTCAGTTCGAGCGAACACGTAGTTAAAGTAGTTTCCGTGACGTTTCACGGGTCGCGTCGATCGTAACAGGGAGAAAAATTTAACAAACTGCCCTAGGAAACATTTCCATTCGACTTATTACTTAGTTTAATAAGAACTACTAAGAGCGTACAAAATGTCGTGTGATGTTAAAATAAGTTTAATTTACAAATATCACTAATATTGATTAGCCTAATAAAAGTACATTTAAGTAATGATTTTAAAGGGATTTTAGACAAGAAACAAAACAATATGTGTTAATACAAGAATAAGCGCTAAGAATATTAAAAATAGTAGAAATCGTTTCAAACGAAAAATTAATCATGTCAATTCTGAGCAATTAAATGAAAGCATGTTTCGCCATTACCCAACACCAAATCCAAATGAGATATGGAAATTATGTAAAAGATGTAACCGTCGTACGTTTGGCGTTCTCATTGATGGATTGCAACCGAGATGTGAAGTACAGATTGACAATACACCAACGACGCCATTTCTTCGTTCTAGGTTACAATATTAACATAAATTCCATGTTATATTTGGCTCTAGTCTAGTTAAAATGCTGAAATCGACCAAATTTACAGCCAACTAAAAATCCTGTATAACGTTTAGGCGCAACAATAACTTAACTTAATTAGCCCCCAATATATTATAAAGGCGAGTCAAAAGTTTACGGTCGCCGAACCTATTCCACGAGTGACGTAATCAAATCGGGGACTTTCCATTGTACCTAACTCATTAGGTACTAAAACTAACTTAGTACAATATGAAGATATTTTAAATTAGAGACAAATTATATAACTGTACCAATGTATGTTTTTTGGCATTGTTTACAATCTATTATAATATAGCAATGGCTTACGCCTAACATCATTTGGAAAAAGCTATTATTGAATATTCATTGGTTTTATGCCGAACCCAAGGTAGGGTGTACATTAAGATATGATAAATTTTTTATTCGAATTATTATTGAATTGAAATATTTATTAACACCTGAAATTGCATCGGCGGTTCATGTTACTGGTATATTCATTTGCATTGCTAACAAAAGTTAATTAATGTCGAATTCTGCGAGTGCTTATCATACCGTTATGTTAATGTTTTAACACAACCATAAAAGAACTGGAATTTGCACACGCAAAGTCTAATGTCAAACTAATATGGCAGTTATAACAAAACGTCTATATATGTGTCCAGCGCCACAAATATACCACTTGGAATATGATAAATACGACGGATATTGCCTTATTTTTGCTTATCCGATGTTGTTTATATAGCGTTACTGTTTATACTATATTATATTAACAAATTGATGCATTTGTTTAACAACATCCGAAATTTTGTAACGTTTTACAGACTGATAACCTCATATCTCGAACGATAATATGATCGAATCGACATGCAAATAATAATTCTGAAAATAACGTCTCAGTATCATGACAGCAGCTATGGAAATGGCAGACTATATAAATTTTTAACATACGAGGGTTTGTCTCATTACACTTTCTTATTGATCGTCGATCGATTTACCTTGTTACACACTAACATTCCTTGACAACACATAACCATTATATATTAGAAAATATTATATATGTTTACATATGCCACTGACTCCATGTACAATCTCATGCTAATTATTTATCCATTGATAGCAATGACTTGAGTTAATGCAAGTGTAAAATCGCTCAGACGATATAGGTATTCACCGACTTTTTCCAACCAGTTCTTCTCCTTTTAGTATTATTTGCTCCAACAAGAGTATCGGAGTGATTGGGCCAATGTCAATATTTATTCAAACAAGACGAATGTCAAAAAATGATCAACATCAATGACTACACGGTAAGGAATCTCTTACCCTTAGTTGATGAGATACGTGGGCTGTCTCCGTCCACGAAAAATTATCCGTTTCTTAGTTTCGTGCCATGCAAATTTTACCGTAAAGGCCAATCAATCCGAAAATTCCAGTCTACATAATCTCAAATGCCTATAAAAAATAATCCTGTCACTCCACTTTGCAGAGTTACTTGAGAGCTACCAAGAGGTCGATTACGATTTGACGTACAAGTATTTTATTAATTCTAATAAAATTAGATGTGCCAAAGTTTGTTATGATGTATGTTCCTCACTCATGTGCAAGTTTTCAATGACATAGACTTTACGTCAGAACAAATTTAAGGCTATAAATACAGATATAGCGTATATTACGCAAAATATATAATAAACTGATATACAGAAAAAATCTGCCCTCTGCGAGCTATTCCCGCATGCTCCAGAATAATCTTTAATCCTCCAGAATAACTTTAAAATATTTATGTAACAACCTTTATCACAGATTACCATCACCATCCGGGCGAAACCGCGGGACAAAGCTATGGATCAGCCAATTTAACCTAGGAATACATAAAAATAAAGACACTCATAACAACGAATCGGCGTTGTATATATGGTATGATTAGTCAACTTTATTTCATCAATAATCACGCAAGATGTATGATTCACTTTGTGTCAAGGTAAACTTTGTTTACATATTTTCCGAGTCAAATAAGGCTAAACATCTATATACTGTATTTTAGCTTACTACTACTGAAGAAATCCCCGCGATCATAAACCAGTATTATAAAGTCGCTGTCAGAATATGGTCATAACACCTGTAACGGTTTGTAGTAACCATTTTTAACAGCAGATGTTTTGCTTGTTCATTAGATGTCTACATAAAAAAAAAAAATAAGCATCCTTGAATACGGCCGATCGCGTTTGACCTTTGCCGTTTAAGTATTTAATTTGATCAATGCACGGCAACACATCCGGTTCACGGCCGTTCTGCCGCAGATTCTATTTTCAAGATTATATATTTTTAATTCAACGATAACTGGTTAACTGGATTGGGTCGCCTGCCAGTTCTTTATCTGTGACGTCCGTGTACTTGTTTTTTAAAAAAAAGTAAAAGATAATTGTTACGTCGCTCATAGTTTCGATTGCGGCTAATGGCGAAGGTCGGTTCTCACCGCAAACGCTTATCAATTCACCCTCAATGCTATCTGAAACGTAAGAGGGCATGTAATCGGATAATTCGAAGGCGGATACTGCGGTAATGAGTGTCGTCGTGAATTATTTTAATTATGAATAATGCTCTCTAAGTCGATTCCGGCTACGACGGCCGATCCACATTAGAGATCGGCCAACTGCGCATAATATTATAGTGCACAAATGTACGCGAAGATACTAGATACAGATACAGTGTTCCTCCTCCTCCTTCTATCTCAGGGTCCGATAACCAAAACGCGCGGCGATAACTCAACCGCAGAACCTTTTACATGCCCATCCGACGCATGGATCATAATGATTTACAGACAGTCGGGTGATCTGCTCGCATCGCTCTTATCAACTAAGCAATATAGTGAAAAGTTGTTGATTTGAGCCCACTACCTACGGTGTACAAATCGCTGCACCTGTATTTCAATTTTAGCCTACGGAGGTATTATATTGGAATACAGGACATTTTTTGCAGGTCGTCTCAAATGGCGTCAATTCATTCTCATTCGAAATCGAACGGAAAATACCAGAGCGACATAATATTTAAAATTTATACAAACAACTAGCAGTCCGCTTACGGCCCTGTCCGTGTTATTTTTAGATTTATAAAGCGATTTTTCCTAAGGTAAAAATTAAGCCTCTGTTATCCATAGAATATATAGCTTTCTAGCAGTGAAAGATTATTTGAAATCGGTGCAGTTGTTTCGGAGCCTATTCAAGACAAACAAACCGACATATCTTTCTTTTTTATAATATTCGGTTAGACGTCAAATATTTACACGGCGACAATTAAGAAAATCCCTAGGCGATGGTTAACCAATAAGAGAACCCGAACTTTTTTAGGCTCCAACACAGTTTGACAAAAAGAGTTTTGTTTAGATAAGGCATGCACAGATGTGACATGCACGTTTGACACGTTTTCGTTGCACTAAGGATAATATTACAACGCCTTAAACCGATATTATATTGATATACAAACATATTTTTGTAAATGAACCAAACGCTTCCCGAATATTCGCGCGTTCAACGAAACTTTCCACATTCATAAATGAGCGGAGACGTGTACGATATTGCTTATACAATAACTTGACTCGCGTTTGACCCCATTCCGGTGGCACACTTTGTTCCAATACAAAATGTGACAAAGAAACGCGCCTTTTGAAATATTGTAGCACTTTTTCTGAGCAAACACGTTGAAAAGAAGATTCGCTCACGGATTTAGTGTACACTCGCTTTATGAAATCGATTAAACTGCACTTAATGATAATAAAATTATAGATACAATTATAATTATAAAGGCAGTACAAGCGCATTAATTCTGCAATGCTGTAGTGTTAAACCGCTGCTGTGTTCCGGTTTAAAGAGCTCCGTCGATGTTTTGGACAAACATCAGCAGATTGTGCGTCACATGCTTAATATCTATCGAGCGTACCGTTTACAGGTAAACTGAGTTAGTCTTCGTCACTTTACTCAATATATATAAATTATAATATCCAACATAGAATAGATTCTTGCGTTAACACGAATAACTTAATACAGAGTTCATGCGTTTAATTTAAATCTTAGTCATTTAAATCTAAATCAAAACAACAATTCAATTGGCACCAAAAAGTCGGGCACTGCTACACGATCTCGCAAAAAGAACGCGTTCGCTTCTAGCGATATTGGTATTTGTATATTAGATATAAACCCACCGACCCGCAGTGGACCAGCGTGATAGGATACGGTCTAATGGAGAAGGGGTGCATTAGGGGAGGCCTAAGTCCAGCAGTGGACTAACACAGGGTGATGATTATTAGAAATGTTTACATTTAATCCGAGTTAAAATAGACCAATCTATAGTTACTACTAAACATATAATATTCCGTTTGCAGCAAACGATAAGTTAAACACGATAAAAAATTTAGTTTTATTATAACATTAATGCCACATCGATGTATTAGGTATGAAACAGGGTTTGGTTTTGTAACTGCAAGCGATATCTTAATCAATAATTACTTTATTGTCCCGTATTTATGATTCGTCAATTCGAGCATATCAGAGCCAATGGCTTGTGACGCCATCTTGTTTACATCATAAAACAACACATTACGTAGATCTATTGTTTACAAAAGTAACAGAGGGTTAAATAATAAGTACACGTTACGTCAATGGTATAAATATAAAAACACCTTACTACGATGTAATCTCCGTAACTTGAACCTCGTTAATTAGAAAATAATACGTAAGTCGCAAAAAACATTCCCTTCTGATAAATCGCTTATTACGCGATACATTGGACTATTTACACTTTATAACTCGAACTTTATGTTATTTCCGTGCAAGGTATTCCCACCACCACCACTCCACTCAAAAAGCTACCTTGCTAATTCGAAGTTCATAATATAAAATGAAATCTTACTCGGGTTTCATAGAACTTATAGCAAGGAAATCATAAGGGAACGCTCGGGTCTTCTAACGTATTGTTTATAACTTGTCACGTGAAATGAATGAATACAGTTATTAAATCATAAGAAATATCGACACACGTAAGACAAAATTTTTGAAAGTGGAAAACTCGAAATTTTTACCATTTCCATCGACATTTGACTATTTTTTTTCTTGGTTAAAGCGACGAGACTAGCAGAACATTCACCTGTTGGCAAGTGATACCTGCCCTAGTCGTACGTAGTATGCACTACGAATAATGTTATATCTCTTTTAGGCTGGCAACGGTGCCCTTCAATACGGAACACGTTAGTATTTACATTACGATTTGCGGCAGACCGCGGAGGTACTACCCCAGAGAGAAGCTTTGCATCCGTCATTTGGCAAAAGTATAAAACTTAATGCTCGTATTGGGTTAAATAACGCGTAGCAATGGAAATTGGAGGCGGTTCGCTAATAAGGACGCGTTCATTATCAGCGCTTTTAGTGATTTATTTATATTTTGGTTGTGGTGGCCTTCATTCATATTTTACAAGTTAAAGATTGTACACACTCATCTAGCAGAGATAATTGATTAATAAATCTTGTAATGATCAATAGTGATGTTTAATTACTTCTTTATTGGTCTAACCCCTTCTAAGTTCTTACCGCGAACGATAACATTCAGTAAAGGTAAGTATATCCCTAGACCACGCCATGTTTAGGACCTAGGGAACCTCGTAGACAACATGGCGAATTTAATATTACCACTTACGCACACTTGAGCCTGTACAAGACCTAGCTGAAGCAGCGCACTTCGCTCGCAAACTGCTTTTACAAGTGTTTAGCGGATAACGTCATGTCTTATGAAAAACTACCGTAATATGAAAACCTTTCACAGGAGAAGCCAAAAACTGTTCTTCGTTTATAACATAAAGATAATAAAAGATAAAAAAGTAAATTGTCTCCGTATTTATACGTGACAAAAATCTAAATAATATTCACAAGGTTTAATAAGGCTAGTAGATTCCGATTTTTACATAAAAGCAAAAACCCCGTAAGAACACTTTATGGCATTATTCGGTGGGGGCGACGATATAACCGGCACATATAACAAACAATTTTTTCTTCTTCTCAATTACTGTCTGGCTGGGTCTTTGTTATGCTCAATAAAAAAAAATCATGTACTACCAGACGGACGAAGTCGCCGGCTACAACTAGTGTGTGTACTTTTTTACTCCTACCAAAGAAGTCAATCACAAGGAGTTTAAACATTGAAAGCGTTTTTATCAGCATTACTTCTGCCATAACCCCCACGCGATGTTCAACCAATAGACGCCCGACGTTTCGATGTCAAAAGACTTGCGACATCGAACTTGGTTACGACGAAAATTAATTTGTTTGGAATATATCGGATTTTTGCTCCATATATATATAAATATACATATATATATGATCCATGCATCGGATGGGCATGTAAAAAGTCGGTCCACCTACCAGCCCGCAATGGACCAGCGTGGTGGGATACGGTCCAAAGTCCCTAATGGATGGAGGTGTATTAGGGAGGCCTATGTCCAGCAGTGGACTATCACAGGCTGATGATGATGATGAGGTGGGATACGGTCCAAAACCCCCCTAATGGAGAAGGCGTGCATTAGAGGACGACTATGTCCAGCAGTGGATTAACACGGGCTGATGATGATCATGAAAGATCAGTGTCGTCAGTGTCAAGGGTTGTATTCTAAACATCAATGCCATGTCTTGACTGTCGTAGAATCCAATGCCCACGTGTTGCCTAAACAACAGGAACGCCCAAATGACATTTAGGGCGAAAACATAATAATATCCGCTTAACATATTCCGACTACGGGGCACGGTGGCGAATTCAGAGATTTCAGGGTCTGATAAAATAAAAAATAAATAATAGTATTTTATAGTCTCTTTCGATATATGTGACAACAAAAACAAAAAAAAAACAATTTTAAAACGGTAATTTCTAAGTGTGCCAGAAGAATTGCTCATGGCACCTTTTCTGTACTCATACAAGAACATGTGGCTCCACGCTTTCCTATTGCACTATAGGAATAGGGCACAAAAACTATGCTCATTCGACTAAATTCGCTATAAACGTGTCTATTTTTTCATTATTTCCTCTCTTTTAAAAAAAAAATTTCAATAAAACGAGTCCGTCTAAAAGCAAAAAAAATACTGACAATACTATAAATATTTTTGAAATTTCAAAACATTTAGTTTTGATGAGGCAGTTAGACGCAGCTAGTTCTGATGTTTATTTAAACCTAAATATTTTTTCTTTCCAATATGTTAAGCGGGTTAAGTGAGATCGAGTCAAAACTTTTTACTGTTTACAAAATTTATCATTATTATCATCATCGGCCTGTGTCGGTCCACTGCTGGACATAGGCTTCCCTACTCCACGCCTTTTCCATTAAGGGGGTTTCAAACAATTAGGTGACAAAATTCAAACTTCTATTAAATCTATCTTTATTATATATATCATCGTAAGCAATTTAAATTGTTTAGTAATACAGAAATAATTAACTAACCAAAATATCAAGTAAATAAATATGTAAACTTGTTATTGAACTAAAGCTCAAAAATGTACAAAATTACTCTATAGTCGAAATATAGTATAAGTCTGTTTAAATCGAGTGTTATAGTTGTCTAAATTAAAAGTGTCAATCCTTTTAAACCTCCATTATATATTGCGCCAAGAAGATATATGCATCTTGTTTCTAAATCAAGGTTACTAACCAAGGATTAGAGTAACTTGATTTTTAAAATTTCGACCACAAATCACGCAAAATTCACCCTTGTACGGCGACTGAACATAATGTACTGAAGTAAGCGGATCCTATAGAGGTTGTCGTGCATAAATGTATGTACGCGTGAATATTGAATAAGATTTCAAGAATAATAATTATATTTATTCAGCCGCTAAGTATAGACGAATAACCTAAATATCGACTGCAGTGCCATCTGCCGATCTAGGACGATATAAGCGACATATACACGTACAGGAAAATTATATCAATAGAGGAAAGTTTCGTTTGTTTTTAAACTCATTTGAAATAATCTTTCACTAATAAAAAGTAACTATATCTTTGACTAACATTGGCCTGTTTTTTATACCCAAGGAGAATCCAATCCAAAAATCTAAACAACAGTACAGACTCATATATAAAATATATACAACACAAAGATTTACTTACCAATGATGTGGATGACTTTTTCTCTTTTAGTCGATGCTCTACCTATTAAAAAATTCTCAGGTTTCACGTCGCGGTATATAAGATGTCGCGTGTGGACATACTCGATGCGGTGCAACTGTGAAAATTGTAAACGGTAATTAAAATCCGGTACTAACCACTATATTGCAACCACATTGGATTAGGATATAATGTTGTCACTGTAACCAATAGCAACGCAGCGGCGTCATACATGTGGTGTTGTTATTGGTGGACGGTTGACGTCCCGAGAAAGCTACACGTTTTAAGGCACTACGTTGCTATGGGTTACAATTCATTTACATAAATTCCGAGCTCAATTTCGATAGCTAATCTGATACAAGCATTGCTGAATATATTTTCGAAATAATACGATCACAGAGACACGATTTACCAAGGCATCTGAATCAATTGTCATAGACACCCCACGTACAGTCACGTTCAGTGAAATATTATTAACCGAAATTTATCAAACACTATTAACACAGAGAACTGGGATATTTTGAAACCACGCAAACAACGGCATGATATCACAAAGCGTCGTTACTGGTCAAAGGCCGCCGACAAACGCGGATCCTTGCATCAATGAGAATGCCCTACTTTTAAAATTTACTTTATATATAAATAAGAAAAGAAAGTGTTGCACAGCTGACAAAGGGTCCATTGCAACGTAAATTAAAAAAAACAACGCTCGGAGATTTCCCCCCTAGTTCTCAACCAAATTAATTTCTGTTATTCTAAATTTTGACTGCTGCAAAAGCTCAAAGGACCCCGATCTGTCAACGTGAACGCGACTGTACACCACTACCAACCACACTCCCACCCCCCTCCCCACTCCCACCATCTCCTCCACCGCCACTCACCAGTTGCATTGCGATCATTAGTACAGTCTTTAGCGAGAAACGCCGCCCGCACAGGTCGAAGAGGTCCTCCAGCGACGGCCCGAGCAACTCCATCACGAGCGCATTGTATTTGCCGCACGGCCCGAAGTAGTACACCTCGGGGATGCCCTCCGCTGTGGACGGGGCTGCGGTTGTACACCGCCACCAACGGACAGGGAACCACGGTAGGGGCCAACGGCAGGGGAGCGATAGGACAATGGGCAGGGGAAGGGGGGACGGGTGCAGGGAACACATTAGCCATAGATAACAGACGTAAAAGAAAGGAGCTCACGCAAGCTCACCATAACGGACGAACGATGAACAATATTCGCTGAACAATTGTTTTAAACTTAATTTAATTGAACCATTTGTCATGGGGTAATATGTATGAAAGGTGCATACGGATGTTAGGTTAGGTTCAATAGAACCTTCATTAGACTTGCCGACAAAGAGAACGTAAAACGGCTTGTTTAAATTTCACGAATCTATAAATTATAAATTTCACAGAGAGGAACCCCATGATACCGGATTAAAGAAAATTCAGCTTCCACCATTCATGGTTTGTGCGCCATAATGCCGTTACGCTCTTACAGCTACACACGTGTTGTGCAACTCACGAGCTGCATTGCGATCAACAGTACCGTCTTCAACCGGAACCGTCTGCCGCAATGAACGAATAGGTCCTCGAGCGAGGGCCCTAACAACTCCATGACCATTGCGTTGTAGCGGCCGCCGCATGTTCCCAAGTAGTACACTTTAGGTATACCCTCTGGGGGTTGGTTAGTTTAATCAGAGAAGCACTTGGCTACCGTTTCAGATCACAGTAGCTGACCCAAGCGTTCTTATTTTTTTTGTGACTAACTATAAAATTATTCAGATCATTGGAAGCTACCGTTCTTTAACTAGATAAACGGCACTTCTTTCTAGAAGTGAAGACCACACGTACAGAAGGTACGTGAGACACATCAAATCCACTCGTCACTTATTATATTAGATTATTACGTCTTGTTTACCCAGTAATATAACTAGCTACGATACTCTTTAATTTGAAACACATCTGAAGAACAGTAGTGTGTGACACTACTGTTCTTCTTCTATGACTCGTTTACACAGTAAGTACGCTTCTTACGGTGCCCTTGTAACCGGAACACAGTACTGTTCACACATTACTTATTTGCGGCACAAATACACACCACGGTGGTACTTCCACAGACGGTTGCTCCTTAATAATAATATTGTTTTCTAACATTTTTACTCAATCTCGTCACACAAGTATCACCATTATAAGACGAGTATTAAAACGTGACGTAAATGGGTTTCACGTCGCGTACTCTTGCTAATTAATGTGTCAATAAACAATAATCGCCGGTTACCGGCCTTTGAATTGCCATTGAAATGGACGATTGTTATTTAATTATTAACTTACATTAGTGTGAAATTGTTACACAAGTGAACGACAAATTGCAACATACGTAAATACTAAATACTAACGGGTCGTGGGTTCGAATCGGGAACCGAAAAAACATTTTTTGATGTTGTTTTGGTCGGTCAGGGCAACGCGGGTGTATCGCCAGATAGCTTGTACGGTAAGATGAGCCATGCGTCGGTTGGACACGCAAAAAGCGCTGCGCGTGATCCCTCACCTATCGTGTCGGTTATTCATCCAATCGCACAGTGAGAGACAGTGCTGTGTCAGCGCATAAACTAAGTTGGACACGGAATAATAGTAAAAACCTAATGACAAACACTAATGGCGTCCGTTGTGAACCCAAGACATTTTTAATTTCCACGTGATGTTTAACCTGAATGTTAAAGTATAACAACTGCGATTAGGTAACTCTTATAGTTGCGGCCACTTTTTTACAGTTTTGAATGTGTTATTCGGCCGAATAACTAATATTGAACAAAGACACATTATGTTACTGACGTTTAAATGGGCTCATTACCAAAAGAAATATTTTTGTGAGTAAAATTGGTCAGTGGTATGTTGAGGTAGAAACAAGATTAACAATATTTGTGGTGGCAAACTATTACGTTTTCGTCGCATATGGCTTCAGAAAATAACCGCTAACCAAATATGCTACTTTTGGAAGTAGAACGATAAACTATAGCCGAGGGTTGTTATGATTGGTTGCGACCTAAATTATTCTTGTCTGTGCGCTGCGCAAGCGTGTATTTTGCGCCGAATGTTCGGCAGCAGAATATTCTGCGCTTCGGCCTACAGCTTTGGCGAATATTCGGTATTCGGCCAAATCACTATTCGTGGCAACTTTTGTTAAAACATCACGTTTCTGTCGCCAATTCAGCTTGACACTAGAATTTGTTGACGTTAATTCCATCTCTTATTTGACTAAAGTTATATACATATTGTAGGTTAGCACTTACCGTGCGTGCCTAGTAACTTGTAAAATCGGTATTCTAGATGTAGTTGCGGAGCCTTGGACTTCATGGGCTCCATCTTAATCGCTACATGTTCATTGTTGTATAGGTTTTTTCCTGCGAACAAAAAAAACGGTTATTGTTTTGCACATCAACGATTTCAATGTTACCTCGGCGTCCGTCTTCAACCGAAATTTCGTGTAGAAAGACAGAGGAAAATTAAAATTTGTGTAAAGCGACGAGTTCATCGCTTCAAATCTATTACATTAAATTTTTATAATATATAAAGATACATTGCAAAAGTATTTATTAAATATAAATGAGTAGAGAAGTAGGATATACTGTAATCCATTTATAAAAGTAAGTAAATTCATACAAAACAAAATCGTAAGTAAAAAAATATTCGTCTGTTTAAGCAATAAATAAGGTATTTATTAAGTTAAAAAAGATCATATCAAGCTTAAAATCGGCAAGACACTTATTTGTGCTGTGCTTCAAAAGCTACACACAGCATTCAGGACTGACAATAGAAGGTATTAAAGAATTAGATATCAAAACATACGACACAGTTATGAGACAGTTGAAAATAAAGCTGAACCGTTAACAATATTAAACTTACGGCGCTAAGTACGTCTCACCTATTGTCAGCACAATTGTATGTACACTACTTATATCTTGGCCCATTTTTAGTTTTTACGATCACTGCGAGCACAGATGGTGTATCGTAAACATTAAACATTCACGAAAACTTCAAGAAACGGCCCGAAATGACAATCGCACAGTACGGAGATACATAGCATACTAGCTTTTGCCTCAGACTCGGCTCGTGTATCGTGATAATAATGTACACATCGTTTTTATGTACCCTTTAACAATATAATAAACAAGCTGCTATGCTAGACTTCATCCGCGTGGAATGGGAGAATCCGGGAGGTGTATTGAAATATGCTATTGTATGATATAAAGGTGGTGTTTTATTAAACGTGTCTATCATTACACTCAAAATTTTAGAGGATTTGCTCCGACGGTGACGAAATTCCACTTACTTGACTTTCATTCTTATTTCAGTCTCTAGTTCATCTCCGTGCAGTTTGAAACTACAACATTATTAGAAGGAAAAAACAGCGCCTATGTCCCCTTTCAAGTATCTAGGCACAGAATATCATCGTTTTATGTTACACAAGGACGATTTCCATAAACATCGTTAATTTTCATCCTCCATTTCAACCCTTTCCATAATTTTTATCGCAATAATTAATAGCGTATATCCTTTCTTCAAATCTATTCCAAGTATGTACCAAATTTCATCGGAATCGGTTCAACAGTTACGTTTAGTCAATAAAGACGGTCAGACAGACAGAGTTCCTTTCGCATTTATAATATTAGTAGTTACAGGGAGTATAGATACTTAAGCAATATTTTTTTGACAGCTACTTAAACATAAAATTACATTGTAACTGTTATTGTGACTTTTTATGTGATTTCCTTACCTATTGCGCGTATTATGAAAGTGTGAAGTTCGAAGACTGAATAAAATATTGGGCTATTTTTTTATTCCAGTTAGTATATACTGAGATGGAGGGGATATCAGCCAAACTAACATAATGTTCATATATATAAAAAGGTAAGGCAGTGAATTTTAGTCGTAGTTAATGAAATAGAACGATAATAGTATTTTTTTCAATTCAATGGCATAAGAAAAATTAGGGTAACGTAAATAATTTATAAGTCCTTTGAAAAAGCCCTTCTCGTATGGGCCGTATAAAGTTGGTCGATATTAAAAACAAAGATGCTTACATCCATACACACATCTTAAGAAAAGTATCGATAAATATTATTTAATTTTAAATAATTTGATATAATTACATTAAAAAAAATCATTAATGTTTCCAATAATAATAAAAATAAAAGAATACTAATAATAAAAGAGATATAATAATAAAAGAGATAATAAGATAATAATAAAAATAAGATAATAATAAAAGAGATATATAATAATGAAGAGAAAGAAAAATAATATGAAGGAACTTCAGAAACTGATTATCCCAGAATAACGTATATTCCACGGCACAAAATGGCGGTGGGATGTGATAGGAAACAAACAGAGAGAGTGCAGTCTACCCAATAACTATACTATACTAGATTTTATTTTTAATATTATTAATGTTGTGCGCTCAGACTCTACAAGAGTATTATCAGAGCTGGATGGTAGAAAAATACGAATCAACTACAACACACAAACTACCTTCTCTATGTTCCGCTTAAATAAGATTTTACTCATCATCCTCGCGTCTTTCCTAATTTGATATAACTGCTTAACCGTTTTGGTGTATTTACTAGTAGAAAGCGATATTATACCTGATTAAATAATCATTTTAAAACTGCCTCCGTAGCCTAGTGCTATAGGCGTGTGCTTTAGAAACCGGAGGTCAACAAATTTTCATTGTTATTTCCTAGTTGGTTAGGGCAATTTGGGCTGATCACCCAATTGTCTGAAAAGTAAGATGATCCCATGCGTCGGATGGGCACCCACCAACCCGTATTGGACCAGCATGGTGGGATACGGCCCAAAACCCCCTAATGGATAGAGGTATGTATTAGGGGAGGCCTATGTCCAGCAGTGGACTGTCACAGGCTGATAATGATGATGATAATGATGAGAAACTACTTCTAATAACCCGAAAGAAATCAATACGAGGTGATTAATTTAAAGATATATATCTCACGAAGTAATTTTCGCAAACTACCAACCTACCATTTACTAATTCATTAAAGGTATAAGGCAAATCCCACGTGTTAATAAATACAATAACTTAATCCAATTAATATCGGGACTGAATCGCCTATAGTACTCAAATCGTTGGCTTCTCGCACAGCGATGCCATAACCGAAACCGTACGTGCGAGTGCAAACTTCTTTAGCAGAAAGAAAATTTTCTATGATACATTCACGGCATATAACATTCACGTAATTCCGCACATAGGTAAGGGGCATAATAAATAAAAAAGGCGTATGTAAATAAAACAATTTTAGGTTATATTACAAAGTTTATGAATATACAAACAATAGCAAGGTTGAAGCATAATTTATTACAAGCGTCAAATACGAATTTAGGTGATGACATGAAAGCCCTAATTATTCTAGAACAAAGTGACACAATTAGTATTATATTTAAGCAAAACTAGACTCTTAATAAATATAAACAAAATAACCCGTAGCAACGAATTGGCAATATAATACTACTGGTATTGTCACCAAGATCGAATGCTGAGCCGACTAATAACAATACAATACGTACGACTCTGATCGTGGCTTTGGGTTACTTTGTTTGCATTAATTCCGATTTTAAATTTTATATGCTTAACTATAAGTAAGACTTTAAACGATGTCCACAAACAATGCAGCGTAATATACCACAAGTTCACTGATAAAATATTCTTTTAAAATTAAGTATTCTTTCAATTAATAGTTTGGTATTCTGCATCGACCCCTTTATCTTTCCACGACGATGTTATTTATTTTTAAATTAGTTATTTTATATTTTTCCGCTAAATGTCAGCTAAAGTAAATACTGAAAAATTCGAATAATCTGGTTAAAAGACGACCAATTCATAATCTTATTATGAAATCATTCACAAAGATGCCTCTTTAGCCTAAAAATATTCCATGGTTCCTGAATGGTTACTAAGCCATTTGGATAGTTTTGCATTTGTCGAATAGCGGCAATGAACACTCTGGAGATGAGCTTGAAGCATTCAATCTATACCAGAGCGAGATTAGACTTGGAATTTATGTAAACGGCGTAACCCAGAGCAACCAGGAAGCGTCCAAAGCAAAGCTCTGATGCCGAACATCAGAGCTTTGCTTTTGATCCTTTTTTTCTTACCAGAAAGTATCTATGGAACGATTCTTCATGGGATATTTAAGTAAATCCTCCACAAAATTGTCTACCACGCTTCAATTTTAAGACCGATAGCCGATTTTCCGGAACGTGGTCACTTTGTGGGAGCAAAAACTTGACAGCATTGTTGCATAATATCTTTAATGTCACGCGTCCAAGCGGCTACGCTTTAACAATCAGAGGTCTCGAGTTCGGATTCGTTGTGTTTCCAATTAAGCTAGGGCAAATGGGTGATAGACTACCCGAGTGCACGTAAAATCCACATATCTGATGGGCATGCAAAAGTGCGGTGCTCAAATGTGTCTCCGGTCATGTCGGTTATCTGTCTTTTCGGACCATAAAAGTGAAGAAAGTAGCCATTGAAGGTAAGCCGAAATGTAGCATGCATTATCGATCTATTAGACATACATGACGGTAAACGTCGGCAACTCCCTTTTCAATCCTCCATCTCGTCCGGAACCTCCGCGCGATAAATATCAGTATTATTATAAATCTGTCCTTATCTACTTCAATACTGGCATTGTAAAAAATCTACTATTTTATTTGTTTACAATGTCAGTACCAAAGTGTAATTGAAACCACATAATAGTTGTTAAACAAGTAAAATATTAGCATCGTGTTGTGCATTCGAGGTGGGCAGAACGAATGTCCTACCATCCGGTGAACGACGTGCTTGTCTTATCGCTTCATTCAATATTTAAAAAAAAACACTTAAATCCCCTAAGGATTAATTAAGCAATAAAGATTACAAAAACAGGTTTGTATTGTGTATCATATTTAAAAAATACATTGGAGTATCGGTTTGAGTCATAACCGATACAAATAACAAAACCAAATTAATAACACATAATATACCACAGCGACATTAAATACGAAATTAATTTACGCAGTCTACAAAGAAATTACGATCAGACAAAAAATATTGCATATTGGACAAATTATAAATGTTTAATTGGTAGAATGTTGGGTGATATAATATAATCGGTGCGCTTTAGGTTTTAGATCCATTGCTTGTTTTGATTTAATACCAATAGTATTTTGGCTCCCCTATATATATTCAATTTCAATTTCTTTATTCGAACCTAGCTTCGAAGATAGCCCCATAGCATTTATGTAATCAATAGGCCAATTACCACCAAATTATTGCGATCCTATGGTCCTTTAAATACAAGTCAAAGGTCAAAGCAGCCAGACCAGTAGATCATTTGTTCATTCACATCATGGTAAGCGATACGCCCTTCCCAAGTGACGGCATCGACGACGACATGGGACTACGGTACGCTACGGTTACGATGGCATTCAAACTAGAACGCGAAAATATTTTCCTATTTAAGAATGCCGCATGACAAGGCCTGGACTGGTACTTTTATTCAGCCTTTCATAAACGAAACGTACCACCTACTCCGAACGTTCGCCCAACATGTCACGTTATACGCCCCGCCCGCCCTCGTATCACACAATGCTATGCGACTATGTGACGTAACACAGAATCCAATTCTCGGCGTCGTAGCAGCCATATAAGGTACGCAACAGCGCCAAAGGAAACCTTATTATACGGCAATAAGGCTTTAACAATACGTCATACTGTTAAAATTAGCAGCGCAAAGACAAATCTAATTTGCCATACGACCGTATGTGACACATGATCGTGACACGAGCGTACGCTGACGTCTACATGTTTGCTTATCAAGGACGCCCTTGCGGTCTGGTCAATGTACATGATTTGGTCATGTTGTATAAGCCACGTACCTAAAAAGCGGTGGGACCTAAAATGTTATGTCTGTTCACCAATAGAATGTCGTACTGATAACCCTTTAGAATGGATCATATTAAAAATACAACAATAGACATAGCCTGCTCATAGTTTAATTAACATTGAATAAATGTTAACAAGATGACCCATACCAACGAAGCGGCGTAATTTGCCGACTGACATTTGAAATAATCAACGAGGACGTCAATGAGACGTTACTTATGCCATGGCAAAACAATGTCCACTGGCAACGTCAAAAACATCCTTTTCCAATACTTCTGGGCCATAGAAGGTCTTTCATAGCTGAACCGTATTTTTCTAACACTTTCAATCGTATTAGATACAATTTTACAGAAATATAATATAGAATGAGCGAAACGAAACAGGGAAGAAAATTCCCCTTTTTGCTGTGCCAACACGACTGTTCACCAAGATTGGTGCGTCACAACGGGTCCAAAACGTAAACCGTTAAGTTTCAACCAAAGAGGCGGATCTGAACGATAATCGATTAGAAAATAATCGAGAGATTAGCGTAAAACCGTTCGAAAGCCGTTCGCTTTTGTTACAAATTATTTCGCTAGCAAAAGCAACAAGAAACAAGTGAGAAGATTTAAGAACGTCCAGTAGAACTCACGGTTACCAGAGATACAACTTCTATAGTTGTATATTTAGTGGTTACATAACAAAAGTATATCAGAACAAAAAAACAATTCCATGTCAAATAGATATAGAACTGCCTCCGTAGCCTAGTGGTAAGGGCGTGTGCTTAAGAAACCGAAGCTCGTGGGATCGAATCCTGGGGACTTAACAAATTTTCATTGTTTTTTCCTAGTTGGTTAGGGCCATTTGGGCCGATCACCCAATTATCTAAAGAGTAAGATGATCCATGCGCCGGATGGGCATGTAAAAATCGGTCCACCCACCAACCCGAATTGGACCAACACAGTGGTGGGATACGGTCCAAAACCCCTTAAGAGATATGAGTGTATTAGGGAGGCCTATGTCCAGCAGTGGACAATCACAGGCTGATGATGTATGTAGATATAGATATGAGAGAACTAAATGTACAAGTGAAATTTTAACATAAAAAAATATGCCCGACCTCAAACAGTATGTAACCATTTTGCGCAATATGTAATAAGCAAGCGGGTGACATCGTACCCCGTGCATAAAACTACCCCGCGATATCACCACAGCGTTTCAAATCTCTACTATATTTTAACGTATTCATTCAATTAATATATCATATAGGACACGTCTTATACATATAGAATGAAGAATTTTTTAAATGCATCAACTTTTATGTAAACTTACACTCAACATATTATCTTTAATGAACTTTATATGCTTCATTGCACATTAGAATGCTTAATGTTGGTTACTCTTAAAACATAGATAAATGCGCTCGCAGACTTCTTTAGAATATAGTTTGAGTGCATGTTTTACGGTTTCAGCAGCGCAGTTGCAATTTAATCGCAAAAGGTTGTGTTTTTCACACAGAATTTTTTAAATTTCATTAATATCTATTCAGCTATTGATTATAAAATTACTAAACTAAAAAAATAGGACCAAATGACAGCTAATACCTACTATTTAAAAAAGTATGGACAAGATCGGAGCATTACGAACGGACAAACAAGGTAACATGCTAAATAAAACAAAAAGAGTTCCTCCTTATTTTGGGAACCCGGTCATTAAGGTTGTGGATGGGGCAGGGCTAGGCTTCGTAGATTCGACTTTATCTCTTGGTATTACAATTGATTCCAAATTGCAATGGCGCCCCCATATCAATAGGCTGACGAGTAAGAGTGAATACCTAACATTGTAAAATACTGACTTTCTACTAATTACTCATATTTTACCAAATCGCACGTATCACTAAATCGAAGACGAAATTGCAAATCAGCTACGAGAACCGAATCTACGGTCCTAATGCGCAAAACTAACGACTTAATCGCAAGGCCACTGAGGCTATATCGATCTCCAGATATATTTCAAACGAAGGCTACACGAAAGTAATGAAGAATTAGAAACGCTATAAACATAACAGTTTCCCTTACCAAAATACAATACAAAATTTCTATTGTATGCTGGAATAATTAAAATTTTATAATAAACGAAACGCGTTAACAAAGAAGACAGCTAAGAAACCCCTTGCACAGCAAAATATTACCGCTCTAATTAAATATAGTTTTTTGAAAAAAAAAATTGTTATCTTTATTCTGTTATTTCAAATCATATAAACGTTTCAAATAATTGCTGGCGATGTTCTATTGTTTTCGAAACACGCTATGAAACTTAAAAACAATCCCTACACATATATAAGATTTCTATGTCTCTAATAACATTCTATTTAGCTTTTAGGAATAAAATCAAAATTAAGTATATAAGTGTTATTGTAGGTTATAATCCATTAAAAGTAACCTTCGTCATCATCATCATCATAAACAGCCTTCACAAGTTCACTCCTGGACACGGCCTTTTTTAATGAACATCAAGACGGCTGATCTTGTTAGCGTCCGTTAAAATGAGTTGCTCATAATTGACGCCCTGAGCGGGCGGATTGGCGATTGACTAATTGCACTTTACTGCGGATCTGTCTTACTCCCACTGCTAGGCAGATCCGCCGTCATATGTGCGGTGGGGTCGTCACATCCCTACGCCATAAAAGTAACCTTAATGTTTAAATCTCATTCTTTTAAAATTTTAACAAACAATACATTACTGTTTTTAATTAAATGTACACCTTAGATATTGTAATTGCTCGATAAATAGAACATATCATTCCATGTCTCAGGGCGGTGAGCTGACTTGTGACGCCATAGACAGCTTTTCTTATAAGCTCGCTAGTCATCACACGAGAATCCTGCTTGTCAAGTCGCTCCGTTCGATACATATAAAATTAAGAAACATGCAGACAGACCACTTGCTACGGAACGCGCTATGCTAGGAATTTCTTTGTCACATAAAATTCTTAATGAATTAATCCGTCAAAGAAAAGAAGTCACCGACACAGGGCAAAGGATAAGGTCGTTGAAGTGAAAGTGAGCCGGTCATGAGCCAATAAGGTTCTGGAGCGGAGGCCGCGTTCGGGAAAACGAAGCGTAGATTGACCCCCGACCAGGTGAGATGCCGATTCGAGTCTGAAACGAGTAGCTAGGGATCGGTCGTCTTGGCGTTCATTGGAAAAGATCTGTGTCAAGCAGCGGACTAAGAAAAGCCGCTCATGATGATTATATAGACAAGCATATAGACTCCACTTTTACTAGTGTCGATGAACAATATATAAACCTTTGTTATATATAAATTTCCGCCTGTACGAAGACGGAGACAGGACGTCAGTTATTAGATAAAATCGACCGCTATGGAAGCTATTAGGCACCACAATATAATATCCTTTGTCAGGTTAATGTAGTCTGGCATATAGTTTCCTGGCTTTCAAGACTCTATGCAAATAGAAATTGTAAGTATAACAAATTGAAATGTTTATATTTAAACTAGTTTAACCGGTAGGCTTCGTACTACCTTTATTGATAAATAAATGATAACTTTTGCATAAGATTTATCAACACACATAAAAATAATCTTATTCATAGTCAATAACTGAAGTAAATCTAAGAACTGTGGTAAGGTTAAATTTAGTGTTTTTTCACCTCTCAAATGTGGTTAGAAAGATATAGCTTTTTTTTATTTATTTACCTTTTCAACCTTCCCTGGACTTCACAATTAATTCAAGATCCAAATAAGCCAAATTGGTTCAGCCATTTTCGTGTTTAGCGAATACCAATTAATTTTTATACATAAAGAAAATTAAATTAAATTTAATATAATTACGTTTTTTATTAAATGATAGTCAAATGAACGATACGAACTTTCGTAAAGTAGCCAAGACCTTAAAAAGCCTATTACTCTGTTAAAAATTACGCTGGGGACCGGATGTACGGAAGTAGTTCCTATTGTGCACTAGCATATTGACTGCCTCCGTAGTCTAGTGGTAGGGGCGTGTGCTTCAGAAACCGGAGGTCGTGGGTTAGAATTCTGCGGGGACTCAAAAAAAATTGATATTGTTTCCTAGTTGGTTAGGGCAATTTGGGCTGACACCCGATTGTCAGAAAAGTAAGATGATCCATGCGTCGGATGGACATGTAAAAAGTTGGTCTACCCACAAACCCGCATTGGACCAGCGTGGTAGAATACAGTCCAAAAACCCCCTAAAGGAGGCGCGCATTAGGGGATGCCTATGTCCAGCAGTGGACTAACACAGGCTGTCGATAAAGATATTGACTGCTAACTAAATGACTTCATAGTTAATGTGTAAACAGACACAAACACTGAGAGGAAACTCGGACACGAGAAAAACACAATGTTCGTCACATAATATCTTTCCCGTTGGCGTAACAACCAAGTAAATTTGTCTCAAGATTTTGGATATTATTGTGACATATCATTGACGATACATCGTCATTAAATAGATTCTATACTGATATTTTACAATTTGTTCAACCAAGTATACAGTATTGATTTGTCGAAAAGTAGTATTAAAGAAAAAGAAAACTCTGAATCAAGGATTCTATGAATAAACTTGTAAAGTAAATGATGAATAAATCATTATTCTGAAGTTATTATGATAAAATACATTGGAACTTATAAATCGTACGACAGGTTAGTTCTCCCCTCTTGGTATAGTAACGGGCCGAATGGTAGGTTGTTTATTTGATGTAAGTAATGGTATCTACGGAAACGAATTTTAAATGTAATTTTATGTCAAATTGTACTCTGATGTAGTGCGAGGAATTAACGTATTTAGCATTTGACGCGAGCAGGAATGGAGGAATGTTTAACACTATTCAATTATTATTACAACTTCTTCATTTATTCTACGTTCACAAAATTTATACAAAGGCCGTACGCCTTAATGCCGATGGTAACCAAATTAATAGGTATAAATGAGTTTATACACATTTTGTAAAAAGCGTTCGTTTGTAAAGATCGTTTCGCAGTTACAGTGACCATGGAGTCTGCAAAGGGCCTCTGAAAATAAACGCGATAAATCTCTTAAAGTATTTTTAATTTTAAATTCGAAACTCCGGAGTTTTAACAAGAAATCATTTTAGCAATATCTTCTTTCAGAGCACTAGCTCATTTCTTACACGATTTTTTTCCTCTCTTTTTAAACCAGTAATTCTTATTGAAGCGAACAAAAACGACGATATGTTTTTGTCATATATTTTATACTTACCATATGTTGAATAAAAGAGCTTTTTACGGATTTTATCGCCTTTATTTTACATTTTTTCTTTGATTCCCGACGTGTCTAATACTTTTCAGGAGCCGTGGTCATGGGGTAGACTCGCTGGAAAGTGTTCAAAACGTCGGAAACTTATAAATAAATATAATGTCAAGTAAACGCGATAGAAAACTTAAAAAGTCCTTGTATTCAATAATGCAGTGTACGGCTGAACAAAACAATTAATTATTGTTATATTATGTCGAACTATAACGCGTCCATCGCTTCTTTTAACTAGTTGGTCATCACTGTATTTCGTAATTTACATTGTACATATTATTTAATAACGTAACATGAACTTAAATATTAAATATTTTCCGTAAAACAGGTGAATTTTAAAAAATGACACTATGATCTCAAATCTGATACATACCTACCGAATAAAACAATAAACGTAAAACCCATCATGTGACGCAACATTTTACTTGTGACAATTTACTAATCAAACGTAATTGGTGCCTTTTCCAAAATATGACACATTTTCATCTTCTTTTAGTTATAATGGCTCCGACTAAAAGTAACTCGGTGAATTAGCCAATGTCAAGCTTACGTAACAAAAGTAATGTACTTGAATGGATCGGTATTATTGACAGCCTCAACTGACATTCTTCGACCTACGCCACCTCAATAACCATGGGGTGAGTTATTTTATTTTTTATCGATATTAGCAATGATACGAGCGGGACGATTACCTGATGTTAAATTATACGGCGTGGTCATAAGAAAAGCAACGTTAGACGCCACAAATTTCGCTTAATGCGACAAGGTTTGTTACTCCCGTTTACCCACTTATTACGCTGGCTACGGTGCCCTCCAAACAGGAAGACAGTAGCGTTTACAGACTACTGATTTGCGGCAGAAATAGACACTGCGATGGTACTACCGCCAACGTTATTATCTATAAATGGCAAGGTAAGCGATATTTTAACTCTAACAAACATTAGGGTTGCCTGAGGCATAAGTGGATGCAACAAGCAAGGGATTCCCTAAGTGGTCGATATAGACCTTTTGGGTCGAATCGGTCGGGTTTTCCACAAACAAAGGTATGTAACGAAACAAATTAATAAAGAGTGTTATCTAATACTGTATCAGATAAACAGAATGGAGATGGAGAATAGAGACAAGTTCTGAAAAGTAATTTTAACATGAGAACCTAAAGGTTAAGTTTATTTTGAAAAAGCTATCACATTGCTCTTGTCTGTTCACATAGAGGATTGAAAACCAAATACAATTTAAAATGTAAAATAGGGACTAATTTGGTCACTGTCAGCATCTGTTATGGCAAAATAAGTATTTATTTACACTACTAGCCCTTGCATTCGCGATTCGACGCTACTGCTCGAGAGTAAATAATAAGAATATGGAGAATATGCTGCAACATTAACCTTATACTTCGTTATACATGACGCAGAAAAGCTTTTTTATTCATTGAAGCGACTAGACGATCAAAACGTCTACCTGATGGCAAACGATACGCTATAAGAAACGAGACGGGAGACGCCACAAATCTAATCACCGCCCTCTTCTTCCTTTAGCAAGGTTTGAAATAAACCAGTTCTGATATTATAATATTCATAAAACCAAATTGAATATTTTCTTGGCCACTGTTTAATTTTCTTTCTACAGAAACCATGTTGGTTTCCGATAGTCTAGTTTAAGGGCAATAGTGAACTTTCACACATGTTTATCTTGATTAACATAACCCCATAAATAAGTACTCTGCGTGGGTGCTCAAGTAAACTTGACGCCCACTCAAGTTTTACTCACATACTTTTTATACAATTATCACAAGAGAGTTAAGTTTATTTTAGTTTTATTATCACAAGAGTAGTAAGCCAAATTTGCGTAAAGGATTACAATTTTTACAAAACAATTACAGAGCTACAGCGGTTGAAATATTGCGTATTTTGGCAGGTTGTGTAATAATGTACGCACACTTTTATGAAATAAAAGAAGTCGTTTATGCCTTATTATGCTTCACAATAAGTAACGGTTTATTTGGGCAAAATCTTTAACTTTGAACCCTTCGAATTCACATATAAGCGCTGAATTTTTTCACCTTTTTAACTGCTATATACCAATCGATACCAATATAAGACTCAATGAGCCAATACAAAACTTTTATATCTAGAACAATTTTTTTTAAGAATTTATTAAAAAAAGGAAAAGAAAAAGTGCCCATGAGTTTCATAGGTTACCACTTCCAAACCGGTGGTAGATTAATTGACGATCAATAAGAGTGTAATGCTTCTGTATTAAATAAAGACATTTGACTTTATACTTACTGAATGATCAAATACACTTCCTTAAATATCGGTGATAAAAATAATCTACACAAAATATTAATTTTATAAGGATCGCCTTATTATAATTCTTCGGTATACAAGCCAAGAATGATGTGGGCCGAGGAAGAACGAGTCAGCTAATCGATTGTAAAAAAATTGTGGCAGGAGCTTGATCGAAAAATGCTGGAACAATGACCCACTTTATATCAGGCCACGTGGAATGCATTAGAAGTAATCTAAAGGAATATCTAGTAAAAGAGACTATAATCGAATTACTAGCTAGCAAATTTGGTATACTGCCGCCGTAGCCTAGTGGTATGGGCATGTGCTTTAGAAACAGGAGGTCGTGGGTTCAAATCCTGCGGGGACTCAACAAATTTGCATTGTTTTTTCCTAGTTGGTTAGGCCAATTTGGGCCTATCACCCAATTGTCTGAAAAGTAAGATGAGCCATGCTACGGATGGGCGTGTAAAAAGTCGGTCCACCCACCAATCCGCATTGGACCAGCGTGGGATACGGTCCGAAAACCCCCTAATGGATAGGGGTGTATTAGGGGAGGCCTATGCCCAGCAGTGGTTTATCACAGGCTGATGGTGTAAATTTTGTATAATGGGACATGAAAAGCAAAAAAGGATATTCGATTATAACACTGTCGAAATGTTCTTACGTGTGTTTTATTCAAAAAAAGCCTCATAAATTCATAATCTTACGTGAAACGTATTAACGAAACGCATTTTAAAAAGTTGAAACATATGTAGACTTTTCTTTGTTTTTCATAGTGATTCTAAACTATCGAATAGTAGAGAACGATACTGAATTTGAATTCTGACAAGGTTTGTGCGGAATCGAGCGGAACAAATTTCCCACGTGAATTGATTCCGGATGTATATCCTATTGGAATGTGTATTACTTACGTTTGTGCAACAAAAGTTGTTGTGGTCCTAAAGCTATGATCATGTAGAATGATCATGGCTAAGATTTTCTTTTCAGCATATACAATACACCTCTAGAGGACCAATTGGTAGCTTTTTAAAAATAAAAGTACTGTATAAAATAACGAAGAGCAGTAGTCTGCAACCACTAATGTGTTTATTATATTATCTTAAAGGTCAATACAGCCGATGGGAGAACAAGAGGTAAGATTTGATATGCGAGAGCGGCAAGCGGATTTGTGCTTTTTGTCAGGTAAATTACGCCCGCCGTAAATTTTCATTATTAAATATTTTATAATAATATTTAATAATATCACTACAGTTGGTATTGAACCTATCGATTGAAGCATTTCCGAATGCTTTCCATTTTTGACGACGGCGAAAGCAAATCAGTGAGGCCACTAGAGCTTGTTTTATATTAACTTAAAAACTGATTCGGCTAAAGTGTGTGTTGACTATTTTGTTGATCAAGTCTACCACAAATATGCTTAAACGTAAACGTTCATATATATGGCGTTACTCACGCCGGATAGTGTAAAAGATATCAGTTTTTCATATACTAAGGAAAAGAGGACATATAGTACACATCGAGTCATTACCGTCCCCTTACATAACTTGAAAAAAGAGTTTACGCTGCGTGGATTAGATGTTAGCAATGTGTGTACTGCATCAGAACTTAATTTACGACTTAAAAATTGATATGGCAACGAAGTGGCGTCATACATCTAGAGATTTCATCAATGGAATGTCAAACAGATGTTAAACAATAAGCTTCAATCGAGTGATCAAAAGTAATACGTTGCTATAGATTACACTGTTTACATCAATTCCATGGCATATATTCTTCTGTATCCTGTATTAAAAATACTAACATTTAAAACAACTAACCAAAATTTCATTACAACAGTGCCTAACACAATGTAAATAAGGAAATTTCGTACGTTCAACATCTATACGCCCCACTTTCTCGTTCAAACTGATTTATTCCGATACAATGGTTCCTTCATTATACACGACCCAGCGGACAGCGAAGGCGCCCTTAGTTTTTCAAAGTCGTGATTATAATAGAAATGAGACCACACCTAAGCCAAAAACGATCTCAAATATTCGTAAGCAAAACAACGAATCTGCGGCAAGATATAAGGCCGTTTTATTGATGGCACAAAGTCATAGTTTTCATACGCCATCAAACTTATCAAATATAGTTAGAAATAGAATGTAGATATAGGAATTGTCGCGTAGCAACGAAACGATGTTCTACGTATGATGTTGTTATTTACTATTACTTTAGTCTCAGAGATTGACATCTCAGTGGCAAGTCATCCATAACAATGCTAGATGTATTAAGCCACTTCACTTGCCATAAGTTACATTGGAAACGTTAACTCGGAGTCAAAGCTCTATAAATCTAATGATCTTACTTCACAGGCAATTTGGTGCATTGCTCTTACCGAATAGGAAACAGCAATGGAAAGTTGTGGAGTCCCCAAAGGATTTACACCCATCTCTAGGGCTAGCCAATACCATTGGACTAAGGGAGTAAAAACCCTGCTATTTTATATCGTTGCTACGTTAACCTACAAACGGGAAGATATAAGTGAATGAGACAGAAATAAGCACCGCGTTTCTACTTTGATAATCCCCTTAATCAGGAAACCTACCACCTTCAATACGTGGAAACGAACTGACAATATAACCTTTTTTACTATACTTGGGAATATAAAACAATTAAAACTTTCGTAAGACCATTACACGTGTATTTTTTAATGTCACGAGATTCTCATATAGGTACTACATGACCTGACATGGACCAACTTGGTGTGACCTACTTCGGTGTTTGAATCTGCAAAGCATTAGTGTGAGAACACCATGCATTCTGTTTTGAAGGGCACCATAGCTAAAGTAATTACTGTGTGAACGAGACAAAACAGCCATTGTATCCGTACGGGGTACGAATTGCATGCGTTATCTTACAATACATTTCCTACGTGGTAGGGACGTGTATTGAAAAAATGTAATACGTATTTTACCTTCTCCGTTGTCTAGCGGTATTGGTCTTTGCTTTATATACCGAAGGTCATGAGTTCGAATCCCGCGGGGAAACAACCTTGTATTATCGTTGTTTTCTGGTACCTAATTGTCTGAAAAATAAGATAATCCATGCTTCAAATGGACACGGGCTGGTTGGACGGTCCGAAAAACACCCTAACGTTAAAAAGCCGTGCATTGTAGGGAGACCTAAGTCCAGCAGTGGACTAACAAAGGCTGATAATGATGATAAATACAAATTTTCTTCCACGACTACGCACGAACACACTCATAAAGAAGTTGTTAACAAATCCTTAAGAAACAAGCGTTCGCCCCAATTATATAAGTGGCAGTGTGTCAAGTATATTCGAGACATCGATCAATCACTGTAGGACTGCTTGGCGCGCTAGTGACCGTAAAATCTATGTTAATCGTTATAATTAAACGATATTACTAGGACCTAGTCTATTTTTAGACTACAGAAACTATTTCAGACTCGCTGGGCATAGTGGTTAGTGATCCCAGATGTTGTGGGTTCAATTTCAAATCTGTAATGAAATTTTAACAAAAAAATATAACCGACTTCTAAAAGCATATAACTATTTTAGGCAATATGAGCGGGTAACGACGTGCTCTCCGTACGAAATTGTGTCGCCTTTTCTACCACCGCATTTTAAATCTCTGATAACTTTTAAGGTATTAATTTCATTAAAATGTCGCCTATCACACTTTTTATGTACACAGAATGAATACTATATTATATTATAATGCATTAACTTTTATGTGAACTTAAAATGAATAAACTAAACAAACTAATAACTAAAAATCTTACACAAGCTTTGAATGTGCCTGATTGTAATTTTTAAAAATGTTTACATTAAAATGTTTATTGAGACCAATTCAACATAATTATGTAAAACATACTTTGTCTATCTTTTACCGTTTTGGCAGCGTCTGTAATTTAATCGCGCGAGGTTGTGATTTGTGGTGACGTAATTTTTTTTATTTCTGAAATATCTATTAAAATACTTATCACAAGATTATTTTAAAAAATAGTACCAATGGGAAGCCGATATCTTTCATACATTCCGAGTTGAGTAAAAGTGAACAAAACCGTTCACAACAGCCCTAAAAGTAAAACGATCCATGCACTGTAAGAATGTTTACAAGAAGTGCGAATCGATTGTGGAATACTGGACATTTAAAAAGTCGTAGGAAGTCAGGGCTTTCTAATACTTTGTCATTTATCAGAATGATGTAGTGTCTACTTTACCCATTGGCCATATAACCAAAAAACCGGTGACCTATATTGGCGGAATAGAAAAATGTAGTTTAACCAAATTGGAATCGGCTGGATATTAACAAAATTACGTTTTTATGATGAATTGGATTTGAAATATAAACCACTAAGTGACTAATAGTGTCCGACCGAAATTTCGGTTTCGGCCGAGTTTCGTCCAAAAATGGACTTTCGGCGGCGGTTTCGGTGGCGGCTGTATGTGGCCAAAACTTTTGCCGAAACCGAAACTTATTTGAGAAGATGATAGTGTTATCAAAATTAAATGATTTCAAAATTATTGCGATAGTACAAAAAGTACTCGAGGGCGTAGCTCAAATACTTGTAATGTTAATAAAGAAAAACTCTTCGATCGGATTGGTGTTAATGGCCAGCATAATGCACCAAATATCAGTACTTTAGAGTTTTTATAATTGATTACGGTTTTGGTTTCGGCTGGAAAACCAGTTTCGGTCGGACTCTACTAATAACAATGTACGTAAGCAGCCGCTTCGATGCCATGATTGACAATTTTTAAATGTAGGGTAATGTATGTCGGAGAACATTTTCTCCACTTTATCTCTGTCTATTCAGACGCAGATATTACCTTCCGTACTGAACAATTTTAGAAAAACTTATGTTGATAGTTCGTACAAATATTCAAAATAGAAATTGACTCGTACAAACTCTTTATATTTAAAAATTAACATCAAATTTATGTTCAAGTGATGCTACAAACTGCCTATTTTGAGAACGAACGGTATACTGTACCAGAATATCTATTTTATTTATTTACTTGACAGATCTCTACTTTCTCTACAGCCTCAATGTAACGCTCGCCCTGTCCTTGTTTTAATATTTACAATAGAGTGACTGAGCAAGGCGCTTAGAGGACGAAATATATTGCCGATTAAAAGAAGTAAAGCTAACAGATGTACACTTTTGTACATAACCAAAAACACTCATAGAATAAAAAAAACTACAGATAATGTTTTAAGTACCTGCAAGGACCCCGAAGGCAGATTAACTTGTACGTCTCCTACGAAATTCAATTCAGTAAAACTGTTCATTGTAATCAAATCAAATCAATCAAAAACAAACGATGCTACTTCAAATATTCAGTGTCATTGATTCTAAATGGAATTTATATGGACAAAGTATGCTGATATTACATCAAACTACAATGGCGCTTAGACAAATGAGAACTGTTTCACAAGTGAAAAGTATCAACAATTCAGCTAGAAAAACGAGATACTGCCATTTTTCTTTCTTGATTGTGTGAGTATAACGTTTAGACTTCCTCCGGGAGGTGGGAAGCGGAAAAGGTGACGTGGCAGAAAAAAAATATTTGGCTATGAATTTGATTTTGTACTGTCTTGACTGTTTGAGTGCTGTTTGGACGATGTCTAGAGATCCACTCACCCAGCCTTAGCTCGCCAAAGTTGCCGCATCCGATCTTCTTGCCCACTCTGAAGTTGGGCCCCACCATCAGCACGCCCGAGGACGAGGTGACCGAGTGCCGGGAGGTGTGCATCGCGCCGCTGCCGCCCGCGCCGCGCCCGCCCACCGCACCTGTCGCGCTGCAAACGCACAAACATGTTAAAACACGCAACCCCCAATTTAATTATTGAGTAGTCAAATGGTACCGTTTTCCATATCAGTGCTAAATAATTGTAATAATGTCCTAGTCGATTCCGACTACGGCAGCCGATCTATATTAGAGATCAGGCTTCTGCGCAGGAGATACATAAGTACAGGAATAGGGTCACATAAAGGAATAATGTCCTTTATATTCCCCGATGTCGACGAATAACCGACATGATCGGAGAGAGTTAAAGCGCGACTGCGTTTTTAAAATGCCCATTCGACGCATGCATCATCTTACTCTACAGGTAATCAGGTGATCAGCCCGCATTGCCCTAACCAACTAGGAAAGAACAATGAAAAGTTATTGAGTTCCCGCAGGATTCGACCTACGTCCTCCGATTTCTAAAGCGCAGGCCCATATCACTAGGCTATGGAGACAATATACTTTCTATTATTCAGCAGCTAATGGAAATTAATGATAAAGTATTCAGTATCAATGCTAAATAATACATTTCAAACGCAACGGTCATATTTCCTGCGAAACGGTTTGCGATATAGCATTGATATAAATTACCACAAAAATAAGACCTGATATAGAAGAAAAACACAGCCCCTTTCGAGCATTGTGCAATAACATGGCACAATGATATAGACATCAATCATATAAAGACTATATATATGTATATCTGAGCCAATTTAGTCTCTGAACTGTTTAATTAAAAAATTTAAACTAATTGTAATAAAATTGCATTATTCATATTATTCTAGCATTCTTATAGATGTCAACAACTAGATGACAACTAACTTATTACAACAGCTTACAACAGGCGGTTACAAATTCCTGTCCTTTGAGCCGTTATTTCATATTTTTAAATTTCTAGTCACAATTTTTCATAAAGATAAAGCTCTAAACAAAATCAGCTATTGCCATTTAAGAAATCTAAATATATTACTTAAATAAACTATGTTATGCCTTCATGTAACTTTTTTTCAAATAAAATGTAATGCAAACATTATGCAACTCTTCATAAAAATATCAAAATTGTATCCTTCAGAAATATCTTCAGATTTATTTTCACTGACATCTTTTGTGGAAAAATAGTCTCATACAGACAACAAACCGTAACAGCCATTTCCAAAATCCCATAAATAATAAAAGGCAACCCTAAAACAAATTTTGTACCTATTTTCTAACTTTTGTCAAAACTTAAGCGTCTTCACATTTAATTACATTGCAATTATTTTAATCATACCCAATGTTTTACAGCCCTTCCCATGTCTACGGTCATGGGATAGAATTTCCATTCCATGACTCATAACAAAATATTATTAAACTATACTTTTTAATGTGAATAGTATTGTAAACAAGAGATATTATTTAAACAAAAGTTGCTTTTTTTTAAAAACTTTGAGTAAAGATAACTGATGTAACTAGGAGCAACTCAAGCTACTTTTTCTTTATAAAAAAAATAGCACTAATGAATTAATTAACAAACCAAAAAATGGGGAAAATAAACAATAATACCACATATTTTCCAACAAAAATTAATTAAAACTTAACAGTATTACAAATAGTTAAAAAATATGCCCTGAACATGAGAAATGTAGAGCTATTACCTACTTATAGCTATCTCTATGGCCCTCACAATCATCATCATCAGCCTGATAATTTTCAAAACAGTAAATTATTAATCAATGCTAAATGTTTATAACAGACAGGTTTACAAAATATTTTTATAGAGTTCCAATAAGTTGGGATATAAACTTAATTTATTATTTTAGTCTTTATATAACAATTGAAACAATAAAAATGTCCACTTTGTTAATGTCATGGAATGAAAATTATGAACAAAATAAAAAATCAATAAAAACATGTTAATTATTCGAAAAATAATAAAATAAAAAAAATTATGTATAAAAACTAAGTATAAAAAAGTCGTAATAAATCATCCCTTCTTATTATTTGATGCTAGAGCAATCATCTATGATTGGTTGGTTCCCTGATTACGGCATGCAATTAAATAATAACAACACTGTAATAAAATCTCATACTTTATGTCAAAAACAAATTATGTTAGGTGGTTAGGATGTGGCATTGAACATTTTAATAATTTTACAGGATATTATTTTTTATTTACAACTTTAATATTATGGCAGTTTTGTGCTAATGTTACAAATTTTTATCTAAATATGTTTAAAAACTTTAAATAAAGCCATCAATTTAGTAACACTGTAATTATAATGGAATATAGAATTTTTGTAAGCCATAAGGTAATACTGAATTTAATTTACACATTTTACTTGTAATAAAGGCATCTGTTTCAGCATATCAAGTATTAAATAAGCTTGTTTCATGTTTATGATATATAAACGAGGAATTTAATTTATTTTGTAATATTGCAATATTGCTGTATTTATACATGCTACATTGTCATATTCATAATTCAAACTTATCTCACAGGGTAATTAGAGAAATGTAAAAGCTAATAAACTCCAATGACAGATATTAGTATAATAATTCTTCTAAATTGGCAAAATCTAATAACAGATCTAAGTCATAGTAAAAACAATTAAACAACAATAAAGTACCGTATTAATATACTACTCCAAAGATTTATTGTTATAAATAAAAGGTTTACTCCACCTTCATATCAAATTCATTGATGCATTTATCATTATTAGCCTAAATTGGTGCAGACTTGGCTGTGTCTAAACGAGCACTGACTGCAGTGAATCACCAACCTTTATTGGCATTGAGTCAAAGTGAAAGTCTCAATGCACCTCTGCCTTTCGTACTGGTCTTCTGGCCACATTAGCGCTTATTAAAATTGAAATTAAAGGATTCTTGTATTGCAGTAAGTGCAATATCAAATAAAATAAAATAATAGACACTTTTTGGTGCCATCCTTAAATGATAATGCTGTGAGCCATTTGCAGATTTTAATTAATACCTTATTATATAACAAAATAAAGTAACTTCAGTTCAGTTGTGTAATTGACTGCCAATAAAACTATTATTGTTTTTGTTGGTCATTAATTAACATTTTTTTATAAAGTAATCCATAAAAATGACATTGCATCGCAGTAATGGGAGCTCTTATTGGTTTATATCTGTACAGTTGTCAAACAATAAATTATAATACATGATATTGTTACCCATAACAATTCAATTCTTTATTTTATAAAATATATAAATTAGCTTAGGCACAAACATAACAGCACATTTACAATTTGAATTAACACATCTTTGTGTCTATTCACATAATTTGTATTTATTTAGGAAAGACAAATAAGTCTATGGAATTTATCAGTCATCTAGTTACCATAGTAGAAGCATTGCTTAGTTCGGTGTAATATGATGATATTATTTGTGCTGGAATATCATTATTGTTATTTTCATTATTATTCAAGTTCAATTCTTATACAAGCTGGTATACATAGGGCTAAAATTAAATGCAACAAAGTTGTAGTGTAAATTCATGGGACTAAAATTGAATGTAACAAAGAGACAGGATGCAACCGTGAAGTTATCCCACTTGTCCTGATGAAGGACCTCCAATAGGTCCGAAACTAGACAAATGTATATAAAACTATCTATGTCATATAGATAAGGTTATGACACTATTGTAAACTACAATACAAATAAAAGATATAAACAAATACGCTTACAATTTCCTATGCATAATTAGTAGCTATCAAACAGCATATCACTGAGCTTTCAAGAAAATCAGTTGGCATTTCCATTGTATTTTTTATAATTTCAGATGAAAAAAACTTGTCAATTTCAATGACAAGACATGCTGGGCACACTTGATTTTTGTAGTGAACATTCAAGTCTGACAGATTCACAAAAATTGACATAAGAACTGTTTAAAATAAACTTTGAAGCAGCAAACTTGTTTTAATTACTATTGAGGGCCAATTGTAGTTACGTCAATACCACAGGCACTGATAGCAAGCTGCATTCTTCATAAGAATAGCTATCAAGAATATGTATTCTGAGATATAAGACATACACATAATGTGACTCATTCGTCTTTTAATAATACTTAGTGATTTGTGTACAGAAGTGTGTTTAGCTTATTTATACGCCTACTTCAATTTCATTTTTATCAAGTTAATGCAATATAATAACCAAAATTTTATTTTAAACAACCTTTGTACTTTTAGTAATGTATGTGGATCAGTACATTGGAATTGCACTATTTATTTATTTTTAGATTGTAATGCCCATAGCTACATAGTATTAATCATAGTGTAAAATAGCCATTTTGATACTTTTTGATGATGGTTGGTTTGTTTAGATTTGTAAATAAAAGAGCACAGCCTGATTCATAATATTAAAATAATTGATGGTGTTGCAAGTTGCAAAAAAGCTTTTAACTGGTAATATAAACTCAAAACAACATGTTTGTGTTCAATTCATTTAATAAAATAAAATAAAAGGTTACTTGAGTTTCAGTCATCAAAAGCATCAGAGTTATCTTCTTATTTTATAAATAGATAAATAACAAAAAAATATCAAATATGTTGGATCTGAATAAAAATTTATATACTGCTTAAATCACCCTAAAAATTTTAAGAATCCCGGTCCCAAAAAAGTAAAATATAAACAAAGTTAAGGACTTCAAGTTGTTCATTAAGATATGTTCATTAACATTATTTTACCATCAGCCCATCAGCCTTCATGTGCCAGGATTAAAGAGGTAAAATAATTGTAAACAAAAATTATCTAAAATAATTGTTTAGCCTAAAGGATAATCACGATAAATATGGCATGTTCTGAAGAGAAAGAATGCCATAAGTAAGACAATATCATGGGTAAATGATTACTTTAACAACCTGCTTAGAAACTTCAAACCTTATTCTGCTTTCATAATATTAATACCTATATCATTGAATTATTCCTACATCATAAAACCAAAAACCATACACAGGATATGATATTACTTTTGATTATATGTGTAAAAAAAACTGCAATGGTTGAAAACATTTCATTATAAAGAAAATTATGTGTAATAACTACTAGAAAGATGAATTGTGGTTGTAAATAGTTGGAGTAATAGAGGTAGTTAAGATGTGTTCCATAACAATGTGCATATTTATTTAATCTTAAGGCACAAAACATATAGAGGCGGACATAATGCCTCCAACTTTTTCTGCCAGTCAACCTTAGGTTGATGCAGAAATAAACAGTGGGAAGATGCATTATTACTAAATACACAAACACTATATTATCAACTATATATAATAATTTCTTTTTTCCAAAGAAAATTATATAAGATTATTAAAAACATATACAGAGGCAGTACTGCAAAAATCAAGCTAGAAAGAGAGTGTTAACCCATTAACATTGGGAGAGGAGTGAAACAAGGGGACCCGCTCTCACCTAAGCTTTTTACAGCAGTCTTAGAGGATGTCTTCAGGCAATTTGATTGGACAGACTATGGTCTCAAAATTAATGGTGTGTATCTTACAAACTTAACATTTGCGGATGACATAACCTTATTTGCAAAGTCAGCCAAAGAACTGCAACGAACATTGCTTGATCTGGACACATGCAGTAAAAGGTTTGGCCTTAACATGAAAATGTCAAAAACTAAAGCTATGACCAATGGAGCACAAGAATCAATTAAAATAAACAACAAGAATATGTATCAGAATATACATATTTAGGGCAAATTATCACCACAGACAACATTTCTAGCAAAAAAATTTAAATGTGTGTAGGCCATGCATGGAACAAATAGGCAAGATATAGAGACACTTGAAGAGAGATAGAGGAGGCCTTTGCCAGAGGGCACATGGGAAACTGAAAATTATACATAAATAAGTGTTGTACTAATTTATCTTTATTAATTACATTAATTTATTGTAACTACATGTTTTAACTTATTTTATTTAATACTTGTATGTTAAATTAGTTTTCTGTACTACTTCTTATGTTTTCTGATGAAGAGGCTATAAATAAATTAATAATAAATATACTAAATTCAGACTTAAATCAATAAATAAAATATATATGTCCAATAATTTTATTATTCTGCTGACAAATTAGGCAAGTGTTCTTTCACATTTCTTTTAAAAGTAATGATACTTCCCCCATCTTGATTTTGAGAGGGAACAAATTCCACAAAACAACAGATTAAACAAAAAAAGGAGAATGTATGAGGTCAGTATGGTGAACGGGGAATTGGAGCAAGTCTATTTTATCCTAGAGAGCAAAATTTATTGAACTAGTACAGGCATTGCATTACTTATGTAAATTTTTGCACAACATTTGATATCTAGCTGTTCCAACGTTTTATATACATGGATGACACCTAGGCTTTTTACACTTTCACTAAGTGGGATGTGATTGCCAAAAATGTAACATTTGGAAGCATTGTGAAGTTTACCTTATTTAAAATGCACTGACTACAAATGATTACAGCCTGGCACTTTGATTAATTTACTGTTAAACCAAACTTGTGGCATCAATTTTTATTGTAGCCAAATCTATATTAATATTGGGTATCCCTATGTCTAGATTTTTGGAGGACTCTTGCGCATATAATGCTGCAGGTCATCAGCATACAGATAATACGCACATTGGAGATAAAAGCTGATAAAATACACAAGATGCACAAAAAAAAACTTTAGTGTACAAGTACACCATATCTCATAAGTCTGGGTGTAACATCTTATGAATTTAGAAGACCAAATATCAAGTAAATTGTGAAGTTGGCAAATTATGTTATGTTCTACCGACAACAAATAATATAGATCCATATCTTACTGCAGGTCATATAGCTGGTATTCTAGAAATCATAAATCAAATAATATATAATAATAGTTATACATATAAAACTATATTAATAATTTAATGATGTTAAATGTGGTAAAAAAAATATTTATGTTCCTGAAATTAATATAAAGCATGCTCAATCAAATCAACTTGTCACTATTATAATATAAAAAAGAACAATTATCTTTAATATTTAATTGAAGTTAACATAATGTTTTCTATTTTCATACAATCTTTAAGTGAGTCAAGTTCAAAAGACTATTAAGGTCTGAACAAAGACCAAGTTATAGAATAACAAGCATCTCTCATCACTTTACAAACCAACCAAAAATGCTTAGATTGTTTTTTTTAAACTTTTCAACCAATGAGACCTTGTCTTCTGGTACTAATGTTTTAGCAGTTTTGTTTTACACACTCTACAGCAGACTTGATTTGAACATTGCATATAAATGTAAGATTTAATTAAAACGAAATTTATATATTTTACCAAAATTTCATAGAGAACTATGTCTGATATTATTAACGTTTTTATGGCTATAGTAATAGATTAGAAGAGTAGAGAATTGCATGAGGGTAAACTTACGCTGAAGTTCTTTTATCGTCACTCTGACGTTCCTTCTCTTTATTGCCGTCACGCTTATTCATAATACTAGGGTCTGGTGGGGCTTGTGCCGAGCACACTTGATCACTTGTGGAGCCCAGCTTCGATTGCCGTACCCCAACAGTCCATGTCACCACAACTCTAAATAACTTACACTGCAATACACAAACTCCATGTCCCATATATCACAACACTTCCGATCACTAAATTTTAATATCGCTCTTTTTGTAACTTTGCGATTAACACAAAAACTTCACTTTTCAGCAATTTATCTCAAAATCATTTTCGTTAACCTGCACACATAATATTATTATGATGTTTCGACGAAGCGAGGCGAACGTGAACAGACTAATGATAAACTTCAATGAGCCAGCGATAATTGTCGAGTTGTATTGCTGGTATAGGATTAAAGATTGCACATAATATTTGATAACTTTGTTTTAGTTATCTTAGATGAAAGCGTCAGATATAGGTCGCCTTGTCAATGTTATGTTCAATGAAGAGTAACAAATGAGTGAACCCCACACCTTGGGAACGAATTGAGTCACACTTCGAACACAAATTAAATTAAGAAATGATTGTTACTTTTTACTACAATATTAGTTTATGGAAAATAAATTAACTAAAACCTAAAAAGAAAAGATTTTCTTTCACACAAAATCTGTCCCGAATTAAATTGCCTGCCTCTTAATCGTTTCAAAACACCTTGTGGAGAAATTAAACAAAATAAAATCACTGTTTAGTACAAACAGAGATACATTCTTCCCTCGAACCGGGGAATATAACTTTTGATTAGCTTCACAACCTCGCCGAAACATCAAATCAAATGGACATTTGTCTTGATAAAAAAGTTTAGGTTTTGTAATGGCCACCAATGGAACACTTTTAACACTTTATAACAACTAATTAGAGATATATAATTTTGAATGTTTAGTTTAGAAAATAATGATTATTACTAGTTTACCGAGGTAAATACAATCTAATGACAAAAATTCATAGTTAAAAAATATTAGTTCAAAGATTATTCACTGAAATATCGCCATTCGGCGCATGCGCAAAACTTGCAGCGACAGATGTTACTATATGCAATAAATACGTAGCACTTATTAATAAAACACATAGGTGATTTCTTAATAAATATTAATTGATTAATACACATTTACAGATTAAAAAATATACCGACATTAATTAAAAATATCTTTAATAAAATGATTAACGTAATAATTTATAATATTAGCTGTTGGCAACATTAAGTTAAAATGCGTCCAAAATAAGAATTGTTAAAAATTAATAATATAATCGTAAATATTGTAAAATAGTAATAGTAAATAAAATAAATATAATTAATAATATTTCAGTTTTATTCACTTCTTTTCAAAAACTTGTTCAATTGAAAACTATCAAAAATTTTTCTACTAAATCCTTGAAGAGAAAAAAGGAATGTTATGTTAATTTTATCACTAATGTCAATTATGCCTGTAATAATTTTAACAGTAAAGTTATTAAATACAAAAGCCATTAAAATATTGCAAAACTAAATAAGCTTTTAGCAATATATTTGAAATAAAGTTATTTAAAATTTCAGAGCGCTAAAGTAGCTAGAGTGTACAAAAATATTTTATATATTCAACAGATATGGTACGATTAGGATGAGGGTAATTAGCTTAATAATGTTATTTGTTTATTATATTAAACAACACTGCTTTTATCGCTATTAAATAAATTTCCAATAAGTTTTGTAGTTTTCGCGTATAATGAAAGTGACTGTAGCAACCGTTTATGGTAGTGATTTACAATAACACGGATTTGGAGCTAACAGTGCAATAACTACCCTGTGTAGGCCTCCAAGTACTTATAGATATTTTAACACCAATTGTGTTTTAGCTATCTTGAAATTTATTATAAGCGTCGCTTGATAAAAACGTTTGTTTTAATATAACATAACATTTTTTTATTAAGAAATGCTCAACAATCCTCTTCAGTTGGTATAATAAAAATAATATCAGGTGGCTAAGGAAAATAACTTGAACATTGTGGCAAATAAAAGGTGAGAGGAAAGCCGTCTTAAATGACTAAGCCATATAAAATACACATAACGGAGAGCAAAAAATGAAGAGCTAGTTTACGAGGTAAATATGACGAGAATCCTGAAATGTTATAATACCTATATGTAGATATATTTTGTTGTTCCTGCACGTGAGATGTTCACGTGCAGGAACAACAAAACGAAAAAGAGAGCAGAAACATTGTCAACGCTGAATGCATGTATTGCACAATCAGCAATAGCCTTCAATGAGAAACTAATGTCCAATCACAATCCGGTATAGGCTATCATCTCGCTTAATAAACATAGGTCGTTACAACAGATATAACATTACGTGTAAACAAAATTGACCTAACGTATAAAGAATGTTCAACAGCGAAGTCACACAACATTCACTATAATAATAAAGAAAACGCAGCAAGGAACTTAAGACTTGGCACGACTTTGTCTGGATTTCATTACTTTCTAGACACAAACAAGCAGCTCCAACGAGACTTGGCTAGTTTTTTACAGAATGTTTTTGTTATATAAAAAGAAGTGAAATCACTTATTTTTGTAGAATCGTAATAGTTTTAATTTATTTAATTCGACTTTCTTATTCGACACTATAAGACGAGTGCCAATATATGTAATTTTTAATGAACGTTGTACCAATGGTATTACCTACCTAGTATTGAAATACAGTTATATATAATTTTAAACGATAGGAAGAAATATTGAAATAAACTTAACCTTGAATACTAGAAAAGTACTTATAAATATTATATATCGAACCGATTCGAAGTACTACCTAACTGTAAATCAAACATGAATAAACTAAGAGAAATAAATAACTAACAATTAAATAAAGTATTTAATCAAAAGTTCCTTTACATCCAATAATTTAGTAAATAATTAATTGTCAGTAATCCGTCACTAATCAATAATCATAATATTCTTAACGTATTCAAATCTTCAAGAGTTCAAATTGTTATTATTATGACCAGTTTATTAAACTTACCGAAATAAAAAGCTTAATCAACTATCATGCAAATAATCCCTTCCTAATTGCTACCAACTATCAAAATTGTAAAGAGTAATAGAAGAATGTCGTTAACGACTGTTACGACCTGTTACCAATTCGTCATTTAAGGTTATCGAAAAACAATCGTCAGTGCGTATTAATACAGTCAGCGCCATCTAGCGGCGCGAGCGGATATCACAGCCACTCTTAGTCAAATGAATTGAATTTTGATTTTTTGACTTATTTTGAACTAAATTAATTCATATTTTAGTGTATATTTTTTATTTCACTTGTGTAAATAAATTTGAGCAGAATATAGTTTATCCTTCGACTAATCGTTTAATCTCTAATAAGGGTAAACAATTAAATTCTAACTGTGTACCAAATTTCAGCTGAGCTTACGGGAAGTTCTAGTTCTATTTTGATGATTATGAATCTTACTCATTTTTGCTTAATTTCCGGACTAAATTATAGACTAGAAAATTTGGACTTTAAGTATTTTACTAATAATAGCAGTTTACTGGATGACGAAAATTTATACGTTGTGGTCTTATCCAGAGGTTCTCAAATGGAGGCCTGCAAATGCGGCAAAATGCCTTCGGTAAAGGTCGGTAAGGCTGTGTTTGTTCCGCGCTCAACTTGCCGCGCCCCCCGATAAGGAAGTGCAAAGGGAGGAAATCCAGTGGCTGCCTTATACGTGATATCGGGTCCATAACCTGTACTAATAATTTGACCAAGGCTCTATAAATGATAAACTGCATCATCATCAGCCTATTTTTAACCAATGCTGGACATAGGCCTACTAATGCACACCTTCGCCGTTATGGGGTTTTTGGACCGTAGCCCACCCCGCCGGCCGAATGCGGGTTGGTTGGTGGACCGACTTTTTACATGCCCATCCGACGCATGGTAAACTGCATGCTATGGATGTATTAATTGTTAGTAAATTTAAAGGCACTGACTTCCTTTAATGACTTCCAAAGAGGGTCGTGACTGTTGGGACGGACTTTTTACATGCCCACCCGACGCATGGATCATCATACTTTTCAGACAATGGATGATCGGCCCATATTATCCTTACCAACCAGAAAACATCGATAACACAAAGTTTATAACCTTGTTTAACCCGCGGGATGCGAAGACACGATCTCCGGAAAATCAAGGGCCTATACCGCTAGGCCACGAAGTCGAGGATTTAATTATAAATTATATAGGTATTTCAGGTAGGTTATATTATACAGAAATAGCTTGCAGATGCCTATTTTTAAATGTTGATAAATTTTCTATTTGTCAACTTATATATTGTTTACCTATTTAAGAATGGTGAGAAAATTAAATATTTTCGAATTAATGTCCTAATTGAGCGCTAAAATATTCGTATAAAACATATTTCGACTCTTGCGTAGTATGCAAACACATTTCGAGTTTAAGATTGTCGAACGATGTCGATTGGCGATGTGGGCCTGTAAGTCTATGTATGTAGGCGTATCAGTCGTCAAATGAACGTGATATGATAAAGTCGTGCATGGTGGTCGCTAGCTTTTATTTGTTTTGCACGCAAAAGTTAATCTTTATCAGGCATACGTGAATTTAACGGACAGTGTCGAGTTAATTTCAGGTAAGTTTTAATTATTTGTTTTGTTTTATTGCCTATGTAACGTTGTAAACTTAATGTCTTGTACTAGTTAGTTTCGTGGCCTAACAAATAATTTATTTGAAGTTTGCCTTGCTAGATATTCAGCAGTCAAGTTCTTATCGTCCTTGACGAATGCAATCAAATATTTTCCTCGATTTAAAAATAATATTACAATTTAAAACAATAAAGGTTTTAAATACGTTGTACCGGGCCTTCGTAAACATTAAAACTTGTTGCCGTTTTGTGAGAAAAAAACACAAAAAATAATCTCTAATAAAATAAGTAAACGGGTATAAATATCACCATACTTACTTATTTAAAGTATATTTAATGGTAATATTTTGTTAATAATGAAGTTATGTAAAAAGTTGCAATTTTAGCACTTTTCGTGTTGAATATTCAAAATAAAGTGATAAGACCTTAAAGCTGAATGGATAAGGCCTTATCATGTAATCGGTATATTTGTAATGTCACTGAACAAGACATTTTTGCGTTTTCTGTACAACTGAAGTCTCTTTATATAATATTACCAACCACATCTAGGTATACTATGGTTACATAAATTTAACTTACTAGCCGTTTCACGACTTCCTCCGTTTGCTAATATACAAAAACATTATTGTTCTCAAACTAAAATCGCCCAAAGTTGCTTCCTGTTACATTGGCCATCTTTTGGTGAGTGACCGTTTAGTCCCGTCAAGGCAGCCGGTTACGGAGATTAGCCAGAACAAATAGACAAACAGACAGAATTATTAGTACAATAGATAAAAATATTTTTTTATATAAATTAATTAGACAAATAAATATTTGCGACCATAACACACTAACATCTAAACAGTCACAAACTAAGCAAAACTTACCACATGAACTATAGAAACTAGATGAGTGGTATCCTAATATTGTTTTATAATTTAATTTTATAACTTTTTCCCGTAAAAGGAATCGAAGCCACGCCCGCTACAAAAACAACCATAGTCGCTAACCGCTGCGCTAAGCGGATATTCATTTTAAACATACGATTCATATCAAATTATATCACACATGATCGTTTTTTTTACTTTTCTATAATTTATATTGGAACTCGCTGTGGTTTTATGGCTATAAACATACAAGATAACGATTTTTTTTTAAATATACATCAGATACTTTGTCGAAGATATAATAAATAAAAAACACAGTAAAATGTGAAGTAATGTCGTCTTACTCATTTATTATCATTATTATCACATTACTACTCACATAAAGCTTCTATTTCATATATCGAAATGACGCCATGTTTTAAAATTTATTATGAATACATTTATACATCTATACAAATGAATTTAACTGGAGTCTGTTTGTTACATCAAAATAAGATACATATAGCAAAACTGGTTTGTTTTTTACAAAATTTTGTCTGTCTGTTTCTTATGGTTTATCTCTGGAATGACTAGGCCGATTTTGACGTGACTCTCACTTTAAGATAGCGGACGTTAGGGGGAGTGAATTAAGCTACCTTTTTCACACAAAAAATAACAATATTTTAATCTTATTGTTTAACTTACTCATCATGGTTGAATATAAGGGCGACGAATGGAGCTTCGTGTTGTACAGTGTTTTATCAAAGAAAATTGGTAAAAAATCCGTGTAGGTCCCTGTTTACAGGAGACCGTCTGGAGTGAACTCACATGCGTGCCTATTTCTGCGCGAAGCAGTGAGTGTGAAAACACTACTATGTTTCGTTTGAAGGGCACCGTATTTAATGGAGTAAACGAGTCTTAACATCCATGTACTCACGGTAGGCAGCCGTTGGCGATACCACTGGTGTTAGCTAATGTCTATGGGCATCGGTGATCACTTCCCATCAGGTGGTCCTGACGGCTCAGTCTGCTGCGTATGCCAAATAAAAACAATTGGTTATTACAATACAGTGCTGTTGTTTACCGTGACAATGATATTTGCCTTCATACAAACGACCCTAGTCTCTAAAACAGGAAACCAGTAACTACGTACGTACAATACGATTTCCCGTTTGATAGCTACTAAGTGTAATTTAAAGTTGAAAAAATATTGACGATGGCCGCCTTTCGTGACTAGCGTCGCTCCGCGGTTTCACTCGCCTGGTGATATGGCGGTAATATGGTGGTTATAGCCTAAAAGTGTAACAAACATCAATACAAAATATTGCATTTTTATGTTATAAGTCCCTTATTTTATTCGATCATAATCGCTTTAATGACTTCCTATAGAATGAACGTAATTAATGTTAATTGAATTATTACGAAATATTTAACGATTATTTAAAAATTAGAATAGTACTTATATTAGTTAATTTTAAAGTAAACGAGATCAATTTGAAGTAACTCAATTTGATAAAAATGTATTAATTTGAATTACTTTTAATACACTTGCTTATTGATTGTCAAAAACTGTTCCACAGATTTGAGATAAAACGTCTCTGAGTTAACAAGAACCGGATAAATATATTTGTGAGTCCATTTTTCCTTACATCGTGCTCTGTTGCCATGATTCTATAACGAATTAGGTCATCTCTTTTTGTACACCCTGTTCTTTCTTAACGTTAAAACAATTAAAGACAATGATAATGCCGGGCCATACAATATACACAAACCAAAACAAATTATCGACTGGAATTGCATTACGCCAAACACAAATGGCAATAAATTGCTGGAACTCGAGGAGCCACTCAACATAAATAAAATAGCTCCTGGGACCCCAACTAGATACTCAGACTCAGGCATAGGCGCTCCTAGCACTATAGACCTGCTATTAGTTAGAGACGTCTCGCTTGATGTCAAATCTAAAACGGCACTCTGTGAGTTAGACTCTGACCATTTGCCGGTCTTATTCAAATTGGACCAAGGCGCCGGTGCGGTCCCTACGACCAAAACCGTAACAAAATGGCATTGTGTTGAACGCAAACTCTAACTATGGACCCCAAAGTTGCTCTAACCTACCGGAGGTTATTGATAGTGTAGACAAAGCGTATATTGCCATGGAACAGTATCACATCGCATATCTCATGAGCCATCGACGACTCCGAAAGGACAGTCAAGGTTTCGGTGACCGCAACTTTGGCTTGCCGTTCAGCATTCGATGCCTGATAAGAGAGAAAATGCACTCAAGCGGGCGTTTTATCGCTATCCATCCGAGTCAAACCGATTTCGCTTTAGGAACTGCAGCTAGAGGTCAGAGATAGGATAGAGTTACATCGCAAAGGCTCATGGTTAGGTCTGACGGAAGACCTAGTGCCATCGCACACTACCTATTGGCAGTTGGCTCGACGTGTGAAGTCGGAACCCCGTGACGCCTTGCCGCCGTTATTAAAGCCAACCGGGGGCTTATTAGCTGTCGATGACTTCTAAAAGGCCGAATGCTTAGCCGATTTAGTGCTTAGTTTGCTCAATTGCTTGGGCAAACTATATGAACGCATAATTCTCTTCCGGTTGAAAGACCACGCCTTCTCCAATAACCTCATCCCAGACGAGCGATTCGGTTTCCGTCCGAAGCACTCGGGTCCCGACCAAATCTATCGCCTAACGGAATTCATTCTAAACGGCCTTCATCAATCGATTCGATTTCGCAAAGGCATTTGACAAAGTCTGGCACAACGACTTGATTTACAAGCTGTACACTCTCATAGTGTCGTTAGGCTGGTTCACATCATCCAAGTCTATGCTTCCTACTTGTCGAATCGCTCTTTTCGATATCGAGTCGAGCGCACCCTGTCCACGAGCCATCCGCTCCAAGCAGGCGGCCCTCAAGGACCTGTCCTATCCCACCATTATTCAGGCTCTACACGGTGACATGCAAAGCCCGACGATGTGAATCTAGCACTATTTGCTGATGACACCGCCCTATATTGTTCGTCGTAAAAGCTTTGGAACGCGATCAATCGTTTGGCGATTGGTTTCATAAATGGAGAATCGACGTAAACCCTGATAAAAGTGTAGCAATACACTTTCATCGGTTTAGATTACGTCGTGATTATAATACCCCGGTCCTCAACCCAGGCGTCGAGGATAAGGCCACGCACAGGCCGACACCAGACACTAGGGCAGCCAAAACTCTACGGCCAGCCGATCCCATGAGAAAGGCCAAATACCTAGGCGTAACCTTCGTCTGCAACATGTCGTTCCAAAGTCATATTTAAGACGTTAGGAAAAAGGCTATGTTCGTTTCGACCAGACTCTATCACCTAACGAATTCTCGCAGTAAAATGTCGCTTAAACATAAACTTTTATTATACAAGATATGCTTACCACCAATAATGGCTTATGCATGCCAAGCTTTCACGCACGCATCCTCCACACCCTAGGGTAGTAAAACAAATTCATCCGCGCGCCACCGGGGCGCAGTGGTACCAACGTAACGTAGACCTACATAGTGACTGTAATTGCCAACACTCCACTTACACTTTCAAAAGTTAACGCGCAAACACATCGATAAAGTTATTAATCATAATAGCCCTCTGCTGGTAAAAGCAGCATCGTACACGGCTGATCCAAAAGCATCCAGTCAAAAGCGTAGACCATGAAACGTTCTCCACGAACCGGACGGGGAAGCGGTCGCCGAGACTCCGGACCCACGGGGGTCACGACATCCAACCTTACACACCACACAAGTTGGCATATCACACACTCACCTGTAGTTCGCCCTTGCTTACGAGCACAGCGACACACACACACCGCGTATACTGGATACTTTCGCGTTCCAAGGCGGTTCTCACCGCCCCAGCAAACGATTAATACAGTCACCAGACCGTCGGCGTCCCGGTCCGTAAACCGATCGTCGGCGATCCTTAGGAGACATAAACAAATGCCTAACTCACGTGTGGCCACGTGTGGCCTTCATTTTTAGCAAAAAATGTGGGCCACCTATTTTGTGGGGACGGGAGCTTCTCGCGAACTCTGTGTTAGATGAAGCTTACTATAGACATGAGTCTGGAAGTATAAATTCAAGGATACAAAAACAAATTATAACACATAATTACCCTCCCGTAGGACCTAAACCTACGACCTTCAAGGAAGGTCAAAACCTCGCTTTGTTGATTTGTCGGTCTATTACTACTATCAAATAGTATTTCATAAGCCTATTCATAACACATGTGTCATTTATTTTTTTAGTAATCAGCCATTGTTATCAAGTAGTAAATGTTTACATAAAGTTGCAACTACACCCGCGACATTCAAACCTATATTGTTATTTGTATTTACGCTGACATTGCATTATCACTGACCTTGATTTCTGTGAATGTGATATTGGCGAATAGCGTAATCGTAATATACAACTATCTGTGGATATCTTTTTATCTATAGATGGGTTACCCTCTGTGACATTGTCAAGCAAATGTGTTAAAACTGTAATGTAACTTTTAATCTAGTTTACGGCCTATTCCCAAATTATTCTATAGTTTGTATTTTTTGGTAAAAATTTTCCAACGCACTCAAAACCGTTATCTAAACTAACTTTGATATTTAATTTAAAACTGAAACTAGCATACAAAAATTAATACAAATTACTAGAAAAATGTACAAAAAGGTACTGCATAAGTAATGATGTGTATCCATATGTACCATATTGATTTTTCTATACTGTATAATCCGGCTGGGATAGCGCCCCCAGACGTTCGTAGGGCCGTGGCAAGCTCTCGAGAAAGGGTGATAATTATTTTCAACACGCTACCGCCGCAGAGACTGAAAAGTCGAAAGAGCTTTTCCGAATGTGTCATCCAGCTAACGAACAAGCCAGCATCAGCTAGACGCGATCTGTGGTGTAAAAAATCACCCCTCACAAACCCCTTTGTTCCGCTCTCTGAGAGTATTCCCCCCTGGGCATACTCTACTGGGCAAGCAACTATGGCTGACTTGAACTGGCAAACTTGTTGGCCTGTCCTGCTTGTCATGCTAAGTGCTCACAACACCTAATAAAAGCGACAGAAAACGCTACCAGCGTTGCAAAATTGTGGGCCTCAACAATAAAAATAACTTGTCATCGACACGCAAAGAAGAAGAATCAAACGGTCAGATATATTATGATCCACATAGTATAAGCCTCAGACAAGTTACAAAAACTAACATTAGTATGGAAACTGACAAGCAAGATAAAACAATGCTATTAATTTTTAAGGTAACAAATAAAAACAAGATATGAATCTCAACAATATATCATTTTAAACTATCACAAACCGCAGAAAAAATGTTACATATTCTTTGCCCAAAGAACTGTTTCAAGGTCTCAAAATGGTTTTTCCAGTTGGTAACATTTAAACGCGTAGCCATAATGGTAATAACAACGTCTTCGTTGTCGGTACGAGATATTCAATTGATCTTATCTCTAACCAACTGAGAAACAACAATAAAAAGTCCTTCAGTCTCCGGGATTAAAATTTCCGACCTCAAGTCTCTCAAACGCAAACCCATACCAGTAGGCTACTACACCTTTTTACTGTCCCTATTGTACGGAAACAAATCAAGGCCATAAGCGTAATTTTACTTTATACTTATTATAAACCAAAATATCACCAAAAATGCCTAACAACCGCAATGAAGACATCAAAATTTAAAACAATACTATCTTATCTATGCTTGAATCTTACGCTCAAGTAATGAAGGTACTTCTGAATTTACTTGTACTTTAATAATTACTATGTTCAAATTCTATGATGGGAAAGTACTTCATCTTCAATTATCTTCAATTAGAATGCAAAGGCATAGTCCATACTCTAGCCAGCTGGATATCATACATATATATACACTCACATTATGTATTAAGAAGTATAAATTAATATTAAATTGTCTGAGGCGTGGTTAAAAAACAAAATATGAAAACCTGTTTATTGGAGTTTTAAACGGGTTTTCCGAGACACTCAAAAATAGATGCCAAGCCTTTATAAGCTTTTTTTAGGCAGAAGTTTTGAATGAAGGAATGTCGAAAATATTGTATAAATTCACTAAATTTGCTTAAAATTAATCATATTATTGACATATTTCGTAACTTTTTATATCTCAAAGCAAAGTATGCAATACCAAAAGCGTAGTAGTGGTATAACCAAGTTTTATAAGAAAAAAAATAATTATACAGTTCAATCTCTTATAACTAAACTGCTTGTTGTTTCTAGCAGTTAATTTAGGCTCATAGGTTGATTTTTCCCTGTCTTTCTTTTATTAATGAGAAACCATTCGGCATCAAAATTTATTTCATTACTAGATGATCATTTAAAATAAGTCGCATTGTAAAATAATAAGTAAAAATGTACTGTTAGTTTTTTGTCTACATATATGTATGTATGATTCCTTTAATTATATTGGTCTAATAATATATATTCATAAATATTTATATATCTTAGATTGTTGTAATATATGCTAGGTAAAAACTCGTCTATACATTCACACACACATACAAAATTTATCTCATTTTTTTTAATACTTTGTGGCAGCTATTATCTCATCACCACCCGAAGATTGGCTGTTAGACAATGCCATCGGTATTAAGTCCGCCTTGAATAAATTTTTGCATAAGGAATAAATAAAAAATAAAAATAAAAATGATTCTTATGCTTGGTAATATTGCAGACATTTAAATAATAGTTAAAACGTAGATCAGGAATTTTAATAATTATAAAATTATGTGTATTTAAACATCATAGAAAAGATTAGCAAGTAATGGTATATAGTCTGTAACGTGTCTTTTGTCTATATTTTAATTTTGCAGATTGATAAAAGTATGGACAATAATTACACAATGGAAGAAGCAAAAGTAATACAGGATTTGAGAGACTGGATAAATTCTCAACCTCATTTGCCCAAAAATATAGGTAAGATAATGATTTCTTGTTTTTAAGCTATTAATACACTTTATCCTTTAAAAATATTTATTCTTTACTTTTGCTAAAAATTTAATTGCTTAAAACTACACAAAAAATGTCAAATTCAATATCGCTTTTCCTATTTTGTCTTGCATTCATGAACGCTGAAAAGAATCTAAAACTACATGAATAAAAATATAGTATATGTATTTTTTTAACGTTGGTTAATTGTTTATTTAACAATTCGTGACACAAATCGATTTTGTGACTTATTTTTTTATACCAATATGGTATGGTAGGCTTCTAAGGTGGCAGAAATCTAAGCCACTGCTAGATGTACAGAAAACATTTATATATATTAAGATATTTATTATAAATACTCATTTACTTCTTTAGCATACGAATTTATTAAAACATCACATGCAACTCAATTCTACATAGCACCAGTGGGCAAGTGATGTGATGAGACCAGCAGGTCTTTTACCTGGTGGTGAATAATACCGTGCCCATTTGAAAAGCAACAAAAGACGATACAGATCCGTACACTGTATGTTATGTATTGTTAACTTGCTAAGTACGCTGGCCACGGTGCCCTTTAAACAGGAAAAATACTAGCTTTTATTTGTTACTACGGATTCGCAGAAAAAAATAGGCAACGCGGAGGTTTCTCTTTTAACACAGTGTTTCAATCTAAAGAGCTAAGAGCTTTTAGTATTTCAGTTCGTTCAGTATTATACTTATATAATTCGTTCAGTAATATATAATTAATGGTTTAACGTAACGTATATTTGAGAAAAGTATCGAAACTGCTGTGTTTCTTATGATTACTTTTGAGTGCACTATTCCATTTACTATTAACATAATGTCCCGCAACCTCACTATTTTTTAAAGTAAGAGACTAATTAAGTACTCTAGATTTCATAAATATTTTATTTCATTCAGATGACTGGTTGCTGTTACGGTTTGCGCACAGCTGCTACTATGACCTGCAGAAGGCAAAAGATGCAGCCAATCTGTTCTTTCAACTCAGAGCGGAAAGCAATGCTTTGCTCAAAGACAGAGACCCGACGTCACCGCACATGCAGAAGATTTTGAGCATCATGTGAGTGTTTAGACAGATTTTCATGCCTATCTCCGTTTACTAATAGATGGAACTTATTATAAAATATTTTCTTGTCGCTAAAAAAACAATTGTGTAGTGCAGACGGCAATTGGTTTAATGATTTACTATTTTGAATTCTTAGTTTTTCGAATTCTTGCCTTTATCTGAAATATTATTCAGTGGGTAAAAAACTTAATAAGATATTAAAAGAATACACTTTTGCTTCGGGAACTTTGGACTCATTAGATGCTAGAATATTCCAAATTCCTTATGTAATAATATTGACGTTTCGCACAATAGCTTTATGCATGTATATCATCTTACATATGACATACGCGGCTTATTTCGCATGAGCTAATTATGGTTGTAACAACGACACAAATAGCAAACATTTAAAATAAAAACGCAAAATTCATGCCAGATTCAAACATCAGTTTTTAAAACGGACAACAAAAATTTTAACATTCATCAAGTTTATATTTTGCGATCTTTATAACACAACGGGTATAAGCTTATCTGTTAATATACTATAGCTGGTTACATAAGGGAAGGAATTAATCAAACTTTGTAACTCATAGCAACGCAGGGGCAACGTATGTATATATGGCGTTGTTATTAGCTCATTGTGGTCCGGTGATTGACATCTCGGTGCTATGGGTTACACTATATATATCAACTTTATTCCTTTCTGACTATGGTATTTAGAAGTTTTCTTTAATCAATATTAGTCTTCAAAATCTGGAAGAATATCATGAACTTAAAAATTTACTATCGTTTTCCTCGCGTCAAAACGAATTAAATCATTTGCTATACAACACTTGAAATAATACTATACACGAGCGCTATATTATTGTATATTCAGTTAGATGAATAGCAATAGTATGATCAATCCTAAGGTTGATCTTGGTCCGACAAACGTGTTGAGTCACCATTTAGTCGGTGCGTCGACCTTTTAATTTTTGAAACCCCGACAATTTCAGGGTCAGCCGGTTTTGTGCAGCTGTTATAATACTTTCTCTTTTTTTCGTAAGCTAACGCTCTTATCTAAAATGGAACACAGTAATTGTTTCTTGTATAATATCTCAGAATAGTGCATGATTTTGCCACCCAGAAACTTTTGCTGATCATATCCATAGCTCTCCTCACTTTTAAGGCCATTAAGGTAAGTAGTGTTTCACGACGGATTTCGATAACAGCGGCCGATTTATATAAGAGGTCAGCCAACTGCGCAGAAGATATTATAGTGAACAAGCGTATGCGCGAACACAGATGCACTTCCTCTTCTTCACCTCAAAGTTCGATTGGACGGATAAACGACACGATCGGAGAGGCCAGGCGCAGTATCAACTTCTCACTAGCCCATCCTTGCACGGATCATCTTACTTAACAGGAACTCGAATAATCGGTTTGTTTTGTCCTTATTCAGAAGAATTCGAGCCCACGACTTCCGGTTTATACGGAAGCAGTAAATCGGACTTTAAAATTATAATTAAAGTCGTCGTATCCTTAATAAGGACTTATCATTATTTTATTTATTTTATTTACGCGATTATTTTAAATATCAAATCCTATTGTTTAGGATTTTTCCGGTTAATTATTTATAGTAATTCCCGACGTTTCGAACTCTTTACAGCATCCATGATCACGGGCAGACTAAGATATATCTGTATCTCAATATGTTTGGAAATTTTAAATATAAATAACTAACGCAAAAACGTGGATTTGATGAGAACCTATAGTTTATATATAACTTGCGAATGTTTCCTAAATGTTATATGAGTACACCATATTAATTGAACTCAACAATTATTCCTACAAATCTTTACACATTCGGTCAAAAGCTTTGCACAAATCCATTCTCACTTGATAAATACCTACTTTGCTTAAAAGATAATGCACTGTTGATTTTCCCAAAAATAGTTTGACTTATTCCTAAAAGTGACATGTTTATCGTACAGTATTGTAATACTGAAAGACGGCTACGCCCCACCATCAACTCTGACGTCAGAACATTTGTTTTGTTATTCATAAAATTATGAATGACGACATTGTTTGCTGCTGAGCATCAGAAATCTTCAACAAGGAAAAGTTCTAAAGTGTTATACATACCTTGGAATGGATAATTGTGTGTTACAAGTTCAATACCTCGTATTAAAAGTACTGTCAAAAAATCGTTGAACTTTATTAACATTTATACTTTTATTTGAAGTAAGCGTTTGGCATTAATAGCATATTAAATCTGAGTTATATAATATCTGGAAACTTTATTAATAAAATAGTCAATGGCGCCAAAACGTGTAACATTCCTATTGGTGGCTTTGCTTAATGTTTGACGTCTGACTATTACCAATAAAAACTCTGTACTACAGACGCCTATTTGTTATAAACAGTTAGTTGTAGATAGACACCACCAACAGTATAATATTTTTGTTTTTGTCGTTGCATTTATTCAATCGATCCTTCTTATAGATAAACCCTACATATAATACTAGCAGACCCTGCCACGCGTTGCTGCGGCTATGATTTACTTATTTTACATTGTAATAAACAATTTAAGGCCTTATGATAAACGGAAAGAGAATATCAGTCATGAGGACCACCATGTTTTATTAGATAAATGTGATTTGTAAACAAAACAGTAAACCTGATGATGTTACCGTTACACCTGAATACAATTAAAAATAGCACTGGTATAAAAATCGATTGCATTGGTATTTAAAATGGACAGACTAAAGACGATTAATCAACTTGTTCATTCTGTTGAAATCGTGCAAAATTCTTTACAAAAGAATTAGTGTTAGAAATTATTATTGTTTTTTTAATTCTTACTTTTCTATTAAAAATATTATAATTTGTATGGATACGGAGGACTACCACCAAGAACATAATTTAAACGTTTTTGTTGCATGGTTATTAAAAAACCAAGAAGTAAACGTGATTACATGCATCGCCAAGCGTAAGGAAACAACTATCGTATAAAATAATAAATGACGAAAATTTTTTACATGCATGTTAGAAAGCTATTTTATTAATTACTTTTGTTTCATTGGCGTGGTATACAATAACGGCGTTATAGAGTTGCATTTTGGTTTTAAAAAATAGATAATAATTATTATTAAATTAAATGATCAAAACTAATTAATTTAGGCAATAACTTTTTATTGTCCCAATTCTCCTATTATTTACGAAAAGTTTATACTATTAAACAGCGCCATCTATTGACACACAATGCAATCAATGTATGTTCTCAACTGTCACAATAGTTTTGTAGCAAATATTTTGTATCAAATAATATTAGAAAAATAAATCGCAATAAAAAAATATTGCGACGCTAAATAAAGATGCAAATTATTCTTTCTTTTAAATTGGATAAAATTGCAAATTTTCTGCAACTATATTTTAAAATCGGTCGGGTTTGTGTTAATATATATGTGCAATATGCTTTCTGTAATTGGAAATATGGAATGGGATAAATGGAACATGTACTTTAAAAGAGCCACGTAAGGCATAGAATTTATGCAAATAATAATATCGTACACACTGTTATAATTATCATTATATTGCTCAGTAAAATATCATTAACAACTCGTTAATAAGAATAACAGATCGATCAAACTTCATAGCCTTGAATTATGTTGTTTGCTCAATTTCAAGTATTAATATTCATTTCCAGTAATATATTTAACAATGTAACAATAATAGCAGGCTTAATTATTGACAACATTAAATATATCGAACACAGGCTAATAACTACGGCTTTTTTACAGAAACATCGGCTTTCTTAAGTTACCGGGTAAGCGTAACATTTGGCTGTATCAGATAAACGATCCCGGCTTGGATGTCTACGATTATCTGCTTGACGTAAAACTGTTTTACACATCGACCGACGCCTGGTTGCTTGAGAACGACGAACTTGAAGAATCGGACGTTGTTATTTTAGACGTGAAAGATATATCATTGAAGTTCCTGACGAAGTATAACATGTCCGTTGCGAGAAAACTAGCAAAGTATCAAGAGGTTAGTTTGTATCACGGTTTTGTTGTATCCTCTTGTTACCTGTTATATAAGAAACATTAGCCTTGTACGCGAATCAAGCCGGGGATTAAATATAATTACAGTTATGATCATTGAATGAACGGTAATCTACCCAGTGATCTAGCAACATAGAACTTACATAATTGGTGATTTAATTTTATAAAAAACAAAATACCTATTGTAGAAGATGACGATTACTAATTTTGCTACCTACTCCATAAGACGAGAGACTCTTTTATATCATTAAGTTATTATGAATAGTGGCAACAAAATGATCATCAATTAGCCTTTAATTTAATCTTAACTCGCTCAAAGTGTACCAACGGATACCAAGTTGCTAATTCGTACAAATATTCTTAGATTTAATTCTGTTCAGCTGTAATGAAATTATTTTGTACACCAAAAACAAACAGCTTTTGCATATTTAACCAATAATTTATTATAGGCTTGTGTTTTTATTTCTATTATAACGTTAGATTTTAACTACAGGAAGCTATACCGATAAGGCTGAAGCAGGTTCACATAGTAAATGCGCCTCCGTTCATAGACAAAATATACGGGCTCATGAAGCCGTTCTTGAAAAAGGAGTTGACTGAAATGGTATGTTTTATAATTATTGGTATCAATAAGTCATTCAACCGCCTAATTACCATATGTAAATTTTGATCACTACATTATGTAAATTTGAAACAAATGTAAGTTCATTATATTTATCACTTTCTTATACACCATAATATTTAATATTAACATAGATTTTGTAAGAAATGTTGATATTACGTTAACAATTTTAGATCTACGTTCTTTCTTCGGTCAATAATGTTAAATGTGCATTTTATCTAACTCCCGTAAGAACTATTAAAGCTTTTTATGTAGTTTAAGAGTTACCCGAACAAATAAAAAAATGTTTTATATTTTATTTACTTTTCTTCTGCGTGAATAAATCTATCGCGTGTAATGGACGTTTTAAAATGAAATTAGCTCTCGTATAAAGTCAGTGATTTACACATCTAACTTTGTCAATAGAACATGGCGATGATGGTGATACGTTATTAGTTCGAAATAATAGTTACGGTAATTTCTACGAGTTTGACGTAATGTGTCGTTAACTTTAATTATGTTTTTATATTTTGTTTCGTGGTGTACAAACGTTTTCTTTAAAAAATGATTAAGTTGCACTAATTCTTTATGCTATAGGTAATTTTATGATTTCTCAAAACATTGATAAAATATGTTTTTAGATTTATTTCCACTCTCCCAAGTCAGAAACACTGTATAAATATCTCAATAAAGAAGAATTACCAGCGGACTATGGAGGAGCGATGCCTAAAATGGAGGAACTAAATAAAAGCGTTGTTCAACTTATAATGAAACACAGGTAAAAACAGACTTTCTTTATTTACATTTTTATGGACAATTTATGTTAAAGTTTAAAAATTGAAATAGCGTACAAGAAACACATAAATTAATAATATTTTTGTATATTTTCAGGGATCTCATTAACGAAAAATTGTGGGTTGCCATAGACAAAAAATCAAAAACCAAGGAAAAGATAACACTGGAACCGTCGTCTTTTCGTTCACTTGCCATTGACTGACAGTCAAATATCAATTAAATAATGGCTAATTTTTACCAATGTGCCTAATTTCAAACCGAAAGAGAAAATTGTTCTCTATATATTTACACTATTAAAAAATATAATTTTTACAAAAACTAAATACATCTGAAACGGTACGGCTTTTATTATAAGGGTGTAATTTACAAGGTTTTGTGATATTTTGAAGTTGATTTTTAATAGAATAAAAATGTTTCCAGGGGTTTAATTTTTTATTATTGATATTCAACAATAAAATGTACTCTAAATTATATGACAATACGTCTTACCGTTTTCGTGCTGCTAGCGCACGCACGCTGGCGAGGTTAAATCTTGAGCATTGGTCATAAACTAAACATTGCACGCTAAAAAGAGTAGCTTGTCATAGGGAAATACAATAACTTAAAATAACAAGACGAGAATAGTATCACTGCATGTAAATAATAAAATACGCTTTGTGTAGAATAAGGCAATTACGTGGGAATACTGATATTAAAAACCTTTGTGGTCAATCTAGCGAGCGTATCGCATTAACGAACATGCAGGTAACACATTGTTACCTGCGTGTCTGTTTATGCGATATGCGTTTCTACTAAAGAGTTTTTGTTTTTTTTTATCCCTTATGTTAAGCATCCAGGCTCATGTCTTTGATAAATTTTATTTAACACAGAGTTCGCAGGAAGCTCCATCCCCGCAAATTAGGTGGCCGACACTTTTTGCTAAAAGCGAAGGCCACACGTACAGAAGGTACGTGAGTAAGGCATTTGTTTCGTCTCCTAAGGATCGTCGGCAATAGGTGTACGGCCCGGCACGCCGTCGGTCTTGTGACTGAGTTAATCGATTGCTGGGGGCGGGGAGAACCGTCCTGGCACGCGGGTTTAGAACTAACGAGTGTATGAACTATTGGAATAGGGTTTGCAGGGGGCATTAACGATTACATCATAGATGACGTTAATTAAATAAGTTATAAGTTCAATTCGATACCACAAACTTAGCTAGTCTAAAATTGGAAACTAGGTACTGACAAGGACGTGTATTTAAGTTTAAATAAACTCGGGGACTAGAATACTATATTCATAAAAACATTATTCCGAGAATTTCGAACCCATGCCGTCGGGCACGGCAGTCAGGGGCACAATCATTTCGCCTACCGTTCGTTCTTCAGTACGTCAACCTAAGACTAAAACCTGCGAATATGGATACAGCAAGAAAAATATTATATAGCCATTTATTTTATTCGTGAGTTTTAAAGAACAAAAACATTATTTACATAGAATAAATAAATTAAACATTTTGTAAACTCCTCTATTAATTGTTACCAACAACAAGCTGTCAACGACTGCACAAGAGCCAAGCAAGATCCGGAATGTATGTTAATGCTATGTAATGTATATCAATCTTTTATTTGTGTATATCAACTAATATTTTCAGAAATATATAATAATAGATAATCTTCCATATCTTTATAGAAATGGAAGATTATATATTTTTATTCTACTTGTAAAGCTTGACTTTAATATTCTTTTAATAAGGTTATCACAAAATGTTTGAAGTGTTATATATAGAGAACATTTGTCTCAATTTCATATTCCGAGTTAGAAAAAATATAGGACATAGTGGATCATAGATGGGCCCTAGCATATTTCCTTCAGTGGCCAGGCATTATAAAAATATTGACACTATTAGACTATTTCGCAAAGTTTTTCCAACCAAAATTAACTCATCTCGACTAGAACTTGTAATAGACTTTCCATGTCTTATTCTGCTATAGTGTTAGTAGAATATTTTCCCAGAATAAAGATAATAAAATAATACCACTTCTTTATAGATATACGTATATATATATGTGTGTGGAGGTGTGGTGTCCTTTTTTAAGTTTTTTCATCGGTTAGCGAAATGAGACAAGCAGGATTCCGCACACAGCCCTTTGAGATTGGCTACATATAAAAAGCCTTGCAAAAAATAGATTTCTACCTTTATGTTATCTCTATCATAAACAAAACTTTAGCAAATGTAATTGATAGTACGGCAGAAAGCCGATTTATTACACCAGACATTTTCTATAGTAACCCAGACAAATCTTTAGAAAATTTATGCTTGATCCATTAAAAATTATAGACAATAATCCAATCACTATACACATCATTTAGTACTGATTTAAAAAGTATCTGTTTAAATATTACAGTTTATGTATTTTGAGTTTATAGCTAGTATTGTGCAAAGGGTAATGAATATATAGAAAGAGCATATCTACAATTACATTTATTACATAATAAAATAACAAAAAGAAACAGTATACAGCCTATTTTGATTTTGTTTGTACATTGGTTAACTTTGTTGGGTCAAATTTGTATGTTTTTTGTAGGGGACCTTTGCCAGCTTTTGTGAACATCATTTCGTCCACCCTTTGCCTATCAGCCAAATTCCTAGATATTTTCATATTTGTCCAAGAATCTTTTGCACCTTCAACGAAGCCCTTCTTCTTTATTGGTAAATTTTCAGACGGGTGTTTAATAAGCTTGGGAATTTTGAAATAATCCCTTACAGCAGGTATCTTTAACACTCCCGCTTGTATTAGGGAAATGAAGTTTGTTGAGCACCAGTATACCAGGATGGCCCCAGGGAAGTTTATAGTAAAAGGAATCATGACTATTGGTATTGCTCTTAAGAAATACCTCATCAGTTGCATATTTTGAGCTTCCAGTCTGCCACCATCAACACCAAGCTCTATTGTAGCCCACATTGTGGCACTGGTGATTATTGGCAGTATAAAGAACTGATCAGGTACTGTCAGATCCACAAACCACCATAAGCCACCATGCATCATACTTTCAACAGGACAATTAGCCATTCCTCTTAGGCCCATGAAGAATGAAATAAAAAGGGGGGCTTGTGCCAAGGGTACCAACATATTCTTTAACGGATTTAATCCCCTCTCTTTCATGAACGCCATCATTTCTTGTGCATAACGTGCAGCCTCTAATTGATTGCCAGTTTGACGGGCTTCTGTCATTTTAAGCTGTATATGTTGCATTTCTGGCAAATTGTTGTTCATCACGGCTGTATTCCTTTGAGACATTATGACTAAAGGAAACATGACCACTCTTACGACTACAGTACCAATCATGATAGCACCCCACCATGGCACATCCAGAGAAACGTGAAGGAACTCCATACAATTCTGTACAATACCCACCGGACTCCAACCGCCTAAGCCGAGACTCGCAAATGTAGGCTCACCATTGGCTGCTAACGATTGAACTGCCTCTGTTATTGATGTATCGGGGATTGGGGGCGGTTCTGGGATACTCTCAACTAAAGGCACGGTCTTCCCTGCGTCGCTTGTGGCAGATGATGCATGTCTAATGGATCCAGCTGAAGAGTAACAATAAAATATTTTGGCTCTTCTAACCTCAATTTTTTCATTTTTCGAAAATATTACACCACTTCGTCGAGCATGGCGATTAAGTAATTTGAACATTTTGTTTAATCTTAAGAAAACTGCAATTCTTAATGATCTACTTCATAAACGTAAGTTTTAAAACATTTCTCAATCAAATAACTATTGCTGATTTGTTGACAGTTCACCTATGAGATGACAGTTCTAACCTAGTTGCCATAAATTCTTATTACTATAGTGACCAAAGATATCTCTTTCTTAGAGTTGTGGTTCGAATGTATATTTTTGCTAAAATTAATCTTTATATATTTGCGATAAAATATTAGTTTTATACAAAATGCCCTAATTAAGTAAAGAACAATGGTTTAGAATGAATAAAGACTATCGTTTTAATAGTTAAAGCAGATGTAAATGTTATATAATAGATGCTTGAGCTAATTAAGAACTGAAAATTAACATGAAATCCTCATATGTTAACGTTCAAATAGCGTTAAGAGAAATTGGGAGAAAGCAGACACTAATGTATATCTAAGTAGTAAATAACAGACTGCCTCCGTAGCCTATCGGCAAGGGCGTGTGATTTAGAAACCGGGGTGGAGCAGTGGGCTATCACAGGATGATGATAATGATGATGACATAACAGACGCGCTTTTGTATTAGCGTCATTGAAATAAAGAGTCGACCAATGCTAATATTTATGTATTATAAGAAACTTATTTAATCTGAAACAAATCAGTTCCATGTTATAAGACGTAATTGCTACAGACAACTACAAAGTAGTAATATTTTACGAAGTACATTAATACCACAAAGATAAATGGGAACTGTAAATAAAATTAATACTAACCTAACTGACAATTAAACCGTCAAGGAAAAACAAGTTCTATGTTTAGAACTTTTTTATTTGTTAAAAAAATACAGTTTACTCCTGCTAAATATAAGGGGGGTCAGTGGAACACTGCTTTCACTGGGGTTGCAACGCTAAAGCTACTTGCTCTTTTGGGCCTCCACTCTATGGGTGTGGTGGCCCACTCAAAACCTCGCCCTAGGTGCTGCGTCGCAGCAAACAGCGTTTCCTCTTTAGCTATTAACTGGACAATGGACTTCTTATATCCAAACGACTACACAAGACACTAGTTTATTACTGGCGCAACTTTGACTACTAAAGCATCCGGTAACGTTACGGTGCGAGTTATAGCAATCGCATACAATCGAAAAAACTGCAAAGATTTGTGCTATTTACAGTTTACTAATTGATCGAACAAACATATAACTCTGTTAGTGTATGTCTACAAAAGCTGTTTCTAGAAATAAAAGTGGAAAAAATAGTTTACTTTTTAAACATCTAGACATTCTTCTTTGCGTGCTAATCATGCATTTATTAATACGATGATGTCATATTTTGCATTTATTGCAATTAGGGATTAAGAATAATTTCTGAATTAAAAATTTAAGTAGGTAAGAATTTGTGGGATATATTTTATACGATAATTACGCTAGGTGGCGACCAGCTAGGGATGTTTTAAAATTTTAGTAATTATTACAATAAGTAGTAAATATACAAATAGGCTTTATATAATATGAGCCAAAAAATACATTTTAATTAAAACAGAATCGTGGACACAATCAAACAACAGCATGACAACTGTAGATTAAGTCAATGTGTCAAATCTAGCTCTAAACTACGTTTTCGTAATGAATTACTAAGACGTTTAATAACAAAATTTGATGAGGCTACGTAAGTACATCGACCACCCACCCGGTCGTGAATTAGGAAAAAAGGTGTTTTATTTGCCGTATGCGGCCATGTCATTATTAATATATATATTAAAAAAAGAACTTATTTATAAATTATTGTTTTTTACACATATTTTATCACAGCGAACTGTACTATACTGTGCATAAGAATACCTTTGTAGCGTATATATATATATATATATATATATATATGCAAATATGCGCATATATAAAACAAAACAGAAATTTTGAATGAGACAACTGAAGAGTTGCAAAAGCATGAAGCAGATTCGGCTCGACAATACGAGTGAGACTTGAACACCGCTGAATGCTGTCAGGAACTCTTCGTTTCAAAGAGGATTACTTTTCTTTTTTGATTTTAAAAACTGCGATCGGTTCCTACCATCTATATTGCTTTTAATAAATAAAAAAATTAAATCGCATTTATTTACAACAAGCTGTATACTTAAGTATCTCCAAGTTTTTTACACATATTACCTTTTACCCTGTATATAATTTAATTATAACTCGGATAAGCGAGTAAGGTGCATTTATGAAAGTCGCTTTACATCATGCGAACTTCCTCGCTGGTCTCCTCGAATAAAGAAAATGGTTGCCGTGCCTTTTTAATTAATAGCGCTAATTTTAATAATTAATAAGTCACATGGACATATTCTTTTTATGCAATGTTTATGAAACATCCATTATTTAAAGTCTTTCATTAAATACCGCATTAATTATCAACTCTGTCTATCATGTTCATTGCCATGTAATGTGCTGAAGCATATTACGCACAACTTCACAGTAGATTCGTAGTCTTGTGCATTGTACGCTATTGTTCTATTAAATAGAAATATATTATTATATCTAAATAAAATGTTTCGTGAGCTCGTTTCCGATGAAAATACTCCCAATAATGGTAAGCATTTATATAATTGATACCTATAAGGTATTCTACTAGTTGCATATTCAAAAGTGCAAGTGTATTTCATTACCGGCGCGTCGCCATTTTGAAGACAGATGACAGTTTGCTCGTTCATATCAAGACGTTTTATATGTCATACACGTTTTATAACCTCCACTATCTAAATCTTTTAAAAATTAACAAATTTAATACAAAATTCTTTACTCAAAACTGTGAAAATTCATACTTAATCTATTTATTAGCCAATTACATAAGAGTGTTATTATTTTATTTCGTTTTTTGTATTTTTTCAAGATTATATTCAATCCGAGTGTAATTTCCTATCATGGCCCATAACATAATTCCCTATGGGTTATTGGAATATAGTGTTAGTACTTTTTTTGTGTTTGTATGATTGTATTTTCTGTCTGCACTTTTCGGATTCTATGTTGGATTGCATTAAATCTTGAATTAGGTACCTATAGTTCAACTTAAAATAGGGCAAGTTTCAATAAAATCTCTCAAGTGGTTCTTGAGATTGAATAAGCATGTAATAATTTTGAAGTCAGCAATTTTATTTTTAAATAGCTATTGGAAGTACCAATTTTCTTTGTTTTACTCTATTTTTATCGCAGATTGAAATGGACCTTCTACTAAGAAACGCGTAGGAATAAACCGAAACACAGTTGTTTGTTACTTGTTGATTTAAAAGTATATTTTGATTGATCTCAAAGTTAATTTTCAGTATTCCTTTGATACCCACTTATAAATGGCATTAATTTTTTTAAGAAATAGAACAAATTTATTTTTATTTTTAATAAATTACTTCGAACTTGATCTCCAAGTTAAATTTAATTTTATTTAGTTGTTTGTTCTTATTTTATAATTGATTTTTATTTTGATATATTTAAGATGGCTCACGTTAAAATTTTTGGTTGATTTTATTACCTTTTATGAATAATGTTATGAGAAAGATGTGTTTTTATTTTGATGTTTTATGATAAAACTGTTAAAGAGCTTATAATGCATATATTTTCATTAATATTTTTCGGGCCATCTTAAGTGTCCATCTTCCCAAGATAGCCCAATACCATGTTTTTAAAAAATGTTTACATTTGTGTTAAAATGCCAAAAGCTGTACTACTTTTTTAGATATCTTGTTTCTCGAATAAATATATTACAACTTCCATCAGGTTTTTTGCTTACTCTACTTATCTACAAGATTTTACAAGGTTTTGAAATTAAGTGGGCCTTCATCGGCGCCTGTATCTTACTATAAAATTTAATTTGGGTCACAGTTCTAGAAGAACTATTTTTGTATTCAATTTGAAAATATACTATAGATTTATCGTATTTCAAATAAAAATCTAGATTATATCTATTGAATAAAATTAAACCGTTTTCAGCAAATACTGAGCCTTTACAAAGGTAAAGAATTAAAAGCTCTTATTGACACAATCAATGAAGACTTCGAGCTATACAACAACATGCCAGAGGACTATCAAGAGATCGCCATAAATACAATAAACAAGGCGAAAAAGTTTGAGAGAATGTGGATGATTATACTTGGCAGTGCCGTGTTCTCTTTCCCTCTGATGGCCGCTCTTTTCACGGTGTATTCACAGCTTTTCTCTGAAAGTCCAACAAAATACATGAATCACGAGATAATATTGCGGGGGCCGTTTGAAAAATTCACAAATAAATCTCCGTACTTTGAGATTTATTTTTTGTACAGTTTTTATATTAATCTAATTCTATTCCAGGGTTATACAGGTGAATTTATAGCTTTTTATTTTATTTCTTTTATGTTTTGCCATTTGAGTAAATGAACTTTATTAGCCAATATCATGTCCGCACTGTTCTAAACAATCATTATTTTTGATCGAAGAGAAATTTGAAACAGTGAATTCATCATTCATCTCCATAAGTTTTCAGCTCCACAATTATGCGACGTTGTTTCACAACTATTAACGTATTTTAATATTGCAGCTAGATGTTTTTAACTCTAATGCATTGACTATATTTGGACTTAATAAGATATGAAATATGCACATGCAAATAATTTAAAATTGCGTCAAAACTTATGCTCATATTGTTTTAATATCGTGTAGAAGTTTGCGGTCCATGATTTAAGTTTTGGTGGCAATGAAATTTGCCATAGGACTTACCATACCCATTGACCATTAGTCATTTATCGTGTAATGACGATGTCATTATTAGGGTATATTGGATTTCTGATATAAAAAAATAGTAATGACTCGGAAGAATTATTTTCTCATTACTTTGCAATGTGATATATTAGAAAAGATCAAGAATCTTTACATCCGTTTTATGTTTTAGGATACGATGGGATTTTTGCGGTGTGCACTTTTCAAGGTGTAATAAAGTTAAAGATGGTATGCCATCGCTTGGAGACCTTTTTGTTGGATGAGACGGACTCCCAGACAATAAAAAAGAAATTAGCGGCTATAGTGCAATTGCAATGCGAAACCTATAAGTAATTAATGCTTTGTTTATGTTTCTAAAATTGCCGATATCTTTGTCCATATTAATATTGTCGTCTTTTTCTCGCATTTTTTGTCGAATTTTGTTGAACAAAAGTTGATTTACAGCTGTTGCTGTTAAAGATTTAAAGTAACTAATCCTTTACGTTTTCATTACGTCATTCTTTAGTCGGGAACTCTTGGTGCAACATCGCGTGGAGATTGAAAATGGCCGCCATCCACCAATAAGAACGCGTTCGCTTGTGACGCCATTCATGTTTCACATTAGATTTGCTTACATTAATTTCGATTCAAACCTAGTCAATGGAAATTAAATTAACTATAACAGGAAGTCTTTAAAAAATATTAGCGTTTATGTAGTTATGTTAGTTTTGAACATATAATATATAAATAAAAATTAATGGCCTTAAATTATTTCAGATTCATCCACGATATACAGAACGCGTTCGGAATATGGTTGGCATTTATTTTTATCGTTTCTCTGGCCCAAATTGTCTTGACTTTAATTCCGACTACTATAAAGGTAATTTTTTATAAGCGAAATACTGAAACAAAAACTCGTGTGAAAATACATAAAATAATAAACGTTAGGCTTTCTTGATCTTTATATAAATTCGTTACAATTTTAGGACTTATATGCTAAACAGCAATACTGTATATAGTTGCTATCTCAAAGAAGAAAAGAAAAAACAAAATCCATTAATTTTGATTACTTTTAGATTATTGGGTCGGCTTCCATTTCATTATCACCCGAACAACAGTTTTTACGTAGCGACTGCCGTCTGACAACTACAAAAAAAAGAAAAAATTGCAATACATTGACAGATGCGATTTCGATAAATCAGGGTCGACTTTTACCTGTTCATATTATACATTATGTATTACCAACCAAAAAACGATAAAATTACAAAGACACTCTGTACGATTAAGATTTACGGGACTTACGCGTTGTAAAATAAACGTCAATACGCTACGATAAATGGTAATTCTATATTGATTAGTTCCAATAATATGTATTAAATGTTTCAGGATACCGACATAAATTTCACATATTACTTGTTTACAACATGCACAACCGTCCAGTTGTATATACCGTGTTACCTAGTGTCGGAGATAACGGAAAAAGTAAGTAAAACGTAATAAACAATATATTTTTTTACAGTCAGCGACATCCGATGTCGTTGACTGTGCGTAGAACGTAGTGTGAAACAGTGACTGTGTTCCACTTTGAAGGGCACGTATGTGTAATCATTGACCATGGACCATGGTAAATTTTTGCCGTTCATAATTGACTTATGAAGTGAAGATGTGACATTTTTAACCTTGATTATGATAGGGTTTGCAAAGACGCAACTTGGCGTGACAGTTCTCAGGGACGCATAAGTACGACGTTCTGCTCGCCTATTCGCCTATTCGAACAAAGTTTAACTTGCTAAAGCGAATAGGCGGGATTAAGACCGCAGACCATTAACCGCCGTCAAATATGAACAGTAACGTTTTTCTACAATGCAATTTAACAAAGTTAATAAAACATAGGTTAAGTCTATCTTTTACCGTTTCGGCAGCGTTTGCAATTTAGTTGCGCGAAGTTGTGATTTAAGACTCCGAAATTTTCTTAATTTCTGTAATATCTATTAAATTTTTTATAACAAAATCATTAAAAACATCAAAAAGACAGCCAATATTAATCATTAAAAGATGAATAATCAAAATCAGAGCACTAGGAGCGGAGCAACAACGTAACATAATATATAAAAAGTAAAAAAAACCAACGCTCCCAATTCATTAGGTACTAAAGGAGGCCAAGAAGGAAAGAAGGAAGGAATGGAGGTTCTTTAGGGAAGTCGGTCAAGAAGATTGTTTTTTTAAAAATAGGTACTGCAATCTCCTGTACTACTATTGAAGTAATGTGTAAATTTAATTATTATATTTGAATTCAGGCGGGTGAAATAGCCAACTCGGCTTATTGTTCACGGTGGGAAAATATACCGGACACTGGAATGAGGCGATCAATAACAATAATAATTGTGAGGGCGCAAATTCCTCTCTATTTCAAAGCGCTCAATATGTTCACTTTTAACATGGAAATGTTTGTATCAGTAAGTAACTACTTTTTCTTAGTTCTCAGCAAATGCCGGCTCTTCTCTGGTCTAAAGCGGCTTGTTCTGAGACAGTGGTTGCGTGTTTGGCCATCAATTACCAAGTGTAACACTTTAATCTTTAATATATTTTAATTTGAATTTATCAATTTATTTCTGCTCTGACCAATAAAAAAAAAACGATTCGTTGCAGAAATCGAATTCACGGCTTCGGATCTGTAACGCAAGAGGAAACACAACTAGGATTGGGATTGTACAGTACTTAGATTATAATAATCATTAAAGTGATCGTTTGGGGTGGAAGAAATATACGTGCATGTGGTCTAATTTACGATTTATCCGTTTTCTAGGTTTTGCAGACAGCGTATTCTCTATTCACGCTGTTGAGAAGATAAACAATACTCACAGTACATTGAACATGAGCGCGATGCTTTACACGATTCTTTATTACATTTCCGACATTTCAATTTAAAAAATCAATACACTGTTTATTCTCTACATATTTGTCATAATCTTACCTTTAATTAAAAAGTATCTGCACGTTTCTTATTCTATTATTTTAAATATTTAAAATGTAATCTATCGTTCTGAAGAAATGTGGCTTTTGTTTGTTAAAAGTGTCTAAATTTAACTTTTAACTATTTAGTATATTCCAATATTTGAGATAATACACAAATTTACAAACTGAATCTTGCATAATGACAAGTTACTAAAATGACTACATTACTACCGCCAGTAACAATAAATTTACAAACTAATGTTGTAGCACAGGGCCACGCAATCCTAAAGCAGATGTTCCCTTAGCAACATATCGTTAATAATTCAATAACGCAATGTTATTTATGCATCAAACAGGCATTTAATAGTACATAGTGTGGCTAGGGGTGAAACAAGATGATTTCTGGCGAGGGCGGGCCCTGTTCTAGAATTGTCTTTGTTTCATCCGGTGCCACACACTATATTTTTTTTATATCACATGAGATGAAACAACGAGTTTTACTTTCTGTAGCCAGTCGAAGGAAGACTATTTAAAACAAATAGCGCAGTAATATCTTATACTATTTTGACCAACGATTTGACCATAGCTGTCAGACAATTACGATTTTATTCGCTTTTGTTTAAAATAAACAAGTGCGATTCTGACAGACTTGAAATAAAGACATGAATAATAAATAAATGAACGTGCCGGGCAGAAACAACGTTGTTTCTGCTGGCACAGTCGAATTGGTCTGGAATTGTCTTGTTTCGACTGGCAAAACAGAGATCAAAACTCGCTGTTTCAATGCATGTGATATGAAAATAGACATAAAGGGCTTTCAGTAATGTAATCTATCTATTGTTTTAATTTTATTCCTTTTCATCGCTCGCTTAAAGTAAAGCATTATTGTTGAGGAATACCATAAGAAATATGAGACACATTCTACAGTAAAAGTCGAACAGCAGCTTTTTAAACGACGGAATAAACGTATAAAAATGTTGTATTTACAATCTTTTTATGAAGGTTTTCCAATTTTAATTATTTCTTTAATGGCTGTGTTACAGTTTCTAAAGCAACTGAAAACGCGTTGCTCGATAATACAATAGTTCAACGCAACATGTACCTTTAAAAGTATTGTATATAATTTTTATGCGTTTATGGTATAAGTTAACAACGGCGCCAAAGGTACGTAATAGTACGGCTGGTTACATACTACATCGATTTTAGTGTAGCAGCAAGGCTGTAAAATTAGCAGTCTCCTCACCATCTACGAGGAGCGAAGTTGCGCGTGATGGCCGGGTTGCTAGTGGCCTTCCTAGCCTGTATCGTGGCTTTTTCGCAAGAAGTTACGACCTTGCAAAAAGCAAAGACATTAAAATCAAAGCGCCTTCTTTATACAAGGTCAGAGCAGAATGCATTGGTGATGTCTAAAGCCAGCGCTGGTATGATCTCACCTCTCGCCGATTTCCTCTCAATCTCTTGCTGAATCAATGAGAGGAATTACGCTTATGTATCGTGTGAGCAGCTAATACAATAAGCTGTCCTTATAAATGAATCGTAAGTACTTGTAAGAACATGGCCTGACGACGTAATTTGACAGTAATTTTTAGCGGGAAGCAAAAAGTAATGGCAGCTTTGTTGCGTATGTTATAAAAGCGCATCAGGGGCGTTCAGCTTCATTGCCCGCGCGCTTTAGAGGACTGGACTATGGATGTACCTTCTCTCCGCTGCTCTGCCCGCCGGTGAAGACTCAGCCCACTTGGAGCTGACTCCACTGGTCCGCCGTAGCTGTGCCCGCGTCTCTCGTCCCCGTGGAATGTAATAAAAAAAATAGTTTATTTAGTTTTTTTTTTGTTTTTGACATATTTATTTTAATTTTCAATTAAGGCAGCCTTTCTGTCATCGATTCGATAGTGGGAGACGTAGTGGAAGGCGTCCGACGTGACGGCACAGTGATGGCATGTGCGTAAGCTACGCGTGGTACTGGACAGTACTTAGATATTGCAATATTACTCATTATTACATAAGCTATCTGCCAGAGAAAGTCCCGTCCAAATCGGTCCAGCCGAACAGCCAAACAGACACTCTAATTTTATGTATTTGTTTAGATTAGCCAGGGGGATACTTAGAAGAGATCTGTTATACAGAAATTTTTAGTTTGACTGGTATAAGTTAGATGACGTGTTTTTTTAATTCAATAGTAACGATTGATTATTAGTACCACTAGATGGCAGTAGCGTAGAATAGATAAAGAAAAGTAGATAATATCTTGGTTTAACAATTAAAAGGTAAAATATTTAATAAAATAACAACATATTAAAAATAATATTCATAATAATAAAATATACATGTGTAATCTATTACACATGAAACAAATATTTATATATTTAAATACTTTTTATGAAAATATTACTCTATTGTCCGGTTTATGTTGTCATTTTATTATATTTATGTTATTTAAATTTATTTACTTTGATTTTGTGTGAAATTTTAAATGACTATATACATATATATATTTTTTTTTCATATAATCACTTATATAAGCTGTGTTTTACCTACTTACATGGAAGAGATGAGAAAATAGTGTAAAGAAAAGTATTCAATTTTTATCCACTGTTTTATTGAATAATTGTCTTCAGCGACAATGGAAACACCACTGTCTAAAGCGTAGGTGGAAACTGAATGATATCATGCTGTAATGTCGTGACGTTCCATAAGTTGTTGGAGTCTTGATCGACATCGATTGTAATTCTACCCATGCCATGCTGTAATGCTTCTCTGAAAACTGATGTCTTCTCTTAGAGCTGTTCGTAATTTAGCTAATGTTAGTAATTGTTTGTGCAGAACGGGCGATTCTACTTCCTTTTGTTTCTTGTTACAGTTTTCTCTGACACACCAGCAATTGAATAATGAACAATTTAAAAAGTAAGTAAGTTTTTAATGCTTATGTACTATGCAATATATATTTTTATTTTAGTTACATAGTTTTATCACGTTAGGTATTTGTTCAATTTTGTCGCAAAAACCTTATTAAGGAAGAATATATACCATAGAAGTCCCATTAATACACCAAAAAAGATTATATGGCAACTTTAAGAAGTACCTGTTATGGCGGCAAATCTCTTCCGGACATTGTTTAGTGGTATTGAAACCCCTGATTCTTTCTTTCCGCTTCGCAGAACTCTTTCACCTTCGATATAATTTCTCGAGCGAACTTTACAATTTTGGCATTGTAAACAATCTTTCAAACGCAACGAACTTGATAACATGATGAATGACAGCATGGCCTATATGAGTATAATCTATGGCTAGGCCGACCTGTCAAATTTAGTTCCAAATATCACCGTTGGACTTCTTTCGTTAAAAGGACTCTAAGTTGTTGCCACCCATACGTCGTACATAAAATCATTGTGAACCGAGTAGCAAGCTATTTCAGATTTAGATCCGTTAAGGACGTGCTACCTTGGTTCCATCTGACAATCCGGCAATGGTGCGCTTTGCAAGTTGTTCTTGAGGACGGTCGGTCGTCTTGACGACTAAAGCAACAACATTTGACTAGAACTAAAAGCCTTTATTTCCTTCGTTTACCCACAACTGCTTTGTGACCACAAATGCGATAAGGAATTTAAAGCATCGAGGTTAATATTTAATAATATCTTATTTTGGTGTTGTTGGTAAACAAAGGAAGGTTTTGTTGGTAATCAGTAAATTTTAGGTGGCAGCACCTTGTGGCTACTACTTCAGATTTATTGAGCGTTCAAAGTTGGAGATTTGCAGCTCATCATCCAAAGTACCTTTAACCAACTATGTACGTACCTTTATACTAAGATGCGTTAGAACCCTGACAGTTACGGACAGTGGTGGTAATACCCAAGCAAGCGAGAGTCCATCCAATGTACGTTAAATGCATCGTAAAATATTGATTTCGGATGGAGAATCGACGGGCGCAACGTTCCATACTGCTTATACTCCTGTTATCCTCCATCCCTGGAGCTCCAGTCCTCGTAAACAAAATTTCTGAACAGCTTAATAAAGCTTTGGAGGTTGCCCCTCTTGTGGTTTTAGAAGATAAGCGATCTGCTAGTGTTAAATGTACAAGGACTACTAATATGAATTAACCTAAAATTTGTAAGCTTAGGTAGCCAACAGCTATAAGATTGCCCAATCGGCAATGAGCCTTCTGCCCTTGGAGCTTGCGTCAAATGTGGCTGAGTTGTGCAGTCGAGCCTTCCAAAAATGCTCAAATAGAACATCTGTGACCAGACAGAGCATCGAAAGTGGGACGTGTAGTAGCCTCGTGAGGACAACTTGCCACAACAATTCTATTTCTTTCGCACTTGTCTGTTATTAAATATAAATTCAGCCATATGCTTTACGTAATACACTTTCATAACAAGAATTGACCTGTGATAATTTTGTGGAACACAAAGGTAAGGTTAAGTTGCATGCCCGATGCTGGAACACACTATAGGTTGCTCGACGGCGTATTACGACGTTTATTTCTTCAGAAGGGATCCGTATGATTTTTGTAAAATTGTCGAAAGTACGTGACGCTTAAGAATTTTCTGACGCCACCTGCCATTTCCAGCGCGACTGTAAAGGCTTTATTATAAAAAAATGTCAGGATTAGTAACAAGAAATTTGTTAAAGTTACTTTTAACAAGTGACTAACACATTTAAAGTATACATGTTCGTCCCATCTCTAGGATTGGATTTGTGGCCCAATTTAATTTGAAAGAGATCTGCAGGTTCTTTGAGAGGAAGATTTCACAAGAAAATCCATAACCTTCTCGGCCAATTTAATTAGCGAGCCATCAGTACTAGAATTCGTGCTAAAGGATTAGTAAAACAAATTATAGAAACTGTAAAATGCAAAAACAGCTAGTCGTTAGTTACTCGGGAAAACATTAAATCAATGTTAATTTTAGTTTCCGTGAACACCAATTAATAAACCGTTGAAAATAAAAATGCTGCATATGTCCTGACCAGGTAGTTCGAGTTTAGTTCCGATGTCAAAAAAGAAAAGATTTTTCATAACTGAGCACTGATAATTTTGGCTATTAAAGTGGCTTAAATATTTAAGCCACTTTAAATAATAATAAAAAAAATACTAGACTACAGTACATTAACCAAAATTTTGATTTGAACGATTGTTTAAAGTGTAAAGAATAATATCAAAATTAAGTTTGTGCTAAAAGTGTGATTTTGAAGAATATATAAACCAAAATTATCGTTTAATGACAGTGACAACTAAATTGTGATCGGCAAACGCAACAATCCAATCGATTTCAAACATATCACATAAAATTGTGCAAGAATTTTATGTCTGAAAATCAAATTTAGGACTGTCTGAAACGTAAACATCACTATCAAAATCATATTGGTACAAAAAGTGTAATTTTGAAGAAAATATAAACGAAAATTATTGTTCAATGACAGTGACAATAAAATTGTGATCAGCAAATAAAACAGTTCCATCGATTTTAAACATATCACATGAAGGAAAAAAATGGATCAAGTATAATATCTATAAAACAGACAATATCAGGTACTGAAAATAACTTATATAATATCTGAAAGAAAAATAAGAAATTAAATTTGAAGTTTGTTAATTAAAATTAGCGCCATCTTTCTACGACTACTTGTATTAAATGTAAAAAAAACCAAATATAATGAAGCGAATAAAAAGAAATTATTACAAAGACATTTATAAATTATTAAAAAGAAAGAAAAGAGAAATTAAATTAAATAAATAGTAAAGAACTAAAATTATAAATACTTTAAACAACTAATATAAGGAAAGGAAGACTATACAGAGCCATCTATCCACAAGTACTTGTATAAAATGTAAAAATCAAATATAATGAGACCAAGAAATAGATATTGATACTAAAGCAATTAAAAATTTACAAAAATATGAGTTATTTAGAAGACAGAAATGAAGTGAAAGTAAAGAGAACATCAATAAAAGGAAGGAATTCAAAGAAAGGAACTAAAATTCAATATAGTTTAAAGACAATAATTACTATATTTTTACATCAGACATTTTGGTGATTTTAGTGAACCATAGTTATTAAGACGTTTAATTTAATATCTTATACTTATTAATTAGTCACTGTAGCTTATAGATATTTACAATTTTGTAATTTATTTTTGGATTTTGTAATATTTTTAGACAATGTCAAAATAGCAGATGTCACTAAGTAGAGATATTTGAAAATTTGTGATGCGCCTGAGAAATAGAACTATTCCTCAGGTAGGTTCTCAGGACAGGGTATCACTCCCTGGACCCTCAGTATCACGTTGCCCTACTGTATTGGAAGATGGCAATGTACAGGTTTTAACGTTCGCAGATCACAGCACTAATAACACTACACAGCATCCCCTTGATTCTCTTCCATCCTTGCCACCATCTTCAACTTCTTACTTAGAACACATAAACACTATTTCACCACTACCCGATGTATCAGAATCTGACACTTTTAACCCAACTGTGAGTGTTACGCAGAAGGCATCTGACGCCACTAAATCTGTGTCCACCACAGCTGGCCCACGTGTGCGCTTAAAATGGTCTGAAGATATGAATGTTTTTATTATGCGCACATATTTTCAAATCACAAAGTTAGAATCAGAGAAACGATCTTATCTTTCCGAACTACATGGTAAATTCATTCAAAAATTCCCCGAAATGAAAGTTAGCAAACAAAGAGTTGGTGATCAAAGAAGGGCAATAGTTAACATATATAATAGTTAGTATACAAGCAGAAGTACAGGCCGAATTTACATTACACGCTGATACATCAACAACACCACAACACGTACAAGCTCACTATCAAAGAATGCGCTGGAGCAACAAACTTAATGAGTCTATAATCCGTGGATATTTTATAGTCACTGAATTAGAAACCAATGTAACAGCTTACAGAACATTATTACATCAATATGTCATTACAGAGAACCCTGAAATAGCACATGTTACTGAACAAAGAATAGCAGATCAACGTAGAGTCATACTCAATAACAAAATGATAACAGACACACGATTGCAGCAAATACGTGACGAGGTAGCACATAAACTACACAAACCAATAAGTGATACTGTTCTAGATGAAATTCAAGCAGACACATTACCTCTAAACTCTTTAAACTACAGTTCACTACATGAACCCGTACCAGAAACACATAATATTCACAGCACATCCAACATTCACACAAACTCTATCCTTCTCCCCGCACCCAATTTACAATTAGATGAAAATACTACAGCACAAGTAAATGAAATTGAAGTCTACTTTACCGCTACTATTGAAAAATTTAAGAATACAGATCCATCAATGAAACCTTTTATACCGAAGCAAAAGGCTTCGAAAAAGTTCACCCACATCATTTATTTAATCAATTCGTATATACTGCCAAAATATTTAAATGATAATGATGATTTTTTAACACTTCACAACATAATATACTGTGCAGCGTACACTGCAGCTATACAAAACGGTTCAAAAATATTTGACTCTATTACTAACCATACAGGTAGCAAACGTGAGCCAATGTGGCAAAAACGACTTAAACAGAAAATTGAAAATATCAGGACTAAAATTGCTGTACTAATCCAGTATATCAATGGCAATAGAAATCCATCTATTCTAAAACAAGTAGAGTTTATTAGAAATAATTACAAATCACACAGCAGACATGAACCGGACAATACTGACTTCACATTTTCTGACACACTCAAACAAAAACTCAGTGCTTTAGCTAGTAGGTTAAGACGTTACAAGTTAACCACACTTAGAAAAACGCAAAACAAACAATTCAGTTCAAACGAAAAAGCATTCTATCGTTCTATCAACATAATAGCAACATTTACAATATCCGAACTCGTTTTTCACAAACAAATCCAGAATCTGCTTCTGTAGAGTCTACAAGTTACTCATCCCAACCACTCTTCATCTCCACGGTTGACGAACTTCGAGAATGTTGGTCTAATATTTGGTCCAAACCAATAGACCACAATGCAGGCCAATTGATAGAAAAACATAAAGAACGCGTCGCGCACGTACATGATATGCATTTTGAAAAGATTAGTCTAGATCTCTTACAGGCGATAATTGCAAAACACACAACTGGAAAGCCACTGGTTCTGATAAAATTCACAATTACTGGATTAAACGACTCAACAGTATACATCCATTCTTACTGAATCATATTAACAACTTCATTCAACATCCATACACGATGCCATCATTCTTATCACATGGTATAACATATATGCTCCCAAAAACCTTACAAGACACACGTAGTCCAGCAAATTATAGACCAATTACATGCCTACAAAATATTTATAAAATTATAACATCAAGTATATCACATCTTATCTATAACCATATTCAAAGCAACAATTTATTAGCAGAACAACAAAAGGTTGCCGAAAATTTAGTCAAGGCTGCAAGAACAGCTGACGATAGATGCGTTGTATCCAAACAGGCCATTAGAAATAAAAAAATATTTACACTATGTACATTGACTATAAAAAGCCTTCGATTCCGTACCACATTCTTGGCTTTTATATATTTTAAAACATTATAAGATAAATCCAACTATTATACAATTTTACAGCATTCTATGTATAACTGGGCTACCAAAATAAATTTAAACCAATCTGAATCAGGCTTCATAAAAATTCGTAGAGGTATTTTCAGGAGATTCCTTAGTCCATTATGGTTCTGCCTAGCTTTAAATCCTCTTCAGATTTACTCAACAATAGTAATGTTGGTTACACAATCACTCAGGGCAATACGCACTTCACAATAACACACTTACTATACATGGATGATATTAAACTATATGGCACAAGTTTAACAGAAATCAACACTTTAGCTAACATTGCCGAAACATTTTCAAATGATATAAAAATGTCATTTGGTATGAGAAATTGGCATTCAGTCAATTGATAAAGGAAAACTCGTTAATAATTCATTACAACTGGCTACAGGTGAATATATAAAACCAATAGACGATATAGAAGGCTATAAATATTGGGATTTTACCAATCACGTCAGACACATGAAAAAACTACAAAAACAGCACTTACGAATAAATTTAAAACAAGATTGCACAAAATATTAAATTCACACGTTAACTCCAAAAACACTATTAAAGCTATTAATACTTACCCCATACCTACCCTCACCTATTCTTTCGGAATCACTCACTGGTCTCAAACTGACCTGAAAAAACATCAACGAACTATCAACACTCACATGACTAAATACAGAAAACACCATCCAAAATCTTGCCAGCAACGTTTGACTCTTCCGAGAAAAGAAAAAGGACGAGGTATCATCGATATCAAAACCTCCACAACAAGCAGATAACAACACTTCACATATTTCTACAGTCAAAACTCTACTCTACATCAAGCTATTGTTCATTCACACAAAATACACCCACTTAATCTCCGAGACAATTTAAAACAACGAAATGAAAACATTACCACACCACAACAAAAATAGAGATATAGCAAAAATCGCTCCACGCAGACATCGCCAAGACCTCAACAACTCTAACGTCGACAAAATAGCGTCGAACGCATGGTTGAAAAGGGCGAATTGTTTCCGAGACTGAGGGATTTATGTTGGCTATTCAGGACAGGTCATAAATACAAAAACTATCAGAAAATTATTATCCGTCACTAACCTCAAATCTGATCTCTGCCGGCACTGCCACAGTGCTTCAGAGACAATACAACATATTACCGGAGCTTGCAGATCAATATCTCAAACAGATTATAAACACAGACTCGACCAAATTGCAGCAATCATTCATCAATACCTAGCTTTCAAACACGAATTAACTACAGAAAAAATAGCATTCTATACACACCCAACAAAAAATACTAGACAATGAACAATTTAAAATCTACTGGGATCGAACACCGGACATAACACTTTACGATAAAAACAATAGCACAGTTTATCTTATCGACATAGCTTACCGAATACCCACAACCTTACATCACACACACCGAAAAACTTGCAAGTATACAGATCTGGCAATTGAAATAAAACTCAATGGCGTGTGGTACAGTTAAAACTATACCAATCATTATTTCAACCACTGGAGTTGTTCCCAACCCTGCACAAAAGTCTCAAAATCTTCAAATTCGTACTCTTACCTACCTTCTGCTTCAAAAGCTGCCATATTAAATACCTGCAGAATTGTTAGGAAATTTCTTTCTATAGATTAAGTTTTTTTTCTATTTAAATATTTTTACTTGGCCAAAAGCCGTAAAATATTAAGACCCCTGAAAAGGGTGAAAAATAAAAGTTGTAAAATGTAAATAATAATAATAACTCATTTAATCAATCCAGCACATTAATTAATAAACAAATACACAATAACTAACTAATTAACAAACAAACAATGTAAAAGTACGGAACACAAGGGCTATCTAGGGTTAAACCTACTTATTGTTACATAGTATAAACAAAAGAGAAACATGAAAACGATATTTTACAATAAAAACACTGTTTAATAATAATATAAAAAAAAAATCAAAGAACACAACAATACAAAGAGCTTTAACTACGTGAACCCTTCTTGTTCTCGTTGACGTATCAACGGTGCTGGATCGATAAGGTTCCAACTCAGCATTATGTTGGCTAAGGCCAACGCTGGTATTCTGGCACCTACTTATACCTAATTAACCTAAAACTTCCCTATATTTTATATATATTATTCTCTCCACGGTTAACTTTATAGCTAAGGCTTTAAGAATTGCAAGATCAAGTAATTAAATAATTTTCTTAAACTTAAACTTAACAATTAACGTGATATAGAAATACGAAATAAAGAAGAGCTAGAAATAAGAACAGATAAATTTAAATCAAACACACGATGTTATCTATCTTTTGTTTATTCAAAAGAACTCCTTTAACTTTTTTTAAAAGTGTTTTAACGTTCAGTGCCTTGATGGGTGGTGGAATATTATTCCAACATTTTGCTATGCATATCGGAAGCTGCCCTTAAACGCTGCAGAGCTATGTTTTTGTATGACAATCTGTTGAAGTCGTTGATTCGCTTCACGGCGCCTACCTTCCCCAAGCCATTCTATTTTTTCTTTTAAGTATCGTGGTGTTTGAAAGTTAATTACGTCAAGAGAAGGCTTGCCAAATGAACTTTTCTGCGATACTTCATATTTAATAAATCAAATTTGTTAAGGTAAGGAGTTGCGTGACACCGTGGCGGAATATTTAAACAAAAACGAGCGCATGCGTTTTGTACACGTTGGATAAGTTTTTCAGTGCGTGCGTATAACCTACAATCATAAATAACATCTGAAAAATTTAATTTAGATAAAACGAATGATTCTACTAATTTTAGACGAATGTCTTGACTAAGATACGGTCTTAATTTATATAAAATTTTAATTTGTAAAACAGCTCCGCACCGTGACACCAATATGTTTCTCGTATCGTAGCTCGAGTCCAGCTCTAGGCCAAGGTTTCTTGCCTCAAAGACTCGCTTAACTGGTTGGGAGCCCAGAGTCACACAACTCTTTAGGGATCTTATTTACATTAAGCCGAGAGCCAAACACGATATATTTAGATTTGCTAGGGTTAAGCGCTAAATAATTGTTAATTGACCAATCCATGATACGTTCGAGGTCCGAGATCAGCTTGCTTACTGCTAAGCTATGATCGCTTGCTCTAAAGAGATATATATTTGTAGATCATCGGCGTACATGTGTAATTACAGTGTTTTATACTATGTATGATGTCAGTGGTGTATATGATAAATAGTAATGGAAATAATAGAACCCTGGGGGTTCCTCTATTGAGTAAGTTTGCGTTGAACGAACTTTTGACCATTACTACTTTTTATTTCAACGAATTGACTGCGTGAGTTAAATAACTCTCGAACCATTTGATGGCCTTTTCATCAAAACCATAATAAGCCATTTTTGCTAACAACAATGGAATATTAATACAATCGAACGCCCGTGAGAAATCTAATAGAACTAAAATAGAACACATTCCCGCGTCCTGTGCCGCCAAAATGTTATCTGTCACATCTAGAAGGGCTGTGGTTGTGCCGTGACCTTTGCGAAAGCCTGATTGAAACGGAGACAGAATTTTCTTTTTTTCAAGAAATTCGGTAAGTTGTCTCAATATCACCTTTTCTATTACTTTTGACATACAGGGCAATATACTTACTGGCCGAAGATCTTTTACTGAGGTGGGATTATTAATTTTTGGTAAAGGCATTACAATTGCCGTTTTCCATATATCTGGGTATTTCGACATTGAAATAGAGGCATTTGTAATAAAAGTAAGGGTCTTAAGAGTATACGGGAGGGTTAGGCGAAGCATTTCTAAACTAATTCCGTCGATACCTATGGAATTTGATTGCAGTTTATTAATTATTTTCATAATTTCGGCTTCGTTAGTATTTTCTAAGGTAAACGTGTGGTCGCGATTATGGCGATTGTTAGTAAAATAACTAAGGTTAGAAGCGGATGTATAAAATTTCCGGCACATTCAAAAATGACAGTTTATTAGTGTTTGGATCTGTAAATGACGGTGGGAGGTAATTGTCGGTATGTGGTGGAGCACAACCTTTTAAATTCTTCAAAGATTTCTCAGTTATTTAAGTTTTTATTAATATATTCATTAAAGTAAGCTCTCTTTTCAAAATAAATTGAGATTTTTTAATGTTTTATCGACTCTAATTTTGTTTTTAAATATTTAGAATGGGCTTCATTACGAAATTTCATCATAGTCTTTATTGTGTTTGTTAACCAGTGCTGTGCTTGCTCTTTCATCGTAATAGTTTTTAACGGCGCAAATATATCGAACAGGCCAATGAGGTTGGAATTTAAATTATTTACTAAGATATTGACCTCATTTTGTTCACATGTAAAAAACCTCATTTGTTCCAGGCAGTTGTAAAAGATTTTTTGCGGAATATTATTCAAATTCCTGTACTCCATTCTTTTTGGTTCAATCCTATCTCGCTTAATAAATAATTCACAACTTAGCATTGCATGATTGCTAACAGGGGGAACGGGGTCTACTGTTACAATTTTGGTTTTAAGATCAGTGCAAATAACATCGATAAGCGACTCGCTTTGCTTTGTAAAATGAGTTGGATATTGTATTGTCTGTTTCAAATCCGTTGTCGTTAAAAAAGAAGCAAATTTTTTGTATTTTGGATCATATTTCTGTAGAAGGTTAATATTGAAATCCCCTAATAGTAATATGTTATCACAAAATCCTAGAGAGTTAACTGTTAATGTAATAGCATCAAAAAATAAATCAACGTCGAGCCAGGGGGGGCGGTATGCTGTACCGACACCAATTTTAGTGGACCTTATTCTAATAATGAGCCACATTTGCTCAACTGAGTCATGGGTCGGTTCAGCTGGATGGCAGTACGGCCGTGCGTCAAGGCCACCGGCGTACATAGAATCCGACACCACCACCTCTACCGCCATGGACCTTCTGTGGCCTCGGCGTGTGACGTAGTCTGTAGCCACACAAGATTGGTGCTAATGCATCCTCGCCATCACGTAACCACGTCTCATTCAAAGCTATAATGTCGACTTTAAAATAGTCGTTATTGGAGGACTCTGTACAAAACTAGTGTTCTAATAATAAATACGAGTATCATTCCATAAACGAATTCGCAGTTACTTTCTAAAAACTTAGCAATATACGTTTTAGCAGTCAACTAATTAGAAACTATATCAGATTTATGCATTTTTATTAATACTTGCATGACACAACTTTTAAACTTTGAACCTTCGATTACAACATCGTAAGCATACCCAACCACGCGAGACTCTTTGGAAATGATAACAAAATCAAGTAAAAAATACCAAATAATAATACACCAAGACACTCTCCAGAAAAACAAAAACAAATTAGCAATGAAGAAAAATAAAAAAATACAATATACTCTTAATATTATTAACCAAACGTTACGGCGCTTTGCAATAGTTATAAGAAGTGTAATGTCTATAATCCAACGTTTTATCTGGAAAAAATTTTACCGATGTCTGACTCGCTACGTAGACGCTCAACTGGTTTTCCGTCGTCCTTTCTTGTAAAAATGGCACCGTTTTTGGTCCATACGTATTTCCACTTGTGCTGTGTTGCTGCCACTCGAGCTTGTCCGAATATTCTTCGATTTGTCCTAGTGAGCTTTTCGTTGACATAACCGGTGGTAGGTCCCCTTTTTACAAGGGACCGTCTGGGTGGGTACCACCACGGTGCCTATTTCTACCGCAAAGCAGTAGTGTGAAAACACTACTGTGTTCCGGTTTGAAGGGCACTGTAGCCAGCGTAATTACTGGGTAAACGAGACTTAACATCCTATGTCTCACGGTAGGCAGCGCGTTGGTGATACCTGTATGACCAATGTATATGGGTGTCGGTGACCACTTTCCATCAGGTGGCCCCGACTGCTCGTCTGCCTGCGTATGCAATAAAAAAAAAAAAAAAAAATGTTCGCGCGTCACCCGGCAAATCGATATCGGTTGTTTTAAGTCCTCGACGGATACGTGCAGCGCGTAACCAGTCATCCCGAAGTACTCGCCGTGTCAAGCGTATAGTTATGGTGCGAGGTCTTTGCATAGTGGTAGCGTTTTCTTCAGAACGATTGCGACGGACAGGACCCGACCGCTCCGCAAACACAATGTCGCGATCTTCTATTTGCACACCCAACTTGTGTGCTATTAGTTTTGCGATGTGAATGACACTCTCATTTTTATTCTCAGGCACTCCTGACACTTCAAGGTCATTCATAAGCAGCTCCTGTTCTCGATCATCCAAACGTTGCTGAAGTTGGTTAATAGTGCTCTCCAGCTGGGCGCTATTGCTATCAGACACGGTTTCCAATATTTGTTCAATTATTGTTACCTTTTCTTCCAGCTTTGTAACTCGATTACAACAAGCAACAACAAATAAACTTGTTTTGGATTCTAAAATTTCACTTCTCATTTCATTCAACTCATTGCGAAGGCATCTGATATCTTTAGTTAGTTTTAATAATATTTGGTTATTGGAGGTATTCGAATCGCCGCTACCATCCGACAAAGTCTTCTGGGCTTGGGCAAAGTTTTGTCGATCTATTTTTACACGCTTGGCATGACCAGCCCGGTGGTGTTGGCCCGGTAGCCGGCGCAGACCAACATAGGCGGTAAGACGCACTGCATATTAAACATCGAACACATTCTTTAATCGACAAAAATTTACCACACAGACCACAATCAGACATCTTTATTCCAAATTAATATTTCGATTAAATATAACGATTATAACACAAAGCATAATTACTGTGCACTCAACGGAAATTTCACGCCAATGATCTTGTAATTACTATTTTGCTGATTAAAATAATTAATTACTATATAAATAAACACAGCTTTTCTTAGCAAATACAGGTAACAACTTTTCAAAGAAAAGCTATGATATAAGCTTACATTTTGTAAATGTAGCAGCTGAATGGGCAACCCTTTTACAGGGGACCGTCTGGGTGGGAACCACCACGGTGCCGATTTCTACCGCAGAGCAGTAGTGCGGAAACACTACTGTGCTCCGGTTTGAACAGCACCGTAGCAAGCGTGTTATTGGGTAAACGAGACTTAATATCCTATGTCTCACGGTAGGCAGCGCATTGGTGATACCAGTATTGCCAATTTTATGGGCGTCGGTGACCACTTTCCATCCGGTGGCCCCGATCGCTTGTCTGCCTGCGTATGCAATAAAAAAAAAAAAGTAATTAAAAATTTAAAACAGTTATATCTTAGAAAACATTACAACACTTATTAAAAAATCTCTTACTAAACATAAAACCAAATTAAATAAATTTAAATGACTTAGATAATAAACTCACAACATGAACCGAATATTTTTTACTAATAAAAAAAATGCTTTTTAAGACGAAGCTACCACGTTTAAGTTGAAAAATATAGTAATATTATTATAACCATTTAAATATGTAAATACTTGTTTTATGAATAATTGATTATCCATAATATTATAATTATGTTACATTTTTATTAAATACTAGTTGTGCCCATGATTTCGTCCGCGTGGAATGTAATACAAAAAAATAGTTTATTTAGTTTTTATTTTGCTTTCTGACATTTTTATTTTAATTATTATCATTTAAGGCTGGCTTTGTGACATTGATTCGTGGGTGGGAGAAGTAATGGGAGGCGTCCGACGTGACGGCACAGTGGTAGCATGCGCGTGAGCTGCGTGCGGTACTGTGCGTACGGACTGTACTTAGATATTGCTGCATAACTTTATTTTTCTAAAATTAAGTTGTATTTTTTCAGATCCCATCACGGTTTGCTGGAAGTTATGTTAGAGAGTAGACTTCATCAGGCAGGCCCGCTTTCACTGAAAACCCATATTCACAGCGCGTCTCAACAATTGGTGATTGCTACCGATTTTAAACCTATTGATCACAGATACATCCGTGAATATGTGTTTCCGGTCCGACATGATGAAATCTATCTCGTTCCTTGTCACACTATCGGGATCTTGCCATGCCACTTCCTGTGGGGCTTCTTCTTAAAGTATGAGCCCTTCTTTTCGAGAAATTGACTAGCATTTGTCCCTGCGATTCCGACTACCGACACCGTGAGGTCCTAACACGATTCGATGCCAGTTCGTACACCCACTTCGGCATTGAAATCCCCCATAATAACATTACAGTGGGCCTCGTACGTGGTATCCAAGGCCCGGAGATATTCTCGTCTGTGGCCTCCACTTTGTCGTCAGAGTGTACCGAAGTGGTCGCATACATTTGTATCACACCTGTTCATAATTTTTTCATCATTTCAGCTGTGATAGTCAACTGCTGGACATAGGCCTCCCCTAATACACCTATCCATTGGGGTTTCTGCGTAACTGACAAGATTGGCTACATTTTGAGGCGGGCTTCAATCAAAACTTATTTCAAGCCGCTAAAGAAGATTGGTCAATTCCTACCACCTGTCAAGTGCAATATTCTTCTACAAGACCAGGAGTGTACAAGCTAGATTGTGACTATGGCCTCTCTTATATTGGACAAACGAAGCGAGCAATAAGAACCCGCGTGAAGGAACATATAGCTGACATTAAACATAGAAGACCCAACAAGTCGGCAGTGTGTGACCATACCTTAAATCACCCAAACCATTACATCAGATTTGATCGACCACAAATCCTCGCTAAAGAACACCGATTCCTACCAAGGATGATCCGTGAGGCTATTGAGATTAAAAAACATCCAAATTTCAATAGAGAAGATGGTTGGGTTCTACCACCTGCTTGGGATCCCATAATTAATAAATTAAAATTTAAACCCAAGCATAATACCACTGCCGGCTGTACAGATAAAATCAGTTCATTTTGCATAGGTCGGAGTACAGATTAAAAATAATTCATAAAAATTAAGATCTGGAAACCCCGCTTCAGCACTGGCAAGAAGACGCATGACATCTCAGTCTACCCCGTGACCACGGCCGCTGGAAAGTGTTCGAAACGTCGGGAATTTAAAATGTAAAATAAACGCGATAAAATCCGTAAAGTAATTTTATTTAATAATGTATAATATTCGCGCAAGCAATAGAAATAATTACCTGTTAGTAAGCCTAAATACAAGGTACGCCACCCCAGTCGACACACTCGAGACTGCGATTATGTTGTTAGTAAGGGATTTGTTGACAAGGAATCCCACGCCGCCGGATGGTCACCCTCTCCGAAGTAGAAAAGGTCGTGACCTTCGGACTTCGCACAACCCTAAAACGTGCCATCGGATCTTACCTAGTTCCACCTCCAGCTCGGCCAGGTATTCGCTGAGCCTCAGCGTTCGTCCGTTCTTCGTAGCTAGGTCAAGTTTTTGGTGGAAGCGATCTGTAGCCCGGGGATTCTTAGCACCCCTTGTCCCATTGTCAGCATAGCCGCTACCGTGGCCAGAAATATTTGGACTACCGAGAACTAGGGACCTTTACCGTCTGTTGACGTCCATTGAAACGAGTTGCTCATAATTGCCACGCTGAGGAAGCGAATTGGCAATGACTTATTGCACCTGTACTGCGGATCTAGCTTATTAGACCAATTGTTACTTTGTGACTCGTAAATAATCAAATCAAATCAAATCATTTATTTCAGACTAGTAGGAATACAGTCCATACACCATTAAAAAATACAATACTAATACAAATACAAAACAAGACCAGAACAAGAACCAGCTTTACAATAACTTTAAAATAAATTAATAATAACTTACATTACAAACTTAAAATAAATAGTAAGGGATAACCAATCTACAAAGTATGCAACCGAATCAATGTTTTTGAAACAGAGTCTGCCCGTTCAGCTATAATCCATAGAATGCCATTTGAGCTTCTACGAAGACGCTAAGCCAAGGCCTTCTCAAGAGCAACCTGAATGCGTTATTGTACTGCACGCGCAACGCGTTAATCGTTTAAGCGTATAGTTGACCCACAGGCTACCGTGTAAAAGTCTGGCAGAAAGCCTTAAAAGTAACACTGTTATGTGCTCAGTACAGCGAGAAAACCTGTGAGCCAGCATATTGCTTCTCACCGCCAACACCCTACGCTCCCTCTCTATCTCATCAGTGTCAGAAAAGTCTTCCTTAACCCAGTGTCCCAGATATTTGTAACTTGATACCTGCTTAAGTGCAGCACCCCTAAAAAACTTGTGGAACGGAAGCGATCTTATGCCCTCGATACTTAAACATTATTATTTCACTTTTAGTTACATTAAATCTGAGCACTGACATACTTCTCGCATATGTTAGGTAGCTTCTGAATGGAACTTATCGAAGGTGCTAGCAACACCATGTCATCAGCATAGCCGAGGTTATTGACACATTTACCGTCAATTGAACACCCTATCCCAGTGCCACTGAGTTCCTCAATAAGCTCATTTATGTACAAATTAAACAGACTTGGCGAGGTTAACCGTCCCTGCCTTACTCCACACTTTAGTTTGTACTCATTAGATAATTCACCTGCCCAGCGTACAACATTAACTTGATGGTTGTACCAATATCCAAAAATAATGACCGCGTCTTTAACGGATGGGTCCTTTATATATTCGGCATTCTTAGATGGACTCAGACCGAATCAGATGCCCTTGACAGACGAATCCGTGCAACTATGACCAACTATCGTGTGCATCACCCTACGTCGTTGGTTATCAGACTGTATATCCCGTGGAAGCGCAGTGGTTGTGGCCTATTTAGCACCAAAACCATGCACAACGCGAGATGTGCAGTCTCATCAGGACGTACTTCTTGTCCAAAGTTGACAGCGATGTACATAGCAAGGTCATAGGTTGTGATAAAGAACTGACTCCTCTCAATCTAGCCAGCGAGAACTGGCAGAACACGGTAGTACTGAGCACAAAGAAGAAGCTACATAGAAGGTTCATGAAGGCTCTACATGAGCCTCATGCAGACTTTAAAGCTTCCGTAAACTGGCTACGTTTCGGCAACCTCTTTGCGAAAACTGAAAGTTTTGTCTGTGAAATACAAGCTCAAGTGATGAAGACGAACAATTACCGGAGGCACATCCTAAAAGACGGCACCGTGGATATGTACCGGGCGTGTCACCATCCTGGTGAGTCACTCAGGCATGTGCTCTCGGGTTGCTCCGCGCTCTCTAACACTGAGTATTTGCACAGACACAACCGAGTAGCTAGGATACTCCATCAAGAACTCGTCATTAAGTACCATCTCTTAGCTGTGAGGCTGCCTTACTATCAGTTGGCACCGAAGGCGGTTCTCGAAAACGACTCCATCCGGTTATACTTGGACCTGATATCGTATTAATAGATAAGATCAAGTCGAAGGTGTTTTAGTGGAGGTCCAAAGAAAGAAGAAGAAAATCTTTTGATTTTGCTAACGAGATGACATATGACGGATGCTATTTACTGAAATAATTCCATCGTCAGTATCGGTCAATGGTTTGATTCCAACCAGTCTCGCGCAACACTTAAGACGGTTGGATCTCCGAGGAAAATCGCTCCTCGCGCGAACGCAGAGTTACTGGACTCGGCAAGCATCGTGCGAAGGTTCTCTTTGGGACCCTTACCCCCAGCCCTAGTCTGTGATTTTGAAGGGTGATGCACCGCTATCTCTCCTTCAGAGGAAGAGAGAACGAGGAAATAATAACATTTTGCCAATAACACAACGTCATCTAGTCCCAAATTAAGCAAAAGCTTGTAATGTCGAAACTAGATGTCTGTTGAATACATAAACTTTTAAATAAATACATATTATATACTAACATAAACTAACGCCCAGACACAAGAAAAAATAGTATGTTCGTGTCATAATATTTTTCCCGAGATGGAAGACGAACCCACACCCTTAGGCGCAGCAGTCACGGTCGCCACAGCGCATAATCGGTTTAGCTATTTATACATTATTTTAAACCTGTATTCTTAACACTTTTCAATATGGCAGAGACATTATATTAGTACATTACAAAAAAAAGGTCGTTCAAGGTTCTATAATAAAATATGTCATCGAACATTTTGTTAGTTTTATTCTTAAAATATCTCCGAAAGATTAATTAGTTTCTTGAAGGTAATACGACTAATGTTAGTTGCCATTTCTTAACTACAATTTACTTTTAAAACGTTACTGTCTGTTTAAACGAATAATAATACTAGGTCTCTCCAACACTCCTTAGCGGAACAATAGGGTGTAAGCGAGACAGATCAATCTATTATCGAACCAAATTTAAGAGAAACTTATCACATTATTATTCATTGAGTGAATGGTTTGTGTCGTCATCGATTTCCTATAATTAATTTCATTGTCATAACAAATATTTGTTTTTTAATGTTCAATAAACCCTATGCTTTATTCCTATAATCGTTTCGATAAATGTTTATAAGCGCAAGGCATACACCGCTAGCACATTTATATTGTACGCCATCTGGCGTCTAATTTGGGGATCATTGCTAAAGTCGCAAACTAGAATTTTAACAATAATTACGTATTTTTAAATAATCATTTATGTTTTTTTTATCTTCAAATTACCGGGCTGAATCAATGTTTATGTGAACTTGGGTTTATAAAATATGCTAGTATATATTTTAATCTCAATATTCCTGCTTAATTCGGCTTCTTGACATGTTACAATTGTGTATGATAGAGTCCTCTATTGTCGTTTTATTGGTACTAATTATATTTTGTATGAACTGGTAGCTCATGTCTGTACTATGTTACTGCCATCTAGTGAGGCTATTAATCAACCGTTATGGTAAAATTATAAAAAACGCTATCTATCTCGTAAAGATCAAACTAGAAAAACTGTTTTGACAGATTTCTTCTAAGTGTCACCTCGTACTAGCACAGGACATGCATTGTTTTGTTTAGGTTAATTGTAAATCATAAGTATTAAACTGTGTATGAAACATGTTTGTTATGAAAATGAAGCATTATTTGTTTACACCTGGAAGAGCTATTATAAGGAATTTAAGAAACAGACGGCAATTTGAAGAAAATGGCAAAAACCCCGGGTTAAATAAGAGATTACGAGCTTTTCAAGAACAAGGCATTAAAATCGACGAAGATGCAGAGGAATTTTTCGAGACATCTGCTAGTAGTTTCTACAATGTTAGTTTGTATGGAATACAAAAGAAGTTCGGATTTTTTATTTGCACATTGATATGACTTCTAATATTAATATTATTGCAGGTTGGTGAATCTTATAATGAGCACCTGAGTGAGACTTTAATAGGTAAATTCGACGTCCAGCATAAAATTATCAAAGATAAATATTTTAAAGAAAATATGCCCAATCTCTTAACATGGAGTGAAAAAGAACAAATTCGACATCTTGCTACCACAGATCCTAATGAGTGGACACCGGAAAGAATTGCAGAAAGTTTTCCGGTTACTCCTCAAGTTGCTAAGGTAAAATATGACCCAAATTAAGAGCCTAATAACTAAAATCCCACTTAAGCTTTAAACAATTAAAAAGTAATTATTTAACAATAATTTTTGGAGCCTGAAAAGACCTAGTTTATTTTGTTACACCTTTAATTGCAATAATCCATAGCCTGTCTGTTAACAATAGCCAAATTGCAGACGGAATTTATGTTAGTGGTCTTATATCAATCATAAATATCAACAGAAGCATTCTTTTTAATGGTCTATCCATTTTTACCTTTTAAAACAGATGTTAACCACGGTTTTGGGTGAAATATTTAGAACTGGTTGATACAACCAGTTTTGGCTACTGATTTCTGATGTAATAGTCACATGACTGACTGACAATAGATTCCCATTATTTTTTGGAGATCAGATACCAATTTGATCCCCACTAAAAGAAATATTTAGATAATACAATGTAGATTAGGAGCCAACTCCGTGATAACTTAAGGAAATGGCTAGAGAGCATTGAAATGACTCAAACATCTGTAAGCTTTTTGCTTGACATAATCTTTATAGTTGTATTCTATAAAGATTATGTCAAGCAAATTTATACATAAGCTCCTTAAGTTTATGTATAAATTTAATACTTCATAAATTCAAGGAACAAGATAATACAATACAGGAATTTATACAATTTTTTTGTTTACAAAGTCATTCGTGGCATCTGACACATAAGAAGTTTAGTTGTAAATTTTTTATCCATTTAAACAAATCATAAATTTTTTGCTTCTTTGTTTCCTAAATAAAATTATGATTAAACAATTACAGGTATTTTTTGAGACTTATGTTAATTAAAAATTATTGTATATCTCATTTGGTAAACTTTTTAAGTGTTTTCTTTTAAACACATATTTAAAAAAAATCTGGTGAATAAACATGTTTCTATGTAAGTTCACCTCATAGGTTCTCTTAGTTTAATTAGTGGTTTATGTATGGCATTTTGAATTAAATAAATTTACACTATTTTTATTGGCAGAAAATTGCATGAAAAATATTACTTTCTTGTATTAACTGCGATTTTGTAGCAGATGGCAGATTATTGTTTGGATGGAAAACCTAAAGAATTTAAATTTTCTCATATCTTTCCTGTTGCCCAAACTAAAAAGCTAACAGGATAGCCTCTTTATTTTTTTCTCATTAAATTAAGCCAAAACCTGCTGTGTCATTTTTGAGATTTTGACCATAGCTGATAGTCCATTGCCTTATTCATAATATGTAAAAACATCTATGACTCTATATTTGAAGCAGCTAGAATTTTTTCAAATATAACCTGTGCCGGTGCACACAAACCACATAGCACTCTAAAACCTGCTAAGTGTATAGTATAAACATTACTTACTTTATTACACACTCTTATCATAGCTTATTTATACAAAATTCAATAACAACAAAACATTGATTTCTAGCCAAATCATAGCTATTTGTTTTCAAGACTTTCACATTATGATACACTCACAATACGGCCATGTAAACAAGTAAACAGTTGTTATTGTTTATACACTTTTATCCTTTTATAATTTTCTTGCCTTCGTAGTTTAAGGGTAAGTGCTGTCAGTGTACACTGTATTCTTTTGTGAGATTTGTAATTTAAAGAAGCACAAAAAATATCGCTTTTGCTTAGAATTTAGAGAAGCAAGTTTTACAACATAAAAATGGGAGAGAATTATATAAAGAATCAATTGATCTAAACATATAACAGTCTCATAAATTACGATGAAGTCAATCAACAGTGAAAACACCGCCCAAAGCACCTTTTTTGTCACCAGAGGGAAATTATTCTTCGTCTACTCTTACAGCAACCAAAGGTACAATGATAGGTACATCATTTATGGCAGTAATAGTGATTCATCAAGTAAATCTCTAGTACAGGCGAAGGGACATTGAGGTCCCAAGTACCTTTCAAAACCCACAACCAGAAAAACTACAGCTAAGCGCCCCAGTTTATTAGGGAAACCATACATGGCCTTTAAGAAGAAAAATAATTAGCGCTGTACACCAAAAGAATCGATCTAAAAGAAATCGTTGTAATCATACTGCAATTAAACAAAATTCTGAATATAATTTGATGTGTGGCTTATTATCAGGAGAAGAACGGTGTATGTAGCATTACACATTTCGAAATAATAGAAATAATCTAAGCAATGATAAGATATTTACGTAAAAAAACCAAAAGTGATAATCGTCCACTTACGTCCGAGCATAACATAACACAGCCTATTTGTGCACGTCAGCATTACATAACAGCCTTATGGTATCAGAGAAGCTCGCCACGATTTTAACAAGGATAAAGGAAAGGCCACAATAATTTATACTCATTCAATCTTCATTCCTCAGTAATGAATACGACATCTAAGGACATCTAAATCAAATTCCCTTATCCAGATGATCATGCATACGAGTACATAAGAGTTACCTAAACAATTGTATGATGGTCTTCTGGAAATAATTAAAACCAAATTCTGTAGTGACTGCAATAATTAGCAGCTTTTACAGATTTGGACTATGAAGAATCCCTTTCATTTAAGTCTGACTAATACCTACCGGTTTTTCACAAACTAACATATTTTATTTTATTAAAACCTGTTATATGCCCTAAACTTGACAGGTGAAATTTGTTATTTTTTCTCTTAAACGAAAAAAAAAAATTCTTTACGCCCAGAATACAAAAAAATTAACGAATTATAACTGTCTTCTGTCTGAATTGTATCTTCTAGTAATTTTTTTCAGGAAACCTTTTGCTAATATCTAAAACTATATTTTTGACACAAAGCAGATTTTGGTTTGACAACGACGGTATCCAAAAATTATCGTTGATGTTTTGGAATAAAACTATTAGGTTCTTCTCATCTGTACCTTAAAATTATTTTACATACAAAGAGCAAAGCCACTAGATGATGTTGAAAACATACTATGCTTGATGTAAGAAGTGACAAAGCTATAAATTAGATATGTAATGTAAGGCATGGGCCAAATAAGACATTTAATCAAAGTCAATATTGTGTCCTATTAATATTGATTCCTCCTAGTTCTTGTAATAATTAAAATTTAAGTTTGACGTTATAACTGTACCATTTGTTATTGCACAATTTACAAACTGAGTGAAGATAAATATTTATTAGTGAATATTCACAAGACATTTATAGAACGGAAATACGATATAGGTATTTCGTTAAGAAAACGGCGTTAAATAATAAATCAACCTGTACAAAGTTCTATAAGGACAAAATTAATTTTGGTGATGCAACTTATGTGGGAGGTACTTGATATATTTACCGAGACATAAATTTTTATTTTGGATGGCATTTACAATAATTGTGGTTTAAGTAAAGTCTAAAAAGACTAGGTAGTGTATGTACCCTAATTTATTACAACAAACTTTTTAATCTGCCGGTTTCTGTTTAGTATTAATACTATTTTTATAACAATATTTATTATATTGCAGAAACTATTGAAGTATCCCTGGAAACCAGCCAGCGAAGAGCGCATCGCTCGCCACGATGTATCGGCCATGCGAAATTGGAAAGAACTAAAAGAGAATACCCTAAAAATACCGGAAGATCTCCGTAAACATTTCCTCAAGTTTTCTGAGCGCAAAATACCCCCGTTAAACAAGAAATCTATCAAAGTGGACCTAACACACACTGAAAAAATTGGTGAATTTGAGGCAATCATACAAAGATGCTCAGTGAAAGACGATTACGAAAAGGCATCAGACAGAAAACACGATGATGACGGTGTACCTAATAACCCAACCAATAAAAGCAATGATCGAGATCCCCGAAGAATGACATTGGAGGATTTGACATCACAGATAAAGGGACGGTTAGATGTTGGTGACCAAATAGACATGCCTGATAAGATAATCGTTGAAACAGTTAGTAATAGGACTATGTTGCCAGAAAATAAAGAAGTAGAACTTGTAAGCGAGCCAATAGCGGGTGAGTTGACAGAATATCAAGATGAGAATGATCAAATAAAGCTTTATGACTATCCAGAAAGAATAAGAATACCAAAGACTACATATAAAAAAGGTGCTACATACAAAATGAAGGATTGTTACTATGATCACGACGGGCGATTTTTGTATCGTGTTTTAGGCGCATCTGAATGATAAATAAAACATCTGGCACTGAAGCATTGTTTTTTTTTTTTATACAAAATTATATGCACTTTAGTCCATTATAGTAAAATAACTTAATCATAATTGAAAATAATCACTAAAAATGTCTACATGCCAATTTATTGCATCTCGATTATCATACTCAAATTAACATTAATACAATGAGATATATTAACAAGTAATAATGCAATAACTATATAAAAGTGTACATTATTATTGCGACAAATGATTTGTTACACACTAAACAAAAGATATGGCTACTAAGATCACTTTCATATTCTAGTATTAAATGATGACATCAAATACACAGGCCTTTAATTTCACAGTTACAAAAATATTATTGATTATACACCTGAGCCCCGTAACACGAGAAGTTTATGTGAAAACATAAATAGGCGTCAAAAGTGAATGCGTTCTTATTAGTAATAGAGTTCGACTTTACAAATAGTCAAATTCAAGATAAAACCATTCTGGGTCCAAAATGTTAGGAGTATTATTTATGAACTTATTCATTCTTAAGTTTCACCATAATATTTCGTAAACTGAAATTGATGACATCTTGTGGGGCTTGTACACAACAATATATATAAAGTATGGTTAGACAACGACGTAATCGGTTGAAATGGTGATACAAATAGTAAGAAAATTACACATCATTTTTTGAATGAGAATAAATGGAAACGACGAAATATGCATACATATTTATGTGTATGTTTCCACACTGTGAGTTATCTAAAAATATGCCCTTATGATTTTCTAAATACTGAAATATTTGCAAATATACTTCATCTAAGCATTAAACGGCACACACCATACCAAGTGTAAATTGAAGATATTCAATTATGAAACTTTTGATCCTAGTCACCGTAACAAATTATAACTAAATTAAATTAGTGAATGTGAATACAATCAAACAATTTACAGCCGGAGATATCTTTGATAACAGAAATGTCATAACATTTTACTACATCAATGGGTTTATACTACATTCTCCGATTTAATAAATTATTGTATTCATAATGAAAACTAAAATAGCATTTTAATGATTACTATTTTGAACGATATTGTATAAAACGCAATTAATACAATACATTGGTATTATTTTACATAAACAAATAATCATCAGACTTGTTTCACCCTCATCAAATATGTTAGGCCGCATTGTGTTTTATAATCATTATACATTAGCCAAAATATTTTGGGGATAGATGTAAACATTGTATAGATACAGTAAGAAATTATTTTCCTCAAGTAAAACTCAGATCTTCATCGGAGTATGATGACACTGGAACAATCAATGTATATCCGTCAATAAAAAACTTTATTGTTTAGTGTCAAATGTCATAATTGATATTATCTAATATAGAGATGTATAAGTGCTGCAGCAATTAGAAAGAACTATTACAAAGAAAAATCTTTTCTTACTATATCCATATCACATTCCATGGCAATGAAGTGGTGTCAGACATCTAACATGCCTATTGATTTATCCTAAGTGTCAGTCACCAAGTGACAGTCAACTAATAACAACACAAATACATATGACTCCATTTCATTGTTATGGGTGACTTTGTTTACGTTTTCCAATTTTGATATGGCTAAACTACTTTTTATCTATATTGTAAACTATTTTCCACTTAAATTTCTTTTAATAAATGTAAGCTAAATTATCACTTCATACATTTAATAAATTTTAGTATAATATTAACAGAAAATAAAAATGGCTACAGATTCAGTACTGCCATGATGTTTTGGGCATAAAATTCAAGTTACATTATTCATACTAGGAATAATTTTAGTACTAAGATAATACATGCATTATTGTGACACAATACAAATACTAAAATGTCTCCATAAATTATCTCATCATATGTCACCGATTTATATACATGATAACTTTTTCGAATATTTTATACTACAAGGATTGTATAGCACCCACAAACAAGAATAACGAAAGTAAATTTTAGCATCTGAACATTAATGGCGCCAAGAAATATAATGCTCTTATTGCTGGAATATAGTGATCAACATTTGACAGTTGTTAATCAATATCGAATGCTTTTAGAACACCATTGGTTGCCCATCTACATTGTGTTCACATCATACATTGCTCAGCTATAGATAAAAAATCACATCAATGACTTAGTGCAGTTTTGTTTAATTGGGTATTATCACACAATTTTTTTAATTAATAGAGAATATGTATGTGTGTGCCTCAACAGTTAAATTTACACAAATAACTACAGTTTTAAACACATTCACAATAATACATTTACTGTGGCATCTTTATTAGGCCAATGGAAACCATATGTATACATAATTTTTTTCATAATAATTACATCATAATGAATCTTTAGTTATAAATTTATTATTGCTTAAAATTTTTATATTTAGTATTATTTTATTGCTCAGTTGGGCACATTGCTATATTGTGAAATATAGTCATGAAAGCATATTTTTTTTTACTTTTGAATTTAAGTGAATATTTAAAAAATATGGAACTATATATTTTTAATGGTAGTAAATCATCATTGCTTGTTAATTTACAAATTTTTACAATTGTCTTTTCACATTGTTGATGACATAGATTAAAATATTACTTAATTTCATTACATGTCATACCACACAGAGCATGATGTATGACAATTTTACCTTTACATATTTTTATATTGGTAGTACATAAAGAATACCATTAGCATCAGTTAGCATTTGTATATAAGATATCCCTTTAAGGTACAAATATCACATACTTCAGTAGATTACAGAAAAAAACATTTTTTTTTAATTTGTGAGACAGTTTTAAAGATTATTAGCAAATTGTAATTCAATATTTAGTGTGCAATTCATTTTTTTTATACAATACATTTAAAACACATTACTATTAAAAATTTAAGGACAAGTTTTACATTATTGTACTTCATAATAATACTGCTTATTCCAAAGTATTTATTTTATACATACATTTTGGAAAAATATTAAAAAAATATTTATTAGAAATTTTAATTCACGGGAGTCATCACATTATAAATTAAATTTAATAACACTTGCACTGTACACGCATTAATGCATTAATTGTCAATTTGTATTAAATAATGTCCAATTTTGTCGAATGTCATTATCCAAATAATGTCATAAAGAAATCATATCCATAAAAAAATACAAAAAGCAAATACTGCACGTTTTAAATTTACAAAAAATTGACTTAGTTACATCCATATTTTTTTCTATTCAAAAAATATTTTCATAATTTTTATAGTACAATATACAAGCAATGGCAAAATAAAGCAATATAATCGGCTATCAATACTTTTTGTTCAGAGACAATTGTCAACACTAAAATAGGATGTTTACTTATATTTTTTTTGTTATTAAATACAGTAACATCGTCGTCATTTTAACATAATATCCAAAAATTGCCATTTTATATCGATATTTGATACATACAAAAGCGTTTTGTCAGGTCGTTTACATGTGTTACTATTATAACTGGAGCTTGGTTCACCTTTCTGTTATAATACTATATATTGATACCTCTGAGGTAATTTTTAATGTCCCCGATAAAAATCGCTCTCGTAAATCACATATATTGTATTATGCAATTGTCATAATACGCTTATATGCGTAAATATGCGCTTACTAGCTTCGAACCTATAGGAGATCCTTCATCAGGACAAAGTACTTAATATTAGTATAGATGTCGTGGGAAATAATTTTCCTTCGGGAAAACTCGCTGTCGAAGTATTGTAAATAATGAGTAACATTTTCATATCCATGTAATGTGAAACTTTATTGTTCAGTGTGAAATGTCAAAATTAATAATGTGATCGAGGGAGCACGGCCATAACGAAATTTTTGGAAAAATTACGGAGAAAAGTCATTTCTCACTACATATCTACTTTTAATGCGCCCCGAACACAAATATTGGCATGAAGGAACTTCAATAGGTCCGAAACTAGTAAGCGCCAATGGCTATTTCACGTGAGTTAAGCCGTTTGCAGAATATATTTACAGTCTATGTATGTCTTTTAATTTTTAGAGACGTTTTGTCAATTCCTAATAACCGCTATTCACTTTTTTTTTTTTTGTCAATCTTGTAAATTATGCAAAAACAAAACAATTTAGTAGCGGCAGGTGTAAATTTAAATTACGTCGATCACAACAAATTACTCATGAGGTATCGATAATATAGTGTCGGTTTATGTACTCAAGCGAAGTAAGATAATGCTGTGGTCATGTAGTATGTATAGCACAGCGTTATTATTATTCAAATATTAGTTGTATTGATGATGAAACATTATATTTAATGGTTTTTTGTAGCTTCGTCATTCAGATCCTGTTTCTCTTACGTACAGAGATAATTGATGAATATAGATTTAACGTATATGTGTTATATTTATTTATTATAATTTATAGAACAAAAGTGCCCTCCACTCTGCAAGTTACCCAAATGGTGCGGCACATTGGATTGTCAAAAACCGAGTCCGTTAAATATGAACCATGAATGGTCAAGCAATAAAATATATCGACAAGAAGAGCTAAGGTAGCGACTCGAGTCATCCTTGCTCCCAACATGGACGTCATATGTTGCACTTGGACATGTGTCACTTACTGCGATGTGTTCAGCCAAATTAGGCTCGGATTGTCGTAAGCAAACCGAAATGTCAAAGTCTCGTTCTCATTGGTCATATTCGACTACGTTTTGGTTTTACAAAATCTCTATAGCTTTTGTCTTAAATATCCGACGCAATATGTTCATTGCCATGAGTTGCTTTCCTCATAAATTCCGAGTGCAACTTGGCTGCAGTATAGTTTTAACCGGAATCAGTGGGCGAGTGATAGTCGCTTGAAGTAGTGTCGGCAGCAGATAGCGGTGGGCGAAGGTGGCAGGTCCTGGGGTCGGCTCTCCCCTCCCAGTTGTTCCAGAGCACGAGTGTATTCCCGTTGGAGTGCCACCAAGTCGATATTGTGCTCGCCAAGCGCCGCCATTGACAGGAACAAAATGTCCCTGGATTGAAGGAAATAAAAATCATTCCCGCTGAGCTGTTTAAGCCTATTGTTCTCAGGTCAAGGGGTCAGATTTTCGAATCGATGGTAAGTTATTTGACAATCAATAAGAAAACGTACAAGCACGACATTGTACGCTAAATAGAGATATTTGAATTTGAGGGAAATCAGGTATTATTAAAAGGAGAGTAGGGCGTTATTAAAGGGAGAGGTGACGTTATTGAACGATGAGTTGGGGTTATTAAAGGATGAGTTGATGTTAACACTGGATATGGCTTTATTGTCGCCCAAGTCGGTGTTATTTAAGTTGGTATAAAGAACATTCCCGCGGTCTAAAGCAAAAGGTAGGTCCCCTTTTACCTTTACACTTTTAGGGGGCCGGCGGGGGTTGTGCCACCGTGGTGCCTATTTCTGCCGCAAAGCAGGAGAAAAAGTCACCTCTATTTGGTTAGTATGAGTGAAATTGTTCACATAAATACAATATTTTATGCGGCTCTGGTATATTAAATAGCTACCTATAGAATGACGGATAACGCTTGTTCCCGCTCGAGGTCTCCCGCCAAGCGGCCAACTTTCGCAGCGCGTCTGACAGATCGTTGCTGAGGAGACCGTCCAACACCGCTAGCATCACGCTGTGAAATATATATTTTTAAAGCAACAACAGCTATATAATCAAATCATTCATTTACGAATACGACACATTGTTAAAGAAATGTACTTTTCAGCATTTTATTGCGTTTAGTTACATTTCGAGCATTTTTAAATCGACTGCATTCAGACAGTCTGTCCCGTGATGGTGTTTTGTTGCCAATCGTGGACAATCGTAATCATTGTCGTATCGTACTTTTTTCCTTTATAACAAATAATTTTGTTTAACCGAACCGAAAATTTTCCATACAGAATAAAATAAGTAAACTTCGTGTCAGTCACGATTAAGTGTCGTACCGCCATAACAACTCGAAAACAAAGGAAGACAAAAGTACGTTTAGTTGAAACACTCACGCGTGCGCGGCGCGCGAGTCGTGCTCGGTGAGCAGCAGCGCGCGCAGCTGCTGCGAGCGCGGCGCCTGCGCCCTGCGCGCGCGCCACGCCAGGTGCAGCGGCGCCGCGCCCGCGCCCGCGCCCGCCGCGCCCTCCGCGCCCTCCCAGCAGCACCGCACGGAGCGACCTGGAGCCGATTATATAACTAGTTTACTAAATGATATATAAATATTGCATTAAATGACTACATAAAAGTGGACCTTGGACAATTATTAACTAATAATAATCGTTTACTGCCTCCGTAGCCTAGTGGTATAGGCGTGTGCCTTAGAAACTGGAGGTCGTGGTTCGAATCCTGCGGGACTTGTACTGACATTTTCATTGTTGTTTCCTAGTTGGTTAGGGCAATTTGGGCCGATCACCCAATTGTCTGAAAAGTAAAATGATCCATGCGTCGGACGGGCATGTAAAAGTCGTTCCACCCACCAACCCGCATTGGACCAGAGTGGTGGGATACGGTCAAAACCCCAATGGAAAGGGTGTATTAGAGGAGGCCTATGTCCAGCAGTGGACTATCAAGGCTGATGATGATGAATAATCGTATATATTTAATACAACAAATACGATCCACAATAACCAAACAAAGTCAAACCACAAAAAAAACAATATTCGGTCAAAATTTAATTTTTTTCCTTGTCTGGATATTTACATCTATATAAGATATATATAGAAAAATATTTTGTACATACATTTGTCAGCCATCTAGTTTCCTCAGTCCACGCTTTGCTTTTAACGTTCTAATCGATGAGTCGTAACCGAGATGGCAATCCATAAATGACCGACGACTTACAAGAATGCTATGAGCTACTTTGACCAAATCTCTTCCGAGTCTAAATTAATTTAACGCCAGATGGCGTTGATCTATCATCGGGAAATATTGATTAATTGATTCATTACCTGAACTCGTCGTATCGTGTAGCGCATCGCTGCTCTGATATCTCAAGGCAAAGTCCGGACATAGCAATTCCGGAAGGTGGTTCTCGATGTTCGCCCTCTCGAGGAACCAGACTAGGTTCCAGTACACGATAGGGTGGGAATCGACAAACTCGGGCTCCGACAGGCACGAGTCGCCCTCTCTGCCTGTAATATAAAATATACTTCAAATTTAAAAGTCGGCACGCATCATCTATACAAATAAATACAATTGGAGTGTCCATTTGCAACTTCATAATAACGGTTTTTAAAATTAGTGCCGCTACATACAACAAATCAAAATATATAATAATTTTTGTCTCTCCGTATGTCTGTTTGTTGTGGTTAATCTCTGGAATGGCTGGTCCCATTTTGACGGCAATTTCTATTAAATATAGCTTATATATGGAAAGACACATATTTCTCTTGAAGATGGCTACTATATAGATAAAATCTAACACTATTTTTATTAAATCATAACGCGGTTCGAGTCGCAGGCAACAGCTCGTTACCTAAAAGAGGTAAAGAGGTAAACTTTACGCAATATACGCAGGTAACAACGTGCTCTCCGTACGACAATGCGTCGCGTATTATGCCTTCGCATTTTTAATCTCTGATAACGTTTAAGGTATTCTTTTCATCAAAATTTCGCCTACGACCTGTTTTATGTATATACAATGAATTTTTAATGCACTAACTTTTATGTGAACTTAAACTGTATTGTCTTAAATAAACTTAGAATGCGCCTGTTTGCAATTACAAAACACAAAGATAAATGCTATCGTACATTATACATATATATTCAAGTGGTACAAGTAAAACATACTTTGTATCTATCCTTTACGGTTTCGGCAGCTATTGTAATTTAATCGCACGAGGATTTTTTACTTCTTCAATATCTACTAAATTACAAGTCACAATATTATTTAAAAAAAACTGGAACCAATGGGAAGCTAATATCTATCATTAAAAAGAGAATAAACAGAATTAAAAAACTTGGAGCGGGGCAAGGAGGTGCCATAACGAAAGACATACGCTCCGAATTGAGAACCACCTTCTTTTGGGAAGTCGGTCAACAATAGCATATATTTTGCTTAAGCAGTATTTTTTTTTATTCAAACGTTATTAGCAACAACCTTAGTGGTAAGATTTTCAAGTTTTCAAAGGACTTCATCGTGTATTTCTTTATTATTTCAATAATAAGTTAACCGTATCATATTTTTGTCACTTACTCAGTATGGATTCGAACTCCTTCCTCAAGACCAAAGGATTCAAGTATGGTACGCTTATAGTCTCAGCTTTCGGCTGCCCTTCGCGCGTAACCTGTTCCACACTATGTTTTAGTTAGGGAAAACATGTACATCGCATAATTTAATTACAATAATGAAAAATAGGTCGTACATACTGTATGTTATCAAAACACCGAATTTTTTACTTCAAAATTTGACGGAGGTTGTAAAATATTTCATAGGCTAGAGCGGCAATCAATCAAGAGTTTAATGGTGCCGCTCTACGAATTCTCTTTCGTAGGTGGTAGGTTCATGTTTGTCGGTTTGAAGGGTTCCGTACCTAGTCTTGTTTCTGAGCAATCTAAACGTGGCATACAAAGGGACGAGCGGTTTGTCCCTGCATTTTACTAAGCTACTCAAATCGCTCACCTACAGACGATCCACTTTATTTTTTGGCTCTATTAAGTTTCAAATTATATAAGCATGCTCTGTCACTCAAATAAGTGATATGCAATATTGGCATGATTTGGGTCGAACATAACATCTAGAGCAATGGTGGGCATTGATGATGTGATGACGCATCGTTTTCCGAAAATGTGACGTCATCATCCCATTTTATAGGTAGCTATTAGAATTAGCTTAGCTAATTATTAATTATTGTTAAACGATAAAAGGTCAACACAATATCGTTGATACGGTTGTATATTGTTTTAAACTGCCTTCCTAGCCTAGAGGTGAGGGTTTGCGACTTAGAAACCGGAGGTCGTGGGTTCGAATCCTGCGGGGACTCAACTACTTTTCTAAGCTGTTTCCTAGTTAAGCAACTACTGATGACCCAATTATCTATAGAGTTAGATGATTCATGCGACGGATGGGTGAGTAAAAATTGGTCCTGCGCCTTATCTCTACGGTCGTGTCGGTTATCCGTCCCTTTAGACCTACCTTTAGTTATCGGCCGCTGAATCAATGGACTTATTTACAAAACGCTCACCGTGGCCGTGAGCAGAGGAACAGTATGCCGTCCGCAGGCCGTGCACCTAGTGTTCAGGTTGGAGTCGTCGGCCGCCCAGCCGGCCATGATGTCCTCGTCGTACAACGCGCTCAGGCACTGGTGGCACTGCGAGCAGGAGCTGAGCACTACGCGGACTGCGGCGTCGCCCGCACCGCAAGCGCCGTTCTCCTGCGATTATTATATATAGATCGAACTAGAAGTATCGGCTCGGTGGTATCAACTCAACGTGGACTTGCATAGCGACTGCAGGTTGCCGACGATCCGCGAGAGCGTTAACTCGTAAACTTATCGACGAAGTCATCAATCACAGTAGCCCTCTGCTGGTGAAAACGGCAACGTATATAGCCGATTCAAACGCTTCTCGCCAAAAGAGTAGACCGCGAAACGTACTTATATGATCCGGATGACGAAGGGGTCACCGAGACTCGGACCCCAAGTCGCCAACTACCTCTACGAACAACACAAGTAGGGATGGCAGCACACAAGCACCTAAAGTTCGCTCTCGCTTACGAGCACAGCGAAACACATACCCGCGTTCCAGGGCTGTTCTCACCGCCCTCAGCAACCGGTTAAAACGGTCGCCAGGCCGTCGGCGTCATGGTCCGCAAGCCGCTCGTAGACCATCCTTAGGAGACCCAAAATAATACCTAACCCACGTACCTGCTGTACGTGTGGCCTTCGCTTTTAGCAAAAGTATTGGTCTCCTGTTTCGTGGCAACGGTAGCTTCCGCGAACTGTGTTACATGAAGCTTACCAAAGACAAGAGTCTATAAATATAACTTCATAGTTAACAAAAAAAAGTACTAAACCTGATCGAGCGAAGAAGAATAAATTGTAAAAAAATGGCGTGGTGCGTACGGTTTTGTCATTAGTTGATCGTCGCTCAGTGAATAACATTTTGGTAATAATCAATAGTATAGCTGGATGTAAGACGCCATTTCGTCATAATATTTCTAATCGTCATAGAATATTGGTTGTTATTCCAATGAATAAGGTTTAATTTGCACACTTACCGTGTGCTGTGGATACAAATTATCAGGTAACTGCGAGAGAAGGGTGGCAAGGGAGCCGCGCTCCATACTACACGCCAGTTCCGCATCGCTAGAGGCACGTCTGAATCCGAAGGTCGAAGACCACTCTGTGAACAAGAAAGGTAGGAAGGAAATAAATTTCGTTTATGAAGAAGGAATAACTTTAGTAATTTCCTTATTGCTTGGGACCGAACGGTAACACTGAGGAACGGTAACTCTACTGTAAATTGGTTACGGACCACTTTCCATCAGTTTCCGACTGCTCATTTCCTTCCGTATGCAAATAAAAAGAAAACTACATGAACAAACTAGTACCAACCGTCAGGGTTGACCTCCGAGGAACCGTCTGTCGAGTCCTCTTCAGTGATGAAGCTGGTAATCGCGCTGGTCGCATTCCCAAAGGCACCCTTAACGGGCGTCGAGTTTGCCGAGATCACCTCCTTCATCTCGTCAAACTTCTTCGCCATACTGTTAGCGGCCGACTTTAAGCTGCTCAGGCCGCTCTGGATCAGCTCGTTGGACTTCTTGCCAGCGATGCTTGTTGGGCTGTGTTTGGTTATATTTAGCTTGTTAGCAAGGTTGTTGTTGTTGTTGGGGACAGTCGATAAGTTATGTCACAAGATATGGATTTCCCAATTTGGCGACGTCTTGTTCTAAAAATCTTTTCTTTGTTTATGAAACAAGGTCTAAAACTATAACAGATAAAAAAGAATAAATAGATAGAAGGCATTTTGTATCTTCTTTGATTCCATATAATCGTGATAAGGACGGGTGAGGGGGTCAATTAATCATGTAACTAATACCAATTTGTCGACCGTTAGCAAACTTTTGTTTACATAATAAATCCAGCAGTGGAAAGTCCATCCAGTTGTTTTCGACGTTTGACGTTGCCTATTATCATCATCATCAGCCTGTGTTAGTCCACTGCTGGACGTAGGCCTACCGTAATACACGCCTGCCATTCCACGCTGGTCCAATGCGGGTTGGTGGGTTGATCAACATTTTACATGCCCATCCGACGCATGGATCATTTTTATTTTTCAAATTATCCTAACCAACCAGAAAACAACGATAACACAAAGTTGTTTCCCCGCGGAATTCGAACCCACCACCTTTGGTTTATAAAGCAACGGTCGACACCGCCAGGCCACGGAGGCGGTGCCTATTAATACAACACGAATGTCACAGCAACGCTTTGGCCGCATAAAATAATTGCTTATTATAATACAAATGCATTTTGTTTTAAAACAAAAACAGTAGAAGCTGTCGACAAATGATGATCATCATCATCAGCCTTTGATAGTCCACTGCTGGACATAGGCCTCCCCTAATACACCCCAATCCATTAGGAGGGTTGACCGTATCCCACCAGCTGGTCCAATGCGGGTTGGTGGGTGGACCGCCTTTACATGCCCATCCGACGCATGGATCATCTTACTTTTCAGAAAATTGGGTGATCGGCCCAAATTGCCCTAACCAACTAGGAAACAACAATGAAAATTTGATGTGTCCCGCAGGATTCGAACCACGACCTCCGTTGAAAAAATAATACAAACTTATTGTAGCCAAGATTGAAGCAGGGTTCGAACCTACGATCGATGCTAAAACGGGCCGAATTAAAAGCCTTTTGAATTCGGAGGTAGCCCATGTCATTACGAATACATGTTACAAATAAAAATAATACTAAATAACTAGTTAATTATTACAGTTTGATAGTATTTATAGGGCTAGCATTATAATACAATAAATATTAGTACAATGTACATGCAATGTGCCTGAAACCATAACATAACAAAATTTTAACAAAAAAAACCGACTTCAAATCGATTGGCGTGATATTCAGCTCTTAATTGTCCATTTGTTGAGCAAATTTGAGACTCATTCAGTTCTTTCATGGATGCCACTGTCAGAACTGGACCAAATTGCTATGGGACCAAACGAGAAATACCAGCTTTCAAATTTAAAAAAAACGCAAGAATTGAGAACCTCCTTCTTTTTTGAAGTAGGTTAAAAAGTGATCTTAATCTATTCAATGATGATGTATAAGCAGATATCATGAAAAACAATAGAACAATACCGGTTACTTGTCATTTAGTGATATAATTAATCAGCTTTACAAAATTAGATAATATATTAAATTGACATATGCAATAATTGACTGGAAGAAAATGCCAACGGCATTAAGTCAGCCTTTGTGCTGCGTGTGCAGTGTAAATAAGTAAATAAATAATAGGTCACGTAATCACACCTTCGTTCTTCTTGAATAATCGTAACCGTCGCCTTCAAAGCTATAATCTTGTTAATAAATACTTCTCATTGTTTACATCAAAAACATATCTTAACCGGCTTGAAATTAAATAATGTCGAGTAAATCATCCTATGAAAGCACGCACACAGAAAGCTCCATAAATTAATTAAAATAAGCAAATAATAAAACTAGCTACAACTATCAAAATACAAATCTCGCTATGTCAGATTGTTAATAGTCAGTTTTAACGTGAAACAAAATAACTATTCATCTCCGAAATCTTTCTAACTACATAAACAGACAATGTCTAGTATTATAAAACATTGTGATGAACACAACAAGTCAATTTAGATAAAATTAAAAAAGGGACCATTTTCAATACGAAAATTATCATAGCCGAAATGTTTCCTTTTGTTGTTGGATGGAAAAAAGTTTTACGAACTTCTTAAACAGGCCGATATTGGCATAACTATGATTTTCAGCCGCCCATTGTCATAACTAGTTAAACGGCCAACGCAGTCTGCCATATACTAATATTACTGAAAATCGATTTGCATACCATCTTATAATTTAAATTTTTGATGATTCCGTACCTTATATATCGAAAGATTCTAATCCGATGCGTTACTTTAGAAACTGACCATTATCACATTCTTAAATCTATTAATAATCTTAAGCCCACCCGCACCAAATGTTATTGATCACGCTTAACAATAGCATCAATTATATAAAAGCCAAAAAGGATCTTATGACACATTCCAGCAGAATACAATACATAGTCTAACATTGAACTCAAAAAGTAAGCCGTTTAGCGACAAATACTAATAATACAGGATTTGACACCAGACGAGTTTGACACTAGACTATGGAGCTGCAGGTCAGATTTGGCTCTGCCATTATAAACCAAGACCACCACCGAATGTCACTCAGTTTTACTCAGTGTTAACTCTGTAAATACTCAGACAAATGATGGTTCACTGAGCATACTCTTACCTGAAGTAGCTCTCGATCATCGCTTTGCTCAATTTCATGTTCTCCTTGCGCAAGGACAGTCTGCCGGGCGAATAACGCCTAAAGGAACAAACGAACTAGCAATGTGCGGTGTATTAGCTACAAAAGCGGAACAGGCAGACCTGACGCATAAAATCGTACATCTTTATTTTTTTTAACAGTTGCCTCTCTGTTATTAAGAAACTTATATATAAGTGACGTTGGTCAGATCTACCTGTATTCGCTGCGAAAATTAAATGGCAAACGATAATAAAATTAGCAAAAAATTTAAGTATAACTAAACTTGAATTATTAATATTAGCAGCAACATAAAAATAATATTAAGTTAAGAATGAGAAGTTTACTAATTAACATGCTAAAAATTGTAAGGCGGAATTAAAAACGTCTGCATTATTTTGTTTAAAATATAACTTTTAACACATTTATTATAACAATTTGTTAAAAATTTGTTAAACAAATTACTAATGTGACATTTGTCTTTGTGTAAATCATCATCATCATCAGCCTCTGCTAGTTTACTGCTGGACATAGGACTTCCCTAATGCACGCCTTCTCCATTAGGGGGTTTTTGGACAGAATCCCACCACTCTGGTTCAATGCGGGTTAGTGATTGCCCATCTGACGCAAGGATCATCTTACTTTTCAGACAGTTGGGTGATCGGACCAAATTGTCCTAAGCAACCAGAAAACAACGATAACACAAAGTTGTTTCCTCGCGGGATTCGAACCCACTACCTTTGGTTTCTAAAGCAAGTCTAATGCGGTTTTAAACGACTGCTAATAATTGATACCATTCCCAGTGAGAATTTCAGATTTTATTTTGACGTGATGACCGATTGTTTTGTCAAAAACAAACTCGGAATCGATGTGAACTTAGTAAATCAGGGCAGCAATATGGCCTTATTAATTTAGCGTTTTTATTGATAAGTTGTTATCGACATGTCAATCTGTGAGTGACAGTTGACTAATAACGACACAGTTGAATAATTTTTCGAGAAAGTTCGTACTATCTACAATGACATTATTAATTTTGACATTTGGTAATAAATAATAAAATTTCTTATTAATGAGTATGGGGATTTCACTCATTTAATATGATCATTCATTGACAGTTCGGGTGTCATCGTAATCCGACAAAGATCCGAGTTTTCTTTACGTCACCGCTACGTTGTCAAACAACAATTGCGCTTCTATTTTAATAAAACGACAATCAAGCTATAATCGAACAACAACATAGGTTTACGTTTAATGGCTACTAAATGTTTCGTTCAGTATAATATTTAATTCAGGAATAAGACACTCTACTCACTTCAAACACTCAATCTTGATATAGTAAAGAAAAAAATGTAAATGTAATGAATGATTATTAATAACATGCATAGAATGGTATTAAGAATGGACCCCGCGAAACTTCATCAAAACTCGACTTTATTAAGTTTTTCTAGATCAATTGAAACTCTTATATATGCATCAGGGCAAGCGTGCAATTATTTCAATTTTGTATCGAATACAAAATTGGTTTCGTTAAAGTTATTATGCCTATGCTGTAAAAAAAGAAAAAATATATATATACTCATTTTATTTTATGCCATGTTATTTAAACCAAAAAACGTATCATTCCAAAGGCCTTTTTTAATTAGCATAAATCGTAGTTTAAATTAAAAAAATTACACTGTCTATGTCAACCCCTTTCCGCCAGAATTGACTGCAGCATAAATCCATATATAAGAACGCGTTATATTAGCGTCATTAGATTTTTTCATTATGCTTAGCCTGTGTATTTACTACAATAGTCGTAATCATCATCGTGAAAACAATACCGTGTTCCGGTGTAAAGAGTAGCCACCATGTTTTCTGGATAAACGTTATAACACCCCTGGTATTCGCATCTGCCTTCGTAGGTAAAGTCAAAAAAATCTTTTCACTAACCCGAAGCTTATCTTGAGCGTGTTCCCGAGACTGACGAGGCTCGAGGAAACCGTCCCGGCAGGCGCCGTCTCGCTCCTGTGCAGTTTCCTGTCGACAGGAAACTATCCAGGTTATCCAGCTCAGGTGTTAGGTTTGCAGTGTTAGTGGGAGCACAGTTAATGCGGGAGGGATGCCAGGAAATTCACGGGTGTGAACAAATCACTATGTATGAATAAATAAATATTTCTCGACGAATAACAGGGCATCATCTAGTCCCAAACTAAGCAAAGCTTGTACTATGGAAACTAGATAACTGATAAATATATAAACTTACTTTTCTTTTGTAAATAAATACATAATATACAAATACAAACACCCAGACACGCGAAAAACACTATGTTCATCACACAATATTTTTCGCCGGGTTGGAATCGAACCCACACTCTTTGGCGCGAACAGTGAGGGTCACTAACCACTGCGCCAAGCGGGTCGTCATATGACGACGAAGCTGCGTTACTTGGTCGCTTTCTTATGGAATGTGAAAAATATCAAAAAGTGATCACCGACGCCCAAAGACATTGTCAATACTGGTATCACCAACGCGCTGACTACCGTGAGACATAGGATGTTAAGTCTCGTTTACCCAGTAAATACGCTAGTTACGGTGCCCTTCGAACCGGAACATAGTAGATGTTTTCACACCACTGCTTGACGTTAGAAATAGGCACCGCGGTGGTACCCACTCAGACGGTCCCATGTAAAAAGGGGACTTACCACCGGTCAAAATAATAACAGTAATACTGTTTCATCATCCAAACAGTTGAAGAAGAATATATATAGACAGGCGAGCGCGTACCCGGCCTGCGCGTCCCTGTCCTCGTCGGCGAAGGAGCCGGCGCGGCGCCGGAACAGCTTGGGGCTGACGCTGAGCTCGTGGCGCGGAGGCGGCGCGGGCGCGTCCGCGGGCGGCGGGTGCTCCGCCCCCGGCGCCGACGCCCCCTCAGCCGCCCCGCAAAGGCGCAGCGCGCCCAGAGGGTCGTCCGCCAGCACGGGCGTCCGCGGCGAGACCCTGTGGAATAACAAAAGTAATTATTTATTTCCTAGAATACTGTTTTCAAAATTACAGATGCTTAACCTTTAATCTGTCAACTAGGTAAACAAAATTACATTAAGGAGGTTTACATTGCTCTTAACATTTTTGTTACTTATGTCTTTTTATTATATTGTATATTTCTTTGTTCCACTAATGTAATCACTATTTTCATTTAAGCCTTATTAATGATTATAAAAATTGTCATCTATCACTTTCTTTTGGTTCCACTGAAAATCAGCATTCACATAGTTTTTTTAATTTTGTGAAAATACGCTGAGTGGACACTATTTTGGTGCATCAAACTTTTATTATATTGTTATGTATTGTTGTGTATATACCAAATAAATATTTTTCTTCCTTTCTTTCTTAATTTATCTATTAAGGACAATTGGTTAAATAAAAGAGAGACCGTCTAGACAACAACAAATACAGTTTGGAAATGAAAAGTTTTATGGTTTAGAATTTTTTTTGTTGAGAAAATATACTTTATCGTTGGGTCGACTTCTAATCCAAGAACGTAAACTGTATTTAATATCATGTCAATAAAAAAATTACATATTATATGCATTCGAAAACACATCAATGAAATGAAGAAGCAGTCCTTATGATTCCATACATTTATGCAAATGGCCTCTAAATATATACTTCTGATATTCGTCATACCTGTTAACCAATTTATGTCACCTCAATTGGTCCCATAGGTGACAAGCGCAACTTTGAGTGAGTCGTTTGTTACTTGTGACCGAAGAACAACTATTAAAGTACACGCTTTTTGTGTTTAAAAGCAGTTTCTTAGCTCTGGAGCTTAGGAAGAAAACTGCACAAATACAATAGATGTTCAGTAGAAGATAAGCTGATCAGTAACTTACCGACCGGACTCATCAAGTAACGTAAGTTTAAGATTCTTTGCTATATATTATCTCAAAGATGTGTTATGAAATACCATGTAGTACATTTGAATTAATTAATTTGGATTAAAATATTTAAGCGATTACTTGGTTCATTATACACTTGCATAAAAGTAATCCCAGTGCCAATATAAATGCAGTTTTTAACAATGAAAGGTTCGGTAATATTAACATCTAACATGTGTGTTTACTAATAATGATGTTCATTATATAACCTAAATAGCCTAGCATTTCAAAGTTATTAAAATATTGTATGTGGTCCACTTTAAAAACACAAAATTATAATATCATTTCAGCTTCTATAATTGCTTGAATATTTTTTGTATGGAAAATTTTATTGATTACAAAGTTTCTTTGAGGATTTAGTGATATAAATTAATAACTAGTTTTAAGTTTATACTTTTTTGTGATTTGAGCTTTTGGAAAGTCAATGATTTTGTCATATTTTGTTTACATACTTTCTATGCAAAACTAGTAATACAAAAAGCAAAAATAAAGATGCATATTATATTACCTAGAATGTTTTTCATCTTGTAGAAAATGTAAATTGTGCATCTGATAAAAAAATAACAAATAGTTTGGAGACCCAGTTAACAAACATTCAACATAGCTTAAAAGTTATAGTCCTGAGTCACATAATTGGCTGAAATATCAAACAAACTTTTATAAAATAAAGAGAATATCACAATGAGGTAAAACCTGAGTTACAAATTATAAATTTGGAATTAATGCAGAAATATCTAGAAACTGAGTTTAGGCAATTTGTATTATTTAATGTCAATAATATATGCGAAACTTCAAAGACAGAGTGACAGTGGAGAAATTAAATAGTTAATTTTAAACTTGATAAGATATATGCATTAATTATGGAATAATGTATAATAAATTTAATATAATCATTAGGGTTTTTAGTGCATTAAAGTAAATATGGTATTCACCATTCATGAAAAAATAAAGTTCAATGCACAAATAAATGCCTGTTTAATATATTTAATTTTAATGAATATACTAAATAGATTTCTAAAAGAAATGTCAACAAGCTCTTGCCAATATATATTGTATATAATCTATTTATGGAGGCATATTTAGAGTCATGAGACATGATAGCTCTGCATGATTGTTTAATATAATAGCAGCTGATTGGTGATAATCAGACTGAAACAGGTATAGAGGAAAATTGCAAAATCTATAGATTTTATTTTATTTGATGAGAATTACTCTATTAAAACTGTATTGACTGGTATTGGATTTTACTTTAACAGTTGTGCCATGTTAAGGTAGAAATGGATTTTAATATACTAAAGGTAGAGAGAATACTGATACATGTTCGGAAACATTGTTTATATTGAAAATTTTAAGAATAAGTGATTGGATGCACAAACAGCAGTCCAACGCCTCCTATTTATTAAATACAAATGTACCTTATGAAAGTTTTAAGCCCATTCAAAGTGGAAAATCAAGATAGCATGAATTACTCAAAAATCTTTGTCAGCAGCAAAAAATACGAGTATAATCTAGACTGGTTGTTGGATGCACCGTAAAGAAGTGCAACTCCTCTTATTGTTCAACCACAGATGCAGCAGATGCAAAATGGTAGCGAGCACTTAATAGCCTCTACTTCATAGACAATATGGCAACATCTGAAACTTGAGGTGTCTATAAACTAAAGGTGGTTTTATGCGGACACACACTTCAGCCCTCTTGTTGTATTTGTAATTGAAGAGGATGAAGTTTGTAATAAAGGAGGATATCCTAATATTCTCCATTTCATTTCATTCACTATAAACCAAAGTAAAATGTAATAATAAAAGCTCAAAGGTAAGTGATTAATAGACAAGGTTGCAGATAAAATGGTGCTTAAAATCTGTTTTATGTAAGAGATCTGTTGCTCAAAGCTTCACATCTCAGGAGCCATGATTAAAGTATTAGTATGGAAAATTTCAAATTTAAAATGTCCTAAGAGTAAAAATATAATATTTATGTTATGAAGTTTTACAGTTAATAATGTTAACACAATCTCTGACAAAAGCCATAGATCACTTAAGTGTCGTTTATGTCTCAGAACAAAGTCTTTGACATTTTGCCTGGTAAGAACATTTCAATTCAATAGATAAAAAAAGTATTAGAAGATTTGCTGCAATTTTTATGCTCCTGGATACAACCTTCTTATGTTATATATTTAATTAACATGAGCTTTTAGCTTTCAACCATACTGAAGATATTTGCTCAAGAACATATTGACCATTTCAAAAATTTTTTGTTTTGAGGTGGTGCTGAGATTATTTTAAAAGATGTGATTGGCTTCTTATTCATAATATAAGCCTAAAATGTGTTCTGTGAATAATGTCAAGAGTTAGTAAAACTTAAGACAGTATATGGTTCAAGTACTCAAATTTAAATTTTATCTCAAGGCAATAAATTTTTGGTACCTTAAGGTTAGCCTGATTTCGTAAGCAAGAAATGGTGCATCACAACTTTGACTAAGCCATTAGAATAACTTTTAAAAAGCCTAAAATATAAATCATTGATCAAATATTCTGTGTTTTCGAATACATATATCTGACTAATCTGATTTTCCTATTAAATATATTTAATAGTAAAATCATATTAGTCAGATATTAAAGAGAATTTATAAATAAATTCACTAAAGTCATGTATACAGGTTATTTACTTAAAATCCTAAAATCTTGATAAACATTACATGTTTGCAACAAATAACTGAAAGAAGTTGGATCAAACAAAAGTATTTGATTTTATTAGAAAAATAGTTATCTCTTATGTTTAAATTAATATTGTGAGGCAATTATTATTGCAAATGAATGGAGTGCGTGAGGTAATAAAACTGCAATAGTTTAATAACAAGATCAATAAAAATTGTTTGTTCACATTGCATTCTTGACTTCTTTTATGATCACAGCAGAAATCAAACAAGTCGTCATCTCTTTGCTGTAGTTTGAATACATATATTTGATTGCATTACAACAAAACAGATATTATATGTTGGAGAAAACACAGCAATGAACCAAGGCGCTTGCTGATGATGAAGACTGCAATGACACTTGACAGCAAAATTGGCATCTCATTGCTGAGTTTTTTCCAACATATAATATCTGTTTTGTTTGTAATGCAAAACAGCAATATTATATGTTATTCATTTCCCGTATACAGTGACACTGATCGTGGTCAAGAAGTAAAAATGTGTGTAACGATCTTATCAATCAACAACATATTAATCAATCTATTAATTACACTATTTAAATCAATTACAAATTTTAATTAGCGTTGGTATAGCAATCAGATTTTTTTAATTACTATCAATAACTAGGATAATACAAAATCTCAATGAAACGGATACTAACTTGAGAGGTGAGGCTTTTGCCTTTTCCATCTCATCCGAAGCAGACTTTTCCCTCTCCGACTCTTCGGGAAAACTGAGAGCTCTCGAACACCGCGATTTTGGATTCGATGTACCTGTAATGTGAAGTATAGCCGTTTATGATACCATATTTACATCTCCGACGCATATTACCAAAAATACGGTAACCATCCTGAGACATGAGATGTCATTTATCATAAACACTAGAAACAAACATAATTTAATTCATCCAGCAACTACACAACGTAGAATAAGTAAATCTTTAATGGGACAATGGTTACGCTTTTACAACAAAACCTCAGTAAACGTTCAGAATTTAACTATTAATAAATTATTAGTAGTAAAATAATGTTTATGTCTTAAATGCTATTATAGCATAAATAAATGTATAAATGATGATACAATCTGGTGACGGAATGCTCGCTCAAGGCTTTTTCAAATTTAAATACGAGTCGAGTGGAACTGTGTAGCCTACAATATAGGAATGTATATCTAAATATTTTAAAGGTAATGAAAAAGGATCCGACTGCAGCTTTTGCCGTTCTAACCGTGGTGGTCCTCTGACAATCAATAAGCAGTGTTACGTTATGTTGAATTAAAATGAATTTGAATTTGAATTGAATTGAATATTACACGTGGCTAGCGTAATTACACTGGCTTGCTCCTTACTCGAAAACAATAGTGTTACACGTTACTGATTTCCGGACGTTGAATTTAATCAATGCAATTTTTTGCTTTTTATTTTTTCTGCCTACACAGATACTGAAAGCAACTATAGTGTTTTGTCGTGATTTGAATTAACTTAATAAATCTTAAAAGCAATTGATATTCTTAAAAGTGTAAATCTGTTTAATCAGACCTATAATACTTGTGGAGTGTTATCTCGTGATCCTTAACTCATACAAAGATATTTGATTATGTATAACCTCAATCATATCGTGAAACCATTACAGAATAAAGTGAAATATTGCTGTGTCTGTGAAAAGGAGGTTTTAAAATTGTTTACAAAATGTCTACTACTCAGTGCTTTAATGTGATGTAAGCTTTGGAATCGATGAAGTAGTTCAATGTGTCTTTGCATTTCCTGTAGTGGCCTTACCAGTAGTGAGATGAAAGTAATGGGCCTCAAACAAAAAGAACTATGATTTTCCTCTGCTCACAATGCCGTGAGGGCTGTTTCAAGTTCCCATGTTAATCAAAACTGTTGAAGCTCCAAGACAGGATGTGCAGCAGTTAAGGAAGGAGTCAAGCTTCCTCAGTAGTGAACTTCTTCATGAAATGGCAGAGCGTAAAGGCGCGCCTCAAATGTTGTTATTAGCAAACATGAAAGAAAGTGAGTCTACAGAGGCTTCGACTGACAAGAACATGATGAAGCTTTAGTGAACCGATTAGTAAAGAAATGGATATTGGGCTAGAAAATGTGATGTTGTTAAAGTAGTAAGGCTTGGAAAAACTGACGGAAATCGCGTCTAGTAAAGTTACCTTTGCATCACATAATTCAGCATTGAAACTTTTAAAGAAAAGTAAACTGGTGGAAAAGCCTCTAAAATTTTAATGACCAAACCCCAAAGCAGAGGGAGGAGCTATGTGCACTTCGCAAAGAACTTCAGACAAAGCTGGAAAATGGTGAGCAAGATTTAACAATAAAATATATAAGAGGTGTTCCAAAGATTATTAATTCAAAAAACTAACTGCCCAGAATATCAGCCCATATTACCCTAACCTTTTATACACCAACATAGCTTCTCTTAACTCCAAATTTGATCACTACTACTAGAGGTTAAAGAAACGCCAACATTTATAATCTTGTCTGAGACCTGGCTGAAAACTGGTGATCTAGGATCAAGTTATGGCATGCCAGGTTATTCCTTGTACAGACTGGACAGGAAGCACAAAAACAGAGCACAAGGCAACAGGCTTCAAGGGTGGGGTAGCAATCTACGTATCAAACACTGTTTACAATCAACCAATTATAATCAAACCTAATGAGACTTACACAAATGACCTAACGAAGCCTTTATTCCTCGATATTCAAGTATGTAACCACCATTTTTTACTAGTTGCAGTATATAGACCCATAGACATTGTGAAGATGAATGGTTCAAACAACTCAATGTCTTTCGAGAATATAGAAAAGCATCACAAAATAACACAATTATTATAGCTGGTGACTTCAATTACAGTGACATTATATGGCCAGCTAAGAGTGAACAAAAATTGATGGATCCGCTAAACTTTTTCAAAACATATACTTTGATTTAAATTTATATCAACTTGTGGATGAACCAACACGTTTTCGAAACGATAACAAACCATCTTTGTTAGACTTAATTCTTACAAATGACAAACAGTTAATTACAGCAATAAGATATTCAGCTCCTATTGGAAAAAGTGACACTGTGTAATTGAATTTGACATCCAGCTTCTTATTAACCAACAAAAGAGAAAAGTGTGTTAAGGAAATTGCATCGTATAAATTTTACAAACTTTAACTTAGACCTGACTAACAAGTTAGAAGTTATGTATGAAAAAAATCTGATGTCTAGTACAGTACAAAAGCAGTGGTATGAGTTCAATAATTTATAACACACTGCATAAAATTTACATGTTCCTCTCAAATACATAAAGAAATATTACAACATGAAAAAGCCATGGATGACAGATGAAGTAAAGCAACTTACTTTTGAGAAAAATCGCTCAGGATACATATCGGGCAAATAATTCTGATTTTAACTATAATAAATATCTTGAATGCAACAATAAATATATCGCTGTCACAAGAAAGCTAAGGGCAGAATATGAGTCCAAAATAATTGATAAAGGCGACAAAGGATTCTACGGATATCTCAGACATTGCCGGTCATCTAAGGTAAGCATTCAATACGCAGTGCGCAAACAATGTGGCAATCTAGTCTGTAATCCAACTGCTGTGGCTGAAATCTTTGTATAGGAATTTCAGAGGGTATATTCTCATGAACCAGAAAGTAAATCGATAACAGTTAGGACTATACCCAGGGCAGAGAAATCTCTAGAAAACATAACATTTACCTGTGATGCAGTTACCAAGGTTTTGTCCAAATTAAAGATTGACTCTGCATGTGGTCCTGATGATATACCCAGCATTGTTCTCAAAAACAGTGCCGAAAAACTAGCACTACTATTAGCAAATATTATGACAACTTTTTTTGAAAATGGTGAATTGCCCAAAGAATGGAAAAGTGCAATAGTAACTCCAGTATATAAAAGGGATAAACTTGATCCTGCAAATTATCGCCCTATAAGTTTGACCAGATTGCATGCAAATGTATGGAAAAATAATATGTAACAGGCTAAAATCTTTATAATGGAAACTGACATTGTGCCAAAAGAACAACACGGATTTGTGAGAAAAAGGTCTACAGTAACTAATCTGCTGACCTGCTTTCACAAATGGGCTAGTGATTTTGATAGAAACAAACCAACCGACGTATTTTATCTAGACTTTGAAAGGGCTTTTGACAAAGTACCCCATAAACGATTAATCACTAAACTTGATCATTTTGGCATAAGAGGCAAACTTTTAAAATGGGTGGAAAATTATCTGACAAATAGAGACTTTCGAGTCGGATAGGAGAATATTTGTCTAGCCCTAAAGAGGTCCTCAGTGGTGTGCCCCAAGGATCAGTACTCGCACCAACCCTTTTTATACTCTATGTTGTTGATCTCTGCCGAATTATCCAGTCTGAAGCTTGTTTTTTTGCAGATGATGTTAAATTTTTTGGTAACCCTCTATCAGACCATGTTTCATTGCAAGCAGATTTAGACCGAATCCAAGACTGGACTAAGGAATGGCTTATTAGACTCAATCCAAATAAGCCTGGCTATAGCTACTATATTAACAACACAAGGGTAATTCCAGTGACATCACAAAAGGACCTTGGTGTAATAATTTCAGCTGATCTTAAATGGGCCAAGCATATAGATCACATTGTCAAAAAGGCAAACAGCTTAGTGTATGTAGTACGAAGAGCATTTCAGCACTTGAAACCCTCTATCCTGACAAAATTGCACAAAACCTATATTCGTCCACTATTAGAATATGCATTCCAGGTCTGGAACCCATTTTTTGTAAAGGACATAGATCAACTAAGAAAGTGTGCAAAAAAAAACAAAACTTCTAGTGTGTTTGCGCCGAAAATCATACAAAGAGCGTCTTGAGGAACTAAAGCTACCAACACTGAGTGATCGTCGACACAGAGGAGATATAATACTTACACAAAAATGTGCAAACATGTTATCAATGTTTCAACTTAGGCCTACACCCAGAGCTAGAAGCCAAAACAATATGAACCTCAAACATGCTAAGTCAAACACAATCAGTGGATACCATAGAATAAACAACAGAGTAATAACTACATGGAATGCTTTGCCTCAAGATGTCATCGACAGCTCTTCAGTGAATGTTTTTAAAAACAAATATGACAAATGGACCACTCTCAATTGAGATAAATCACTAGTGTAGATATGGACATATCAGCCATTGGCTGCCATTCATTATTTTATAATAATAATAATAATATTTAATCAAAAATATGACCGACTTCAAACTGTATATAACCATTTGAGTAATATAAGCGAGTGTCAACATGCCCTCAATACATTTTAAACCTCTAATATCTTTTAAGGTATTCGTTGAAAACGTCATGCATGACATTGTTTATACGCATAGAATGAATATTTTTTTTAATTCATGTATTTTTGTATAAACTTACATTATATTACTTTAAATGAGCATAGAACATCCCTCATTTCAATTTTTGTCAATATATCAGGTTAAAATGTTACTGTGGGTTATTCTTAAAACATATAAACATGCGCTCGCGGACTTCATTAAAGATCATTTTAAGAAATACAATTACCTAGAACATAGTTTCAATCTATCGTTTAGGGTTTTGGCACCCTTTGCAATTTAATCGCACAATTATCTATTAAACCTTCTTATCACAAAATTATAAAAAGAAATCGTAAAATTGAAAGCTAACATTTATCTTTTTAAAAAAGAAATATAAAACAGAAAAGCTAGGAGCGGAGCAACGCTAATTAAATTTGACGTCAGACTTCGTTCGTATCACTTAAACTTTAACTGGCTCGTGTGACGTATATTTATTTACCGCTAGAAAATGATAGCCTCTGCAGTTGTTGAACAATCTGCGCGTCGCCGGCGAAGCTCTCGGATCTCGTTAATATCCTTAGATCCGGGGACGGGCTGTCGGGACTGACGTGGATTGTCTATAAAGATAACATTACCATCTAAAACTAGGGTCTTAAAAGATTTTTATTAAATTGTCTAAGAGAAGACATGTAATTTTAAACAATAAAAAAATACACAACCACATATGTATATGCTATAGACGAATACCTACATGGTAAAATATTTGTAGATAATAGTAATAATGTTCTCCAGTCGATTACGACTACGGCGGCCGATCTGTTTTAGGGATGAGCCAACTACACAGGAGATACTATAGTGCACAAGTGTAGGCGCTAACACGGGCGCACTCCTTGTACCTTTTATTGATGCTCTCAAAGCCAGTTGAGACGGATACCGCCACGACCGGAGACTTTTTAATTGCCCATCCGACGTATGGATCACATTACTTTTCAGACAAATGGGTGATCGGCCCAAATTGCCCTAACCGACTAGGAAACAACGATGAAAATTTGTTGCGTCCCCGCAGGATTCGTGCCCACTACCACCGGTTTTTAAAGCACACGCCCATACCACTGGGCTACGGAGGCAGTTAAGTCCTAGTCCTTTTTTATTTGTAGATAAATACATCGTTTTACATAGTCTGAAACTACTTAAATCTTACATGAAAGCTTTCTACATGCTACCTAACGTAACATAATAATAGCTCCGAAAGAAGAATAATCTTACACAGTTGACAATAAATAGATTATACACTAATATCTAACCAATAAACCAATAATATTTGGAATTGATGTTAACAAAGTATCTCATAACATTGAAGCGGCGTCGTACGAGTTGTGCTAATTAGCCTACCCATTGTAAAGACCATGCCGGCTCTTTAGCACTATTATATATGTATGAGGCAACAAAATGGTCGTTGCCATATTTGACAGTGTTCACATAAACTACAAATCTAAAATTGGCTCTAATTTAGTCTTCTCTGTTACACAAATATACATCGTATGTATTTCGTATGTATAGCAACCTGTCGCTTCTCCCGCGATGGTGAGAGGCGCCGGGGCGGTGGGCTCCTCGCTGCCCAAGGAGTTGCTCCTCGGTCTCGCCACCTCGCTCAGATCCGGGTTGGACGGGAGGCCTGAGAAACAGGTATTGTCATGTTATAATCATATTTGAATTAATAACTTTATTGATCGAATAATAAGAAAGTCATACATTAGATGACCAACAAATTATATTAATGTTTTCTGAGGCTTCTGAGTAAGAAATTATAGTAGCTAAACGTCACCACAGGCATATCTACATTAAAGAACGTAGAATTCCTTTATAAGTGGCAGTAACGCAGGTGAGCACCTGTCATGTTGCAAGGGTGGTATGAAAGACCACCGCGTTCCAGGTTCTGTAGTGCACGCACCAGAGTATTTACTGCGTAAACAGGACGTGACAATCTATAGTCTCACAGCGAGCAATGAGTAAAGCAAAACCTGATAGAAAAGAATCCCGCCGAGCGATAAGCGCCCTCGGCCTCCGAGGCGCCGCGCGCACTATGTTCGCCCTCCGCCACAGCGCCTCCCAAGCGCCGCCCGCTGTCAAATAACACAATTTCTAGATTATGTCTGACATATTCTCTTAGTGCACATTACCTATCGATGCGGGAAAATCCGTCAAATCGGACTAACCATTCCAGAGAGTAGCCACCGGGACAGACATAAGTATTAAAAACTAGCTCATGAGAATCTTCGTCCAGTGTAGTACAAAATAGTAAGCATAGTTCTTTTATAAGAAAAAGTATCCTTAGCACTTCAGTTAAACCATTTCTTTTTCTCTTCCAGTGTAAGTTTCATCAGAATCGTGCCAACTCCATCCAGATTTACACGGACAAATAACAGACAGTTAGCGAAATTAAAAAAATATCGACTTGATTACTCTCAATCAAATCGGTTATTTTGTTGCTAAATCGAACACTACAATTCAGACGTAAAGATGTACTAGGTATGTCTATTAAATTAAAACTAGGCTTTGCTAGACAGTGAACTCCTTACAGTCAGAGACGAGGAATTAAAATGTACTGTAAAAAACACTTTTCTTTCAGCTTGTGTCTGTTTCATAAATAAATATTTACAGAATTTTCATGTTAAAACCATTAATCTTGTGTAAGCATTCTGAAATTTAAGTTTTTCTTAGATGTCGAATAAATAGTTAAAAAATAATAATTACAAACGTTTATACATTAACAATCTGTCACCTCGGGTATCAACCAACTCAAAGGTGAGAATATTCACACGTTTCAGCGCATTGTCACTAGAATATAAGTTTTTAGACATTGCATATCTTATTTTATATAATAATGATGTTCTCCAGTCGATTTCGACTACGGCGGCCGATCAATATTAGATAAGCCAACTACGCAGGAGATATTGTAGTGCCCAAGTGTACGCGCCAACACAGGCGCACTCCCTGTTCCTTTATACTTTTAAAGCTCAGCGGGACGGATAATCGACACGACCGGAGAGAGATAAGACCCAGGACTGACTTTTTACATGCCCATCTGACGCATGGATATAACTGAACATACTGTACAGACAATTGGGCGGTCAGCCCAAATTGCCCTAACCAACTAGGAAACAACAATGAAAATTTGTTGACTCCCCGCAGGATTCGAACCCGTGATTTCCAGTTTCTAAAGCACACGCCTTAACCACTAGGCTACATATTTGAATAAATAAAGGAAACATATTTATTAAATCCTCTTATTGACGTCTATTCTTCATATTTCATTTTCAACGTTTCGTTGTCTTTCCAGCGCGTCTCTAGTAAGCGGATTTAAAATGTATATTAATTGCGTAAATAAAAGAAATAATTATAAAACACATAGTTACGACGACCCGCTTGGCATAGTGGTTAGTGACCCTGACTGTCGCGCCAAAAGGTGTGCGTTCGATTCCCACCACGGGTAAAAAATATTGTGTGATGAACATAGTTCTTCTTGTGTCTGGGTGTTCGTATCCTAATTATAATCTGTATTGATTTACAAAAGAAAAAGCAGTAAGTCTATGTATTTATCAGTCATCTAGTTTCCATAGTACAAGCTTAGCTTACTTTGATTAGATGATGTATTGATTAATTTAGTGGAACGCACCCGAGTCAATGCTGGACCTGCTGCGCGTCGGAACCTCGAGCGAGGTAAGAGGCGGCGCCTCCAGCTCGCCCGAAGCGCGGACACGGGGCAGAGTATTGCTGCTGCCTGCAACTCGGTAAAACAATTTATTTTTGCAACTAGATGATGATTTTCTTTTTGCGTATTCATCACAAACGTTTTAAACTTGTTTAACTAATGTGATTATACATGACTGGTGAAAGATCTTGTTTATTTATTAAAGCTTTGTGCACAGTTCGTACAAAAAATTGCAAAATACCGTTGTATTTTGCTTGTCTAATAGTGAAGCGGAGGTATATTCAAAATTTCATATCAAATGAAGGTTCTTTTAAACGTCAATGTAGAGTAACTGTAGAGGATACATTTTGAAAATAAATAAATAAGTTTGGGTTATAAAAAAGTCATAGTAAAATTGTATCACAATGTACCAACACTCTCTGCTCTATATTATGACCCATGCCCTTACTCCTTGGGGAATGGCTTGGCATTTCGGTCAAAATCATATGATAGAATCAAGAAAGGGGTTTCCAAATACATTTTATTTAGTTATAAATGAGTATAATACCAGGTTGTTGTCCGCTAGATGCGTTGCGCGCCGCCCTCACCGCGCCAGCTTTACGAAATAACGCAGCACCCACTACGGCTATGCGCAGCTTGTTCCACAGCAGCTGGGAACCGCTTTCAAAACAAACATTTCATATTAATATTACGAAATAATTGCCAAAAATAATTCTCTGTAAAGTACACGCAATATTTATTCATAATTTATCACGAATATACCGTAAAACCATATAATTTATCAAAATTAAAGGAAATCAAACCTGGGCATATCCTTAGGCCATGCGGCCTCGAGCACGCATCGGTTGTAATAACCGTACGTGAGGGCATTGGGTTGTAACCCGGCTCGCTTCATCAGGAACAAGAGTTGAACAGCCAAAACGGGTAACGAGTGGATGCCACATAACTGCATCATAACTCGATAGCAGACCTGCCGACGAAAATCACAATATCATTTTATATGAGATCAGTATTTATCAACGTCCTGTCCCGTCCTAAAGCGAGTATGTTAAAGGTACATACATAGGGTTGTTCTAATGGTTAATATAAAAAAGTCGTTAATTAAATGGTCAGGGAATGTTTGTTGATACTGTATAAAACTTATTTTATCATCACTAATATGCGCTGCCGATGGGACGGATAATTGAAACGATCGGAGTGATCAGGCGCAGGATGGACTTTCTTGACGCTCATCCGTCGCATGAATCATCTTACTCGGCCAAATTGCCCTAACCTATATAAATAACTTATATATTAAACTGACTCCCTGCAGTATTCAAACCCACAACCTCCGGTTTCCAGCCTGTTGTAGTAAAAGCAACACTACCTCATCGCACGGCACCCGTAGTTTGGTCGCCCGCTCCAAGAGTTCGAAGGCCGCCCTCAGAGTGGCGTGCTCCCTGCCCCTGTGCAGCATCAGCCTGCACGGCAGCGCCAGGAAGTAGAGAGAGTAGCAAGCGCCTAATAGACACTTGGCCCACGCCTCGGGCGACAGGCTCGCCTTCCTCGCCAGTCTGAAATGGGCAATTAGATGTATATCAAATGCAACGAAATAGGTGTGGGGTGTCGTAGTAGAATAAGGAGTAAAGGATGGAATCTGTGGTTTAGACGTTTTCAAGATAAAATTTTCGTGAATAAAGTCTAAATACACTCAATCGACGCTGAAAAGCCGGGTTTAAAATTATTGATTAACCGTAAGAAGAAGAAAAAACATATTATAAGGGCGCCGTATCCAGTTAAATAATTAGAATAACGCCACCTTCCAGAAGCATCATTCAGAATAAAAGTCCCAACGGCACACACCTCTGCGCGGCCGCGATCTCCTGCTTGGTGCGGCGCGCCATGGGCGACGCGTCGGCCAGCGACTCCGCGGAGGCCAGCGCGGCGGCCGGCAGCCGCTGCAGCGCGCCCGCGCCGCGCCCCACGCACCCGCGGCTGCGCTCCACCAGCTCGCCGTCCAGCTCGAAGCGCGTGTACGTGTACGTGCGGTCTGCCGACATCGTTCAAACTCATATAGGCCCTTTTACAAGAGCGAGAGCGAGAGAGAGCGAGAGCGAGAGAGACGAGGCGCTACCCGCGTGCGGCGGGTCCGGCGGCAGCACGAAGACGGTGCGCTCGGAGGCGTTGGAGGTGTCCGGGCCGAGCAGCGCGCAGTCGCTCCTCTGCACCCGCTCGATGCACTCGTCGAAGAAGCTCAGCCCCTGGTCCGCGTCGCACACGAACGAGCGCTCCTCTATGAAGCGCGTGAACATCTGCGTGCGCATCATCAGCGCGAAGAAACGCTGGTGCGTCTGTTCGCGAAACCATTTATTATTTATATGGTAATACATTTTCTAACTATTACCGTCATGAGACCCGTATGCGATATCTTTGATTCTAGTTTCCAATAGCGACGCTATGATGGCTTAGCATATTCAGGTTGCAAAATTTGCAAAAGCTAATCAAGCGTATTTTTTATTACAGGTAGACCCGTGTTAACAGAAAGTTTGAGTTGGACGAGCAGTGAGTTCACTTTATGGTAAGTGTCACGCCATGCCCATAAGAAAGCAGCATGGGATTATAAGTCCTGTTAATCCCAGAAAGTACCCTGGCTACGGTGCGTTACGAGCCAGTAGACAGTAGTGTTTACTCACTACTTAGCCTACATTGTACATATACTCTTACACAAATACTAAGACCCTTCTGGTTCCTCTGGTCGTACCTCAAACCTTGGACGAAGGAATGCGTCCATAAAAAAGAAGGTAATAATACTTCCTTCATCAATACCAGGTAAACCATATTAAAAATATTTTAACTGTGGACACTTTCATTAGGGTCATGTCTACTACTTCTCTAATGGATATGCCGTAAATCCAACCTACCACCTTCGAACTAACCCAACATTGGACATATTCACTTGCAACAAGAATCCCTTTGGGTCATAATCTGCTCCTGAATCGTAAGAAGGCGTCCCGTAAAATCTACCTTTAAAATATACCTGACTATGTTGGATGTAGGAGGGAGGGTTTATGTATATCCTACCTACCTCTTTCAAAATATCCTAACATGGGACATCTTCTATTACAAAAAGAACCATTATCGGTATATACCATACTTTTAATATATCCCTACATAGGCTCTTTCACTTGCAACAAGTACCAAAAATTCTGGGAGTCATACCTTGTCTCTAGATCGAAGGAAGGCGTCCATATGAAAGAGGGCGTGGGGGTCCGTGGTGCCCACGGTGGGTGCCTTCGTGATGGGGATGAGGAAGCCTCTATACCCTTGCAGAGTGGTCGCCATGAAGCGAAGGAACGCCTCTTGAATCTTCAACTCCAGCGCTTCCTATTAATTGTAACAAATAAAGCTTTATTATCAACTAGTTGTTTCTGTATTTCTAAGAATTTCAAACTTCTTAGTAATAAATAATGACTAATTTACTCATACAAACATTTTCTTAATCTTCCTTTTTGAGATTTTACGTTAAAAATAAAATTTCAAGTCTACTTATGATATGGTATTAATTTATTATAACACTGTTCATTTTAATTTTCATTTAAAATAATACAATTTGGTCACGCTGACGATTTAATTTTTTGTACTGTTACACGTTTACATTTTTTATGCAGTTAAGACAAGTACCTCCTTTTTCCTCCTTTGAAAATCTCTATCCAAGCTAGTTGTGGGCTCGCCGTTAAATTTGGCACCCGAGCGTTGAACGGGCGAAGCTGAAAAACGAATAACAGAAATGTTAAACACAAGAACCTTGGCTATATAATCGTGTGTCATAAGATATTAAATATATTGTGGTCATGGATGCTGGAAAGAATCCGAAACGTCGGGAATAAATATATTTAAGTATCATAAATCAGTGGAATAATTATAAGATATTAAGTTAATATAACCAAGATAAATTATTTAACAACGTCGGGTAAAATTATAAATAAATATAGCGTTAGCAAGTCGGAAAGCAATCCAGCAATTGGGACTGTTTAAAGTTTCGACGCCAATTATATCGCTTACCACATTACATCGTTTAAATGCATTCCTCACTCTATTTGGCTCGAGTGGTATGAATTTTTTTAAATTGGCAAAGCAGGCAGACGAGCCGTCGGGCTACCTGATGGCAAGTGGTGACCCCCATAGACGTTGACAATACCACGGGTATGACCAACGCGCTGCGGACATTGAGACATAGGATGTCCAGCCTCGTTAACTACGGTGTTCCGGTTTGAAGGCAGCGATTTGGTGACACCAGCATTTAAAAAAATTATAAATACCTGGTCTTATGTTCGCGTACAGCTGCTCCAGTGTGTTGCGCAAAGTTCTCGCCTGCCGTTTGGGCAACAGCTTCAATGATATGTGACGCTGGCTCTCGCATATCTAAAACAAAATATATGATAAAATAATACTTTCCTAGTAGTTAAAATTCACTGCGGCGCCGATACAAGCAGCGCGTTCAACTGAAAGCCAGTGATAACTATGCCCTATCTATAACAAACGTAGGATAAGGCGCCATTAATCCGAGATTTCACCGCCCTGACCCGAGATTATATGTCTCGTTTTCTCAGTAATTACACGGCTATGGTGCCCTTTAAACCAGAAGACAGTACTTTTTACACACTACTGATCGGAACAGAAATTGTACCACTCGAGAACTTTTCAACCGCCAATTGTTCTCTTCTTCTCCTATTTGTAGTAGCACTTTAACAAAGAGTGTAGATGATGGTCGCTTTACTATTCCTCGCCATCTCTCTCGATGCCTTGAAATTTTTGTGATAAATTATGTCACACATTATGGGGGAGGGAGGGGACCCGCGAAATGTAACAAGCTGTGAGGAGGGGGATGTCCAAAAGAATCCAAAATTCGTCTGACGCAGATATGGATGGCCCTTGCGACAGGTTGCTTGGTCGGGACAACGCATGGGCGACCTTCCTCATAGTCTTGTACCTTCTACATTGCTTAGCATCTCTTACCGTGATGTTGTTAGTGTCCAAGTCGACGCAGGTCACGTCCGGCGGTGGCTCGTACAGGTCGAAGAATCTAGAATCCACTCCGATCAAGTACGGCAACGGCGCGTGCAGCACCTCCGCCAATCCTGCGAGTTACGTTTGTGGAACAGAGTAAAAATCAACTAATAGCAAGTCTCATTCGCACAAAGTGATAAAGTAAACCAAAACAATCGCTAAATACCATATAGATTTTACAAAAGTGAGAACTTTAATATATTTTCTAGTCCGCATACATGAACACATAATACTGTTAAGCATCATGCATATACTGTTCTTATTGATTAATTGTCACCAATAGGTCGAGACCATACAACTTCGTTGCTACGGGTTACTCGGCCCAAGTAGAGATCTAACATCGATACGAGTCTAAAATATCAGCATAACAGATACGGATATTTAACAAAAAAAATTGTTTTACTCATAATAATTACAGACAGGGTTTGACTAACATAGTGTTCTTAAAATATAAATATTTTAGGGACTTACTTTTTTTGACAATTAAGTATTTTAGTCTAAGATCTCACAGTAGTAAGACCATCACCCATGAACTTGGGAGATGGTGATGGGTGATGGTCGTACTATGGAGGGATCTCCTTTTATGTATATAGTAAGATTCAAATCGTTAAATATGTGAAAAATATCTCTCGAATTACGTTGTTTGAATTTACGTCTCGTATAAAGCAAAACTAACATGCCGTAAGTACGAGGTTCGCCTGTTATTATTTCGAGTCGATCGAATTTGCATTTTTGGCAAACATAGTAAATAATATTGATAATATATTGTATTAAATAAAAATACCTAGTGGACAGAGCGGTATGTAGGGGCACTGCCATTTGAACGGGAACAGTAAACTCGATACGGCCTCTGAGACTGCGGTCAGTGTGTCCGGCCTGCGAATTAAGAATAAAAAATTTGTTAAATTTCGCGTGAAACGAGTATTTTTTTTAATTAAAAGCATTAATTACTTAACCAAGTTGGTTTTTAATCTAACAAATTTTCATCTAAATTACAATTTTCTTGTCAAACAATTTTTCAGCGCAATAACTGGTTGAACGATCGTGTTAGATAAAATGCAAATCCAGTATTGTTTAAAAACACCAAAGAAAAAAAATGTACATCCGAAAAGTTTGCACCGTCAAAAGATAACAGATACAACTTTTATAAACTAAAACTATGTTATTTCTTTGTCGGCGCGATATATATTTATAAACACAAAGGTTTGTTATGCATGTTTTCATGCATACATGAAGGCAAACATGGCATGTTACAATAAGCGAGTACCTGAGCGAGTGGATGAGCACCTTCTGCTCCGTGATGGCCAGCGCCAGCAGCAGCAGGCAGTTGTCGGGCCCCAGGTTGAGCAGCAGCTGGCGGAAGCCGGCGCCGCTGCGCGCCAGCGGCTGCGAGTCGCGCCGCGTCACGATCACGCGCTCGTGCGCGCGCGTCGCCGACAGCTGCGGCGACGCGTCATCTACTACTAGAGCTATCTTTCAGCGAAAGTCCCGTCAAACTCGGACCAGCCATCCCAGAGATTAGCCAGAACAAAGAGACAGACAAAAATTAAACAGAAAAAAAAAATTGTCAAATGTCGTTCAAAACAATATAACATTTAAAAACGGTTGATACGATTCAAATTTTTAGACATAGATGACAACTTGTCTTTTATTACAGAGTTTCTGCATGTGCCTCAGACTCCATATCCTTTGTGATAACAACGTTACCTGTAGCAATATCCGCGGCTCGGGAAACGGGACTTCCTCCAACAAATGAGTCACATATCGCTCAATAGGGACGTTCAATGGCTCCTCGCTCCAAGACATGTCCTGTAAACAAACAAATAATATTACTTCAGTTTCCAACGCGAATAGTTTAATAATTAAAATTTCTATCCATGTTTTCTAACTTATTATCGCTTGTTCGCTTTTTGACCGACTTCCCAAAAGAAGGCGGTGCTCAATTCGGAGTGCACGACTTGTATATGTTACTTCGTTGCTCCGCTCCGAGTGCTCTGATTTCGTTCATTCTTTTTTAAATGTTAGGTATTAGCTGTCATTGCGATTAAATTTCAAACGCTGCCGAAACCGTTAAACTATGTTTTTCATAATTGTAAAAATATTCTACAAAGAAGTATGTTTAAAGGAAGAACCCACAATAACCATTTCAATGTAAAACATTGTAAAAACTTGCAATGTGGCACATTCAAACCTCATTTATGGTAATATAGTGCTAATTTTTTTATTTTTATTTATAACTATTATGAGCTGTGACATGATTTTATTTGAAAAAAGTATATAACCAATAATAATGGACCCCAGGAATTTCTATCTCATATCCTCTTTCACAGAGTTCATCCATCGCTTTTTACCTATCGCTCTTTGTCCTTCGACATTAATTTCTAGCACTAATTCATGTATATGACCCTTATCCCTTCTTATAACATGCCCGTACCACGCTAGTGTGGTTAAAAAAAAGAGCGTACAAGGTACACTCCTTAATTTCTCATATACTCCACCAGTATTTATGTATTAGAATACAATAATGGTACAAAGGCGGTCTTAATGTTAACGGCAATGTCTCCCAGTCAACCATTGGTTGCTTTTGAGAATATGTGGTAGGCGTACAATTTTTAAAAGCTACAGACTTTTCAATTAACACAAAACGCTGTTATTTAAAAAAAACAGAACAGCGTATTTTCTTTATATAGATTTAAACTAATATAGATATCATCATCTTCAGCCTGTGTCAGTCCACTGCTGGACGTAGGCCTCTCGCCCTCTTCTGCTATTCTCATCCAGCCCGCACCGGCCACTTTGCGAATGTCGTCACGCCATCATGCCGCAGGGCGTCCCACACTGCGTTCGCCTAGCCTGGGCAACGATAGATATATATAGACATACTCACCAGTATATAAAGCAGCCATCTCTCGAAGGTATCACTGAACGGCCACCTCGACAGCAGACATATGCACTTGATGACGTGCGCCGAGTGCGTCTCCTGCGTGAGGCCCTCGCGCCACCCGAGCTGCTCCTTCTGCCACGGAGACAGGCCCTCGTGGGGGAAGCTCTCGTAGAACGTCACCGCCGAGCCGTACACCTGCGGCATTCGTTACTTATTCATATACAAGAATAAATATCCACCTTTTGCTCACTCGCGGATATTAAAAATAAAACAGTATAAAATGATAAATGCGAATACAACCTACAACGGTGTAATCGCGTACACGCATTTGCCGCGCCAATAACGGGCAAGTCTTTAATCCTTGTTTTTATTGAGCCAACTCGCCGTTTTTTAAATTTTGAATTGCGTAACACTAGTAAAATGCTAACAAACTACTCAAAAATTAAAGACCAAATAACCGCCTGTTCGTTAACCACGCGCGATCGACCTATTTATGCGGAGTGGGTGCCGAGTGGCTCTAATATAAATATAAATATATAATACTGGCATCCCCGCAACCCCCTTGTGGGTGGAATTTCGTAAAATCCGTTCTAAGCTGACCTCTACTCGGCGAAAGGAATATTCGTACCAAATTTCAAGTCGCTATGTCTTATGGTTCCAAAGATATCGTGATGAGTCAAAATATAGGTGGGAATCTCTTTTATATATATAGATAAGACTTGGTTCAGATAAACTCCAGACTATATTCTATCCATGCATATGCATATACCTTGTCAGTGGCATCCGCCACGGTCAGTACGAACGTGGAGAAGACCGGCTTGGGCGGCGCAGCGTCGTTCGGCCACAGCTCCAGCGTGGCCCCCATCGGCAGGCAGAACAGCGGCACCGATGTGGGGAATGCTAGACTACGCCTGTCCACCGTCGGATACCTGCAAGGATGGTATTTATTTATTTCAAAGTCAAAGTAGAAGTCAAAAATTAATTATTCAATTTAAGCTTTACTGAACTGAACACTTTGAACGTCAAAAACTTACCAACGGTACAATAACTCAGACCTGTCCAGAGGAGACCGACCATAAACTCTGCGGTCTTTTTTTATATTTATACTAATATTATAAACACTAAAGAATTGTATTTTACGTGTATGTTTGTAGTGAGTAAATATAAAAACTAGTCTAAAGATTTAATAAAAAAATGACCATTAAAAGGAACATTGACCTTGGGTAATATGGGCTACTATTTACCTCCGGGACGTCTATTTAAAAATTAACAGCTACCATTTATCATGTTCAAATATTTTATTTCAAACAAAGTTTACAAAACTTCTTCATTGCACTTGTGTAGAATATCAACCACTTCATCACATCTTGCTTCTCGTAAAATTATAATTTTACATACAATACGTCTACCCTAATGATAAATACTTCCTTCAACAGTACATACACTACTACTAATAAACATAAGATAACATTATTAGGCCTATCAAATCCACTAATTTACGGATTATTCGCGTTACTGAAATATATTTATTCCCGACGTTTCGGATTCTTTCACCATCCATGATCACGGGCAGGCTGAGACATGCCAACTTAGCCTGCCCGAAAAATCCGTAAATTAGTGGATTTGATATGTATAATAATCGCGTATATAAAAGAAATAATAATTATTAGGCCTGTTATAGGTATTATGGGGTCGGCTTATAATCAGACCAGTTTTACATAAATAACTGCCTTCATACAGAGCGCCTGGCATCTACATTTCCACAGCCCAAAGGGTGAAAGTTAATGAATAATAACGTTGTTCTATCAAAATAAATCAACGCAATTCATTAGTGAAAATTAATCATTTTATACTATTTTTAATTTATTCAACATAAAAAGTCAACGTAAATAGTCGATTATAATGCATTGAAATGACGTGGCATCATGGTGACCTTTAGCCGATCTTATCGAAGAATTATTAAAAAAAAAAGCAAAGCTTGACACATCAGTATTTCGGCGATTGCGCACTATCACGTGGCGATAAGGCTATTTGTTGCAAATACGAAGAACGCACTCGTCTTGAACGAAAGGTGAACAGTTTGATATTGCATTCGGTATGTTGTCCTCTCGGTAAGATGTCTATTAAAAAACTCAATGCATGTCATGTCTGTGCCTAGTTATTTCTCAACTCATATCTATAGTAATATCATAAATAGGTAAGACTTGTATCTTTGTGTGTATGTTTGTATGAATAAGCTCAAAACTACTGAACCGATTAAAAAAAGGTTACTATTGACTTAACAACAAAAAACAGAGTAAACTAGTGGCGTGCATACGTTCACCACTTTGAGACATAGGTTATATTCATATAGCTGAAGGTGACCTAACTGCGCTGTTCACACATTGCTGACATGCAACAGAAATAAGCACCGCGGAAATACTCCCCGACGAGCCCTTGTAAACAGACCTCCAACCAACCTCCTTACCCTCATTACCCCCGTACCTTCTGTACGTATGGCCTTCATTTTTAGCAAAAAATGTGGGCCACCTAGTTCGTGGGGACGGTAGCTTCTCGCGAACTCTGTGTTAGATGAAGCTTACTAAAGACATGAGCCTGGAGGCATAACTTCGTCAAGTCATAACTGGTCAGAGAAACTAACAAGATTTGGATGCTGATATAGTTGACATTATACGTGCTAGGACTTCAATGTTACGAACAATGTTAAATCGTTTATTTCGTCAGTTTAGTAGTAATAAAACACATAGGTATACCAATTAAAAAATGAGAAATCAACCTTTCCTTTGTGAACAAGGTCAAAGTTCAGAAACTGGCACACAGATTCGGAGCTATATAACATTGTACGCTCCGTGTAATTAGAGCCTTTCATTACAGGGTTCGCGCTGCACGTCATAGCAAAAATACTGATAATCGACGCTAAGGATAGTTAATATGGTCGGCGAACTGCGATGCTAATAAGACTAGCGCTTGCTTTCAATTGACGAACACTTAATTAAATGATAGGTTACTTTAAGTTTTATGCAATTTTCAAACGCATAAAGACTGCCTGAGTGTTCATTTTTGGTATCGAGATAAACAAATCTTACGTTTAGTGCATACTAAAAGAATTATCAAATTATTACTATAGACTACAGTGACGTTTGAACCGGAACATATTAGTGTTATGACACAACTGTTTTGGGCAGAAATATGCACTGCGTTTATGCTTTCCTAGTACGTCCTCTATAAAAAGTGGACTCACCATTGTAACGTTAATAAGATCCAATTCAACAGCCGTATTATCTTAACTAATATTATAAATTAGAATGATTTGTTCGTTTGTTTGCTTTGAGTCATTTCTAGAAAGCTATAATATACCTAAGTAACAATGGCTACTTTAACAAAAGGCAATATACAATAATACAAATTGGCCAGAGTCCTGGACGGACGGCCATTATCTGATATTTTGTGTAAAAGAGTGTAATATTTTCAAAACATATGTGAATGTTCACAATATGTGCCTATTTGGTTACCGCCCTCAAACTTAATCGATGCTACTAATACCAAATCAATTGGCACCAAACACTGCGCCCTATAGTTGTCTGAACATCGTGTGAACATATAGGCGATTGTCAAATAGGAATGCGTTCGCTTACATTGTCATTAATAATGGTTACAAAACAGACTTTATTAACGTATTCCATCATGTGTTGAGCTTCAGAATAGTGAGCAGTGTAAATTTTGGCGTTAAAGTATGCATTAAACTTTCTAACTAATATTCCAGGTCTTTAGCTCTAAAATAGGCAGTAACTAATCCATCCTTAGAATGAGGTACTATGGATGGCTAGGTAGATATTACTCTTTGGATTTCGGAAGTCAGATGCCAGTCGCTCAGCGTAAAAACTATTATTTAGGTAAATCTGGATGGATTAGATGCCGACCCCATGATAAATTGCGAAAATGGCTCGGCGGAAGGTAATAACTGGCAGAATAAAAAAAATTACTCATCTTACCTGAACAATACCTCTGGCTTGTACGCAATTAGGGGCGGTCGATTCATTGATTTCTTGTAGCATAGGAATACGTCGCTGCCCATCAGACCTGCGGTAAAAAAAAACTCATTTAAAGGCCGGTATTACTGTAATCGTTCATTTTAAAAAATCAATGTGTATTAATTCTATATTGAATAAACATATTTGTATTTGAAAGTTAATGAACTAAAGCGATAACTACGTTCAAAGTTCGAAGGCAAGCTTTGAATGACTATATGAATTAACATCACCCATTTATGATTTGTGAAACACCTTGAAATGCCCTGCTATACATTTGTTTACCACCCTGAGAAATACAATGTATCTTCGTACTTGCGCTGGTTAGCCCTTTAAACCGGAAGACATAGCCACTTATACACTGCTGAAGGTAAATGAGATTTAATCGACCATTAATAAAAATGCTTTCCACTTCCGCTTTAAATACAGTGTTCGTTCGACCAAATAAAATTTTATTGCCACTTGACGGTAAATTGGGTGGGCAGTTTTAAGTGACCTTTCGTATCTGTGGCATGGTCAATATGCATTTTATACGATGTAGCTCAATGTACCAACGGTTAAAAAACTGTCGAGGTAAAATATTTTTCAACAAGTTCTTTACACTGTTGTCTTTTAATTGTTTTTAGCAAGTTTTTTAACATTTTAACTTATATTATTTTCACTAATTTTGTACGATATGTTTTAAATATTCAATTCAAACATCATTTAACTGTCAATTGAAAAAAGTGCAGAAATTTTTGTGAAAATTTATAAATAAACACGAGCTTCAGACTAATTTTCTGCAATTAGGTTTTAGTACTTAATACCTAAATGTAGTAATGTAATAAAACTTTACTAGCGCCTTCAAACATCGTTTTGTTATTGATTGAATATTAACTACAAGCATAAATACATGATTACGACAATGTTAGCGACGAAATTATAAGAACACTACATTATCACAATTAAATATCGATATGTAACATATATACATATAAATACTACACCTGATTTGGTACATTTAAAAACATAATTTAAATTAATAACAAATGTACATGATTTTTGGCATTAAGTCTGCCATTGTACTTATTTTTGCCCAAAGCTGTAATAAATAAACAAATTATCAAAAAGGATGCATTACTGTCGTACACCCTTAGTACGACAGTTATACGCCACTCGCGTTGACATGGGTTACCTTCTAAGCATCAATTACGAGTCTAAAACTACAAATACAGGTTCGAATACAACGACTTTAACTCTGTACTCAAAGAGAAAACTTTAGTAAAATAGAAAAATATATACAAAATTAAACGAAGCAAAACTAACAGGTGTAATTCGGTAGACAAAGGTAAAACTATAGCATATTATAAAGTATGAAATAAATATAAACAAAACGCGTTTTATTTGGTAGCCAATATATGGTCAAATAGGATCTGAAATTAAAAATGCCTAATTATAAACTACACGAGTCTTATCCGACCTAGCACCACTACTGACCTTTGTTCAGATTCTTGTTGATCATACAGAAGGCATGGGGCGGCATCTCGCCACGGCTGGTCACCACCACGCACACGTCGACCACCACCAGCGCGTTGCACGGCGCGGTGGGGTGCGCCCGACGGTACGTGATGAACGTTTTCGCCGTCGAGTTGTTCACGTTCGCCAGACGACCGCCGACGGTCACCAGCACCATCTCCGCGTCGGCCATTAGTCGCTCCCGACCGTCGTACATCACGCCTGTGTTGAAAAGCCCATTTAAAGCCATGCGAGATTTACACCTGATTGACTTAGTTGTTAAAAGCGAAAATTTCCATAGAAACTTTTTGCTATTGCATAAAGTGGCGAAACAAGTTCAAAGTTCACCTCATAATAGTATACCAACCAATAACCCATAATAAAATAGCAACACATAATTTGTCCTAACGCCATCCTTAAAACCGGAACGACGTATCGAATGATTAATTAAAATGAGTACTTGCAATTGCACAATTTATTTCTAATTAAAAAAATGCATCACGGATGAACAATAACAAAGAATAACACTTTGGCGTTGTTTATCCGTGTGTGGATAATACTACTTCTGTTCGCTCAATATAGAAACCAAGATATCTAAGTAGTCATCTGAGTAAAGGACATATTTTGCTACGGATACAAACTGTAAAAATAATGAAATATAAAAAGTGAACTAACACCTGTTCCAACTATTTAAAAATATTGGTCAAATATTAGTCCAGCGCTAGAGAAGGATTAATTAAAATGAGAGGCGGCTTTAATTTCTAATTTAGAGGTATATGGGGCAAACACTTTATTTCATAGCCTAGTTGCAAGAGAATAGATATATTCTGTAAAGAAGAAGGATAGCACTAGTTAGTTATATATAATAGTTCAAAACTAAGAGATTGATTAATGACGCACGTAGCTTTCATTTCCACTTTAGCGGCATTAGCGGCGTTGTTCATCTTCGCAGCAATTGAGCCCATTGCAACTACACAGCGAATATTTTATGCTCAATTAGGTTAGCTCCGACACAAGTTAATACGAGGACACAATCGATACTATCGTTTCGATTCGTAGTGACTTTAATAACGATTCAATTATTGCAATAATAAGAGGCATTGAATGATTGTTACTTTAGATTTTTCATGACTAAAGACCTCGGTCTCCGTAAACAAAATTTGAAGACTTTTTTTTTGAAGATTTTCCTTTCACGTCATTTAATAAAATTAAAGGCGCGAACCGGGGCATGAACGTAACATTACTTTAAGTATCGTAAAGTGACTCGAAAAATACATAGTTATCGACATCATATAGGTATGGGAACAACCCCACGCTCAAAGTAGCCAATCAACTTCTTAGTCTAATAAATGACGGCCATATAAGCCGAGATATTTATAGAATGCTGCAGTTCGATCCTCAATACGGCTTCGCGGTACGACACTATAAGCCCCACTTTTAAAATCATTCAAAATGGCAATGTTCAAAATGTTAAAACTACTATTTATGTATTTATTTCAATAATTTATTTAATAACTAAATTAGACTCGGATGATGTATAGATATGGTGAGAAAAGATTAAGAGAAAATCCTTTTTATATATATTCGTATTTATCGTGCGCTCTTAAATAACTTCAGTACCTGTACATCTCTATATATACTATACATTTTGACATTTGACACTAAACAATAAAGTGTTGAGTTAATCGATATAAAAATGTCACTCATTTAATATGATCATTCATTGACAGTTCGATTCTCATCGTGTTCCGATGAATATGCGAGTATTCCCGAAGGAAAATAATTTCTCACTACATCTATAAACATTTGTCATTCGCCGCTTCGCTATAGTGTCGAAGCTACGGTACAAGTATGGCGTTATAGATCAAATGTCACTTAGTGATTGACATCAAAATGATAATTCATCAGTAAGGTTAGATCTTACCGTGACCATGGACTCTAAAAAGGATCAAAAACGTCGGGAATATTGCAAACAAAATTAGACGCGATAGAATCCTTATCATTTTATTAAATCATGTGGAGAGTTTGCGTAAATGCAAAAAAATTGTAAGAACAATTCCGAGTTAAATTTGGATCGATATAGTTTTTGATAATTCCTTACATATTGATTATATTAATGCGATTCTATGCGATTTTTGCCATTCTGATTTCCTGAGGTAACTCATTCCACAAATGAATCGATTGTAAGAGGAATGACGAATGGTAAAGTCAGAACGGTGAATAGGACATTGAAGCAAACGATTATTCGTTGAACGAAGGTTTTTGTTGCTGACTTCACATAGATACTGAAATTTCGATGATATGTAAATCGGAGTAAAAGGTGAGTCTAGGAAAGTAAAGAGAGTAGTAAGCGCCCGTAGAGAGCGTCTTTGGCGTATAGGTAGCCACTTCAATTGGGCACGATAGGCCGAGACGTGGTCAAATTTACGGAGATTAAAAACGAATCGAATGCAGTTATTTAGAAGTCGGTCAAGTTTGTTGAGGTGATCTGCATTCAGGTCAAAGTAGCACACGTCACCATAATCGATGAGAGGAAATATCAAAGTCTGCACAAGCATAGCCTTGGTTGATGAGGGCAAAAAGTTTTTAAGCCTATATAAAAGTCGCATAGCACCAGTAACTTTTTGACTTACACTGGCAACTTGAGGCTTCCAACTCAAAGTGCTATCGATGTTCAAGCCAAGGTTTTTGACGCTTTGGCTGATCGGAATTGACTGGCCGTCAAAAATAATTTCTGGCAGATGAGAAAAATTTATTTTAGCTAGCATTCGCGAACTGCCTAGCACAATTGCTTGGCATTTCGTTGGATTGACAGCCAAACCAAACCGATCAGTCCAACTTTTGATGGCAGACAAATCTTGATTTATTTTTATAAAAGCACTTACTAAACTACCAGCATCCGCGTCGGCATACAGCTGTAGGTCATCAGCATACAGATGATACGCACTCTGAATATCTTTAGTAATGAGATTAATGAACACAGAAAATAAGAGTGGAGAGAGAATGCCACCTTGAGGGACGCCACTTTTACATGCAGCCATTTTGATGAGGACTCATCCACAACTACAGACTGCTGGCGTCCCTGAAGATAAGGAGAGAACCAATCCAAGACTTCATCAGAAACAATAAAATGGGATAGGGTAGCTAGAAGGATCACGTGACTAACGGTATTAAAGGCATTAGAGAAATCTATTAACACCAGGACGGTAATTTTGGTGTTTTCCATGGCTCATAATATCGTCAGTCACTTTTAAGAGGGCAGTAGTTGTACTATGGCCAGGTCTAAAGCCCGATTGAAGCGGATCTATTAAGTTGTTACGAAAAACAAAGCAAGAAAATGGTTTATAAACGCAAGACTCAAGAACTTTAGACAGAAATGGCAGGATAGAGATGGTTCGATAATGCGCGAGAAGGAATGGGTTAGAACACTTTGGTAAATGGCGGACAAATGCTTTACGCCATACGGAAGGAAAGGATCGTGACCATAAGAAAAAAATTATGATATGGGTGATCGCAGGAAGGAGATAATCAATAACAGGAACAATCATTCTACGACCAATTTTATCCGGTCCCACAGCAGTAGATTTGATTGCTAGGATGGTTTTTTTGATTTCTTCAGAAGAAACTGGAGAAAAGAATTACTACAGGATCGCGTCAAACCATTTAAATAAGAAATTGTATCGAGTTCTATCAGATGATCTATAGAAGAAACTGTGAGAAAATGTTGATTTAAATCATCTAAAGCAATTGAATTAGAAAGGTCTGTTTTCCGCGATTTGCCAATACCCAAAGTTGCAAGAAACTTCCAGATATTGGCAGGATTTGAAGATAAAACATTTTCAAGAATATGGCGGCGTTTTGCGTTACGTATCATCTGGTTGCATCGATTTCTGGCCGTTTTGTATTTGGTCCAATTATCTTCACTTTGGTGATTTTTGTAATACCGAATGTTCGGTCTCCAGCCTCATCGCAATTTTTATGATCTCTGTCAAGCACGGAGCTGGTAGTCGCCTAATTTTCACGCGTTTTACTGGTGCGTGGGTATCATACAATGTGTTAACTAAATTGTTGAAAATGCTTACCATTTTGTCAATGGATTCCTCATGAAACAAAGGTTGCCATTCAATTTTTCCGGCATCATTGCATAGTTCATCAACATTAATTTTCGCAAAGGAACGCAAGAGCAGAACTTTGAGTTTAGGTTTAGGTGGTTTTAAGGTGTAGGAAAGGATAATAAGGTCGTGATGAAATAAACCGGGAAATTGACCATGAGAAGGAATCATAGATGGATTTGAAGAAAGGATTAAGTCAAGCCAAGTATCTTTACCGGATAGGTTGTGATGAGTAGCTTGGAGCGGTAAAACTAGTAAAGAACTTGACTTGACTTTTATGTAAGTTTAAGAGTTCGAGAAGAATCAGGAGTTAGGAGGTCGGCATTAAAATCACCCATGATGACGTGATAAGGTACGTTGAACCCAATGATTCTAGGACCAATTCCAAATCGGTGAAATAGCCGACATTGGGTGGGCAATATACAACACCTAAAGCAATTTTGGCACCATTGACACTGACCTCAATGAAAAGTTACTCAACAGAAGCTGAGTAACTTTGAGAGGAGTAAGTAATAATTTCAAATTTGAGGTCATATCTTAGATATATTGCCACACCCCCGCCTCCTTTGTCAATGCGATCATTACGTATTAGGACGAAGCCAGGAAGAGCGTACATTGTCGATGGCAAATGCGGTTTGAGCCAACTCTCAGAGACCAGAATGGCGTGCATGTCACAGCTAGAAAATGCTTCGCATAAGTCATTGTAGTGGCTTGGGACACTTTGGGCATTTATGTGACACATATTTAATAAGTTCATCACCACCATCATAAGTGAATCACCCAAAGAACCAGGAATAGAGTTAAAACTGTTATCACTAGCAGTATCGTCAGCAGAATAGAATAGTTCATCATCTGATTTAGTGGACATTATATAATCATGTATAATAAGTAAATAAAATAGTAAAATTAAAAAAAAATGTACCCGCGTGAGAAGTTATACTTCTTTGCATCATTAAAAATTAATATATTTATATAATAATATATTTAATATAAATTTAAATAATATTTAATTAATAATTTAAATAATATATATGTATATATATATATACATATATATATTAAGCAGACGGCTTCATACTGTTAATTTTGTGTCAGGTGGTGTGCGCGCGCATCTTAAAATTTCACTCTCATCATTTTTTCATAACGCGCCTAAAGAAGAATAACTTCAAAATAAACGCAACCAAAAACAAACCTTAATCCTAACTCATAGAGCACATTATGCAACAACTATCGCAAATAAAAAACGACAACTCCATTATCACTACACAAAGTTTTCATTATAAACTGTTAATTTGTGTGTGTCACAGGTGCGCGCATCTTAAAATTTCACTCTCATCATTTTTTCATAAGCGCCTAAAGAAGTATAGCTTCATAATAATAATAATAGAAAATAAAAATAAATAAAAATATTGTAATATAAATATATATATTTATATATATATATTTATATTACAATATTTTTATTTATTCATAAAATTATTTATATGTTTTTATTTTCTTATTATTATTATTGAAGCTATATATTGTATAATATACAATATAATATAATATACAGTATATATATATAAAAATATAAATATATTTATATATATATTGTAATATAAACATAATAAAAATATGTAGTATAAACAATTAAAACAAATCTCATTACCACCCGCCAGCTGTGACAATGAATTGAGGTGTTTACAGGAGACCGTCCGGTGGGTTACCACCGCGGTACCTATTTCCGCATGCGAAGCCGTAGTGGAAAACACTACTGTGTTCCGGTTTGAAGGGCATCGTAGCCAGCGTATTTACTGGGTAAACGAGACTTAACATCCTATGTCTCACGGTAGGCAGCGCGTTGTCAATACCAGTATTACCGATGTCTATGGGCGTTGGTGACCACTTTTCATCAGGTGGCCCGACTGCTCGTCTGCCTGCGTATACCATAAAAAATTGACATATAAACGGAAAAACCAAAGCAGGATCATATAGGACAATCTATTAATAAAGTATTCAATGAACCATAATTTTATGGTAAAAGTTTTATCTTGTATAATAACAAAAACGAAAATCAGGACCCCATTGAAATACATATGTATTTTTTATAATATTTATGATTGTATACATAAATACATCACCGGAGAAAGAAAAAGAATAAAACCCTAAGGTATAGTTTCTCGTCAATAATTACAACCTAAGCTTATATAATATAACTAGCAGACCTGTGCCATGCCACGCGTTGCTGCGGCTAGTATTTACTTATTTGTACATTGTAATAAACAATTTAAGGAGCTTAAGATAAACGGAAAGAGAATATAGATCATGAGGACCATTTTTATTAGATATATGTCATTTGTAAAAAAAAACAGTAACCTCGATGATGCTACCGTTACACCTTAAAACATTAGAAAAATAACACTGGTATAAAATCGATGGGATTGATATTTAATGTGGACAGATTGAAGACGATTAATCAAAATGTTCTTTCTGTTGATATCGAGCAATATTCTATACAAAAGAATAAGTTTTAAAATTATAATTTTTTTCTTAATTTTAATTTTCTATTAAAAATGTTATAATTTGTATGGATATGGAGCACTACACACAAAGCATAATATCAATGTTTAAGTTGCAAGGTTATTAAAACCATAGAACAAAAGTTGCATTCGTCCGTAACCGTAAGGAACCAAGTACCGTGTGAAATAACGAAAATACAGTACCTAAATATTATCCGCGCTTGAATGTCATAAAATATTTCCTTCATATAGGATACAATATCACTTTTATTAATTTTGCTCTGTAAATTCATTTCTAATTTTACATTTTATATTGTTGGCGCATGTTAGGAAGCTATTTTAATCATTACTTTTTAATTGATGGTTTGGTCATAAAATAACGAGCGTTATGAAATTGCATTTTGTTTTAACAATAGATAAAAATTATTGTAAAATTAACAGACCAAAATTAATTAACTTTTAGCATTTATTTTTTTTTGTCCCAATTTTTCTATAAACAACAAAGAGTTGATACTGTTAAAAACAGCACATCTATTGACCTATCACAACGCAAAACTTGAATCAAAAGAAATCACATTTAGTAAATCTGGGCCTAAGTAATAAAATAAGTAATACATTTCATAATAAAAACGCTATTTAATATCTGAAACAAGTAAATTTTGACTGACTCCTTGGTCCTGATGGTACTTCCTTGCTCCGCTCCTAATGTTCCGATTTCATTCATTCTTTTTTAAATGATAGATTTGATGCGGTGGCAGAAAATGCGACGCAACGTTGTTAGCTGCTTATATCGCTTACAGTATAAAATAGTTTTACAAATAACTATAAATTTTAACAGAAGTCATATTTATTTGTATATCGTTAATATTTTGTTGTTAAAATTTCACTTTTTTCATTTTATTCTCAATTAGCGGCCCCTCGCGATTGTTTTGTTAAATGAAATCAAAGCAAAGTGAAATAAATTATCACCGGTTCGGAAATGGAAACCTCTGACTTAAGGGAACTGGCTAGAAATTAACGGTACTTTAATGTTTTATATATGTATCCATGAGAAGGAATCATAGATGGATTTGAAGAAAGGATTAAGTCAAGCCAAGTATCTTTGCCGGATAGGTTGTGATGGGTAGCTTGCAGCGGTAAAACTAGTAAAGAACTTGACTTGACTATATGCAAGAGTTTAAGAGTTCGTGGAGAATCAGGAGTTAGGAGGTCGGTATTGAAATCACCCATGATGACGTGATGAGAGTACGTTGAACCCAATGATTCCAGGACCAATTCGAAATCGGTGAAATAATCGACATTGGGTGGGCAATATACAACACCTAAAGCAATTTTGGCACCATTGACACTGACCTCAATGAAAAGGTACTCAACAGATGCTGAGTAACTTTGAGGGGAGCAAGTAATAATTTTGAATTTATATATAGGTCATATCTGAGATATATTGCCACACCCCCACCTCCTTTGTCAATGCGATCATTACGTATTAGGACGAAGCCAGGAAGAGCGTACATTGTCGATGGCAAATGTGGTTTGAGCCAACTCTCAGAGACCAGAATGGCGTGCGTGTCACAGCTAGAAAATACTTCGCATAAGTCATTGTAGTAGCTTGGGATAGGGATGTTACGGAGCTTCGGTTCGGGTTCCGTTAAGTCGGAACTTCCGATTACTATTATACTTTCGGTTCCGACTCCGGCTCCGACATTTTTTAATCAGAGGTTTGAATCGGAGTTTTTGATAAATTTGTCTTCGTAAAAAATATACTAAATGAGTTCAATAAAGAAAACGTATTAGTATTAGTGATAATCCGTTTTGTGGTGGAAAGTGATTGGTAATTGGCAATTTTTGTCGTGTCCACCAAGCTCGGTAGCGAGCGAACAACTTTTTAGTGGCGCTGGCCTAATCTACGACCACCTAAGAAATAAATAAGAGGGAGACAAAGCTTTGTTCGTAAATATAATACCCACTTTTAGAGTCAATTAATACGATTTGAAAACTGCCTCCGTAGCCTAGTGGTATAGGTGTGTGCTTTAGAAACCGGAGGTCGTGGGTTCGAATTCTGCGGGACTCAACAAATTTTCATTGTTGTTTCCTAGTTGGTTAGGGACAATCTAGGCCGATCACCCAATTGTCCGAAAAGTAAGATGATCCATGCGTCGGATGGGCATGAATAATGCCGGCCCACCCACCAACACGCATTGAACCAGATTGGTGGGATACGGTATAAAACCCCCCAATTGATAGGGTGTATTGGCGGAGGCATGTCCAGCATTGGACTATCACAGGCAGATGATGATGATGATGATGATGAATACGATTTAATTTTTAAAGCTTTTGTTCGTTAGTAAGTTAGTATAATATAATTACTAATATATGCTACTTTGGGTTTAAATTCATTCTATTTAAACTTGTTTTTTATTTGGAAATATGCCAATTTTGTTCATTATTTATATTTTATGTTACAACAGAAACTTGAAATAAAAAAATACTACAAAATGTTTTATTTGTCCTTAAATAACAATTCTCTCTCACGCGATAAAGCAAATTTAAAAACTCCGATTCCGGTTTCGGTTCCGACAAAACTACTTCCGTTACATCCCTAGCTTGGGACACTTGGGCATTTATGTGACACATTTAATAAGTTATTACTTGCAAAGGGAATTTTTTTACTAAGAGAATCACCCCAAGAACCAGGAATAGAGTAAAAACTGTTATTACTAGCAGTATCGTCAGCAGAATATAATAGTTCATCATCTGATTTAGTGGAAATTAATATAATAATATATTTATATATACATTTATTTGCATTTCATAATAAAAAAACGCTATTTATTATCTGAAACAAGTAAATTTTGACTGACTCCTTGGTCCTGGTGGTACCTCCTTGCTCCGCTCCTAATGCTCCGATTTCATTCATTCTTTTTTAAATGATAGATTTAATGCGGTGGCAGAAAATGCGACGGACGCAACGTTGTTATCATTAATGTGGTCATTAGATCAATAATATGCTGTCACAAACAAACGTTCCTTATCAGTTTTCTTAAATTTATTACCAGACAAAAGCTGAACGTTTTCTGGAATTTTGTTGTAAAAGGGACACATTGACCCATAGAAGATTTTATTGTTCTTTGTAAGCTTGTTTTTGTTGTCAGAAGGACAAGTTTATGCTTATTCCTAATATTTATGTTATGTGTATCAGAATGATTAATAAACTGCACGAATGGCAAGAGCCTTTTGTTCTACAAAAAAGATTTTGTAGTACAAAAATCGTATCTATAGCAGCCGCGTTTTCCCATTGTAAAATGCCATAAGTAATTATACTGTGAACATAACTCAGTTAGCTGTCTAATTTTCGTAACTGCATAAGCTGCTGAGGTAAGCTTACTCGTCAGCCTATTAATGTGGGGTACCATTGCAATTTCGAGTCTATTGTAATTTGAAATAAATTGTCCATAACCATATCACACCTACTTTGAGGAACATTTTGGGTCATAAACCTTATACATTTAGTTTATATATTATTTAACACCAAACCGTTGGCACTAAACCAGTATGTTACTTTTAAAAGTGTGTTGTTTACGTCGTCAGGCTACGTTCGTGCAGGTTACGTTTTCAATATTAAAGAAGTGCAAACAAAACAATATTGTTATTGGTATTAGCTTCGTGTGGTAAGTCATTAATGTAGATCAGGATAAGAAAAGGCCCTAGAATATATCCCTGTAAAACGCCCATACTTACTGGAGTCCCGGGAAATCTCTTACCGTTCACGTCAACTCTCCGAATTCGGTAGCTCAAATACGAATTCAGAACATCGAGTGCGGTATTTTGATACCATAGTGGTGTAATTTAATAGATAAAAATCAGAATGTGATCATTTAAAACGGTTATTTTCATGTTACAAATAATAATAAATGAATAGATATGGGTATTTAGTAAGCAGTACGTATAGTTAAATGATTCGAGCAATACGTAATTAAGTAGGTATCGACATCGTATAGGTATCGGAACATCCCTATTCTAGAAGGTTAATTAGGATGCCCGACATACACATCGCCTTCGTTCCGTAACCTACTCAAGTACAAATATGCGCACAATCTTTACATACATTAATTCTAGCTTGCGGTGGAGACAATCTTCTTTAGTTGTAATAGCCCTTGCTTACATGGGTTTGAATTCTACGATGATATAACTTTGTATTATTGTTGTTTTCTGGCTAGTTAGGGCAATATAAGCCGAACAAGCAATCGCCTGAAAGGTAAGATGAGTCATGCGTCAGATGGACATGTAAAAAGTCGTACCGAAAGTCAAGACCATGGTTCACATGGTAACCACGTCTGCTACGTTGTAGGACACCGATTCCTTCAAATTTTGTGACATTAAATACAGTTTACACCTTCACCTCACTCAGATGTCAGTCATTTCGCTAAAAAAAAGCGTTAATCAGCTATTAGCCGCCCCATGATACATGAATAACGAAAATGCTTAGACGAAACGATTCTTGCTTGCGATATTTTTAGTTGTGTCATTAGCAATGATTTTTGAAGATCATCATTCTGTTGGTATTTAGTAATTAGGTCTTACCGTATATCATTAGCCTAAATATTGACGAAATTAAGAGACAACAAAATGATAATGAGAAAACAAAACTTAATGGTATTAACATCTATGTTTCAAGGAAACGTTGCAAGTCTAATGTATATAGATTATATACATTAAACTTGCAACTTATTTTATATGTTTTGAATAGCGAATAATATTGGGAATCGATCTCTTGTCATCATATCAGCCTATTATAGCGCACTACCGAGTATAGGTCTTCGCCAAAAGTCTCCGAGAGCTAAGATCCTGAACCACCTGCATCCACCGACTTCCGGTATACATAAACAGGGCGCCACAACATCTTATTGCAGTATAGGTATAAAAAATTATGTTTTAATGGCGCAGGGCTGAGTACATTACGAATGTCATGGATAAAATTACTCGGAGCGTTATAAAGTATTAGTGATTGCAATCATTAGAATTAAATCGATTATTGAAATCAAACGATAATAAAATCTTATCCAACCATATTAATTGTAACGATCGCGATTGATGTACTATTAATTTTTACAAGAAAAAAAAACTTGTTTAGTATCAAAAATGCTAAATAAGTATGCAGTATCCACGAACGTTAAAATTCAATATCCAGTGAGTCGGATCAAACAAAGGACCCGGGTCACGGCCTAAACCAATACTTGACGGATTGACACATGATTCATATAGACACGCCTGTTTGCTACCTAGGCTGTAAGAGAAAAAAGTACGGTCCATAAAAATTAAAAGTAAAACTGAAATTTACTGCTTTTGTCGTAACACTAAACCTAGTGACAAGATCATTTGACATTGGCCACAGCAAATTTCTCTTTCAAGAACACATGGAAATAGATCGGGACGCGATCGTTCGTATCGCATTGCGTGTAACGTTACTTGGACATTGACGTATTACATAACGAACAAGGACGGACAGCAAACCTACCGAGATTGCGATGCATTAACCGCATATTATAAATACCGGCGACCCGCATGCGAACGCCTTTTAAAAAAAGGTCAATAAGTAACAATGAGGACAAATTGTATTTGATTAAGTCTGAAAGGCGTACGAAGCATAATTAATACATTTCTCAAATAAGTATGTAGAAAAACTCCATATTATTATTTTATTTTAAAGTTTAGTAGAGCGCTAAATACACCTTTACTATAATATAGCCGAATAAGATATGAAAAATATGTATAGAGTAACCCTGCAATGAATCAGGGGTTATTTCTTTTTTTTATGCACTCGCGCGGACGAGCATCGGCCACCTGATGGAAGTGGTCCCGACCCCGTAGACATAGCAATACCAGTGGTATCGCCACCGCCTGCCTATCGTAAGACATAAGGTGTTAAGTCTTGTTTCCCGTAAATACGCTGCTACGGTGCACTTCAAACGGAACGCAGTAATGTTTCACACTACGCTTCGCGGCGAAATAGCACCAGTGGTACCACAGACGGTCTCCAAACGGGACCTACCCACTATATCGTATGTTTGCATTGTGGTATACTGTCACTTATGGATTGCATTTCGCGAGAATTGATCAGAAAGGACTCTCTCTTGGTTGTCACGTGTTATTTTGTTTACATATATTCCAAGTCTTATTTGGCAAAGCTGCTGTGGCTGTAAACGGATATACTTTATATATTGTTGCTCCTATTCTTCTTTTCCTTCATCATGGATCAGGGGCTAATATTCAAACTAGTATCCAGTTTTATTTTCAACGAATTGAATCTAATTCGACACTCAAAAGGTGTTTTTACCTACATTTGATGAATAGATCAGACATGAAATTATTTTATGGCTCTAATATACGATATATATAATACGGTTTTTAAAATCTGGAACGAAATACATAAAACGAATACAAGTCATCTTAATTTATGGTCAATCCACTTTGCAATAGCTAGTAAACCGGAACCGGAAGGAGTTCGAACGGAAGGGCCTCAATCTAGTTACCAAATATACAATAATATTTTAAAATAGAATACTAAAAAGTATCATCAAAGAGTAGGTACCCAAATCGAACATGTTCACCTCCTTCAATGGACAGAATAACTTATAAGAATGAAGATAATAAAAATGAAGTTACTCAAATAAATTACAGTAATACGAAAGGTAAAATCGGGATCATCATCAGCCTTCTGGTAGTCAACTGCTGGACATAGGCCTCCCTTATGCACGGTTTCTCCGTTAAGGGGATTTTCGGACCGTATCCCACCACGCTGGTCCAACGCGGGTTCGTGGGTAAATATAAATTACCGTAAATGGTGCGTAATAAGAAGATGGTGGGAAATCGAAAATAGAATATCGAAAATAACGTCATATACATGAAAAGGGGAACGTCATTCACAAGTGTGATAAGACTGGCAACGCACGGGAGTGGCCCTTGTCTTCTAATGCGTTATCTCTCATATCTTCAGTTATATTGATTTAGTGACCTGACACATACAACTGCTATCACTCACCGCCAAAATACCTAGACCTCTACGTATCTATAATGCCTTTACAACACAACAATTAATTTAACACTTTAAATCCACTAAGTATTAAGTAACACCACTATAGGCGTAGTAGGCTCTGTCCGTGTTGGTCTTAGATTTTTTAAATGGATTTTCCGGGATAATAGTAGCCTAGGTTACTCAAGGTGGATGTAGCTTCGTAATGGTGAAAGAATTCATTCACTACAAAGATTTACTCTTTATAATATTGGTAAACATATTGATGTAATTAAATCGAGATTTTCACTTTCTGTGGTGCTTTGAGGCCGTCACAACTAATTTTGACGTGTACCCAAGCCAAATGTACGATGGAAGTTATGCAAACAATACGCCACCATGATTTATCATTTCAGCGGTTTAATCATTAAATGTGCCGAACGTTTGGGCGCTACTTAAGTTAGATGATAGATTTTGTTTACATAAATTCCAACTCTTTTTGGATGGGATATAAATTTCGGTGTGTCATTTACAGATCAGATCAGATCAGGTTCAGATTTCTATCTACCTGCATTTAACCCGAGCGAAGGGTTATACGGAATCAATGTAAAACACATCCTTGACAAGCGAGTGCCATTCCTATTCAAGGCTTGTTACTGAGATGTCAATCGCGAAGCGGCAATCAACCCAATATAGCCTCACATAAGAAGCTACTTAGCTGTCATAAGGCAATTACTTTTATTAATTCCTATATACATTGAGTTTAGATTGTTCGGTTACTAAAAAAATGTTCCTAACACTTTTCTTATTCGAAATCACTCTACTGCGAGAGAAATATTAAAAGAAGTAATAGTTGACAAGTCTCTTCACTGCAATATATAAAACACAACCTTGTTCACGGCGAAATAAGAGCAACTAGACATTTTGACCCACTTTAAATGCTATAATTATGTGATCATTCTGTTCTAAAAGTCACGCGTAATTATTTTAACGAGCAGTCTGAAACTATCGGGTACATAAAAATAAAAAAGGTCTGTAGAATATTTAACAAACATTGATTTATGAAGCTGAAATGTTTTCTGAGCAATCATTTTTGTATTTTTGCCATTAAATAAACTTAAATGTCAAAAATATGAATAGAATGAATTTAATCAATAATACTCAATGCAGTATTACGTATTGCTTATTATTAACTAGCGACCCGCCCCGACTCCGCACGGGTGCATTACTGCTATCTGTAAAATCTATGAAACAATATACAAATTCACCAGCGTTTCTCTGCAATATTATGAATGAGATATACATATAAACCTACGTCTTCAATCATTCTATCTATTAAAAAAATCGCATCGAAATCCGTTGCCTAGTTTGATAGATTTAAGCATACATAGGGATGTAGCGTCTTTGTTTTATACTATGTAGCGATTAGTGACTGACATCTAGCTGGCGGTTCTTTAATAAAAATGATAGAACAATCATTATATTATATCTATTGGTTTAATTGACCGACTTCCTAAAAGAAGGAGGTACTCGATTCGGAGCGTGTTTTTTTTTTATTATATATGTTACCTCGTTGCTCCTAGCTCTAACTTATTTTATAGTTAGTTAATAGGATGGGCATGTATAAGTCGGTCCTGTGCCTTTTTTCTCTCCAGTCATGTAGGACATCGGTCTCATTGGGTTTTGTGAGCATAAAGGAATAGAGGGTGCACTTGTATTTAAGCGTACGCTTGCGCACTTCAATATCTCCAGTTGGCTAATCTCTAACATAGATCAGCCGCCGGAATTGATTTGGAGGACATTATTATATAGTTTTAAAGCATCCATATAACAGCTTACCAATGTCTACTAGGGGAGGTTTGTCCCTCCCTCTGCGTAAGCAAAGGAAGCATTCCGGCGATCTCATCGATCCATGGTTTAAATCGGCAGGCAGCCCAGTCGGTGTGGTCTCAACCAGCTCATAGCCACTTGGTACAGTCTCCCCTAGGCTCGGGAACACAACACCTGAAACAAATATAGTATTAGCACATGAAACAAATATAGTATTATGAAAGTACCTAACTGTGCTGTTTTTAAAAGAACCTGCAAAATATACTCTTGACTACTAAATTAAAGTTACAAAGTTGTTTGCCTACAGGATTTACTCCTCTGGTTTGTAAAGTATGGGCAATATAATAGGCACTTCTAGCAAACCTAATTTTTTCAAGATAATGCACTAAATGTTATATGCAGGGTTTTTATAAATTTTTAACTCACCAAAATAGAAACATTGAACAACTATTTATTACTTAATAAGAATGTGCCACAGCTATAAAATCCAATTATTAAAAATTTATATATTAGGATTGACTATTTTAACTGTTCTGTAACAAAGTAATAGTAATTTGAAGAAAAACGGCACAATCAGTTTCACATCAGATAATTAAATATGTAATAAAATATGAATCACCACCGTTTTTAAGTAATAAAAGTTGTTAAATAGTCTTCTATCACTTTTTAAAAGCTCTAAATCTTCATTTAATAAATATACTCTTAAGGTAAATTGTTCTATTAAAGGCTTTTATAAAATAATTTGCTTTTATGTTTGAAGGACCGAGAATCTATTTTTCCAGTAGATGGATTTAACCAGACCAATTAATCATTATTAAGATACTTATCACTTTTTTTGTTTCAAAACCAGTTCACATACTATATTAGACTATGGTCTTCAAGAAAACAATATAACCCATAGCAACAGAGAAGCAACATGTGGCAGTGCAGTTCAACAATGCTTACCATTGAGAATATCAACGCCTCCATAGCGTAGTGAAACCAGAGATTGTAGGTTTGAATCCTGTAGGGACTCAACAAATTTTCATTGTTGTTTCCTAGTCGGTAAGGGTAATTTGGGCCAATCACCCAATTTTATGAAAAGTAAGATGATCCATGCATTGGATGGGCATATAAAAATTCGGTCCAACCAACCAACCCACATTGGACCAGAGTGGTGGGATGAACCCCCTATGTCCAGCAGTGGACTATTATAGGCTGATGATATATGTATGTTTGTACCATTGAGATGTCAAACACTAACTCTATACACATTTTTTAATTAAAACCACATGTGATGCCTTTTTATTGCAATTAGTAATGTTGATATGACAACTTATTTGCCTCAGATAGACTTACTTGCAAAGTGATATTAATGTGTATAAAGAGTTTAAGATATAAGCAATATTTAAAAAAAGTTTATTGTTAAACAAATTGAACTGATAGATATTCTAATTTCATAGGTACCTGGATAACCCAATAACTTTGGAACTAATTTTCGCCTGTTCATGTATATGTATAAATAAATAGCAATAGATTTAGATATCTCGCACTATGTCCTCACTTTTATACCAATTATAATTATTTCAATGTCATGTTAAGTTGACATTCTTATATTTGAACGGCAATAAACATTGTTTTCGCGACACAAAAATCTACTTAACTAGTCAAAATACTTTTTAATAACAATATTATTACAAACCAATATCTGTTATGGGCGCTTTACAGCTATATCCTTTCAGGTGTCCAGAATCTGATTCATCTAGTAACTCTGGTTTAACTGGCAAACCAGCCACAACAAAATAATCTGCTACTCGCCGTTCATCCATTATTATGGGCCACTATAGAACTATCTGCAAAAATTATGATGAAATACAATATTTACATAAAAACATTTCGTACAGTAAAAACATCGTATGATAAAAAGAAAAATAAAAAAATAACCTGTCTGAATACTAAAGGGCATTATAATTAACACCAGTTTAAACGATAAGGATATAAATGCTTTGTTATCCAATACTCATTGACATGTTTAAATAAATTTTATTACGCAAAACTAGAAAATTGTTAAAACACGAACTCCAATTCTGATGAAAGATGAAAACTTACAATAAACGTACAGATAAGATACAATAACCATATTTTTTTGGCTTAGCAGATTAAAAAGAAATTAAGGTGTTTTAATTTTTTTTATGCTTATATGTAACAGCAAAATTATTAAACACCTAATATGGTAATTGTAAAATCTGCATCTTAATAGACTTTTCTTGTAATTTTTGATACATAAATAAACTAGTATGTGACTAAAATAGAGTAATTTTTCTGAGTACATCTTATATATTAGGATTTCTCGTGAACGTGAATATTGGGTCTCTTTTTACAAGGGACCTCCTGGGGAAGTACAACCGCAGTGGTTATTTCTACCGCATATCAGTAGTGTAAACACAACTGTCTCTCGGTCTAAAGGGCACCATAGCCAGAGCAATTACTAGTTTACCGAGACTTAACATCTCTAGTCACAAGGCACTGAACCGTTTTACGCAGCTTTAAGTATGGGCAGGGCGTATCACTTACCATCAAGTAATAATAAAGTCATCCCTTAAACCATGAAAAAAGAAAAAAGTCTCGATATAGGAAGAAATTAGTAAACATGACTTTAAGAATTATGCGATACTGTAATCCTTTTTAATAAGAGGTCCTCTATCTTCAAAATATTTCCAGAAGGTATTGTTATAAAAATGGTATATTATAAAATTCGGGTATGTATATTGGAAAAGAAGAAGAGAACTTATTTTTTTAAAGACAAAAGTAAAAAGACCTACGATCATATATGGAGTTACAAAACATATGATGTGGTCTTAGATGGAGAAAGCGCTAGACCATATCCATTGCACTGTATTTCTCGGCATCACAATAGATTCTAAACTGCAATGGGGCCCTCATATTCATAGACTGGCGAGTAAACTTAGCTCAGCGGCTTATGCAGTCAAAAAATTAGACAACTAACCGATGTTGAGGCAGCCCGTTTAGTATATTTTAGTTATTTTCACAGTATAATGTCTTACGGCATTCTACTGTGGGAAAGCGCATGATATTAATACTATTTTATAATTCAAAACCTGGGCCAAAAATCGCTGAGAAAAATGTTTACAGAAATCAATGTAATGACTGTTTTTCTAAATACATATTTGAAAATATTATATTCGTTCATAAACATAAAAATTAATTAGTAAAACATTGTGACACACATAATGTAAATAGTAGGAATAAGCAAAATTATGTTTTCCAAAACTAAGATCCAAGAACAATGAAATCTTTCATGGGAACTCATGTATACTCTTCTACAATAAAATACCAGAAAACGTTCAGCTTTTATCTGTAAATAAATTTCGAAAAGTTCTTAAGGAAGGTTTGTGCGTTAAAGGATATTATTGTTGTAATAACTACTTGATAGCATACCCTGGGAATTAACTGTTCGCTCCAGGCTATTTCAAAGTAGTAAAATGTAGGTTTTATGTAAAAATTTCTAAAATTTATTGGAGAAAAAGGAAAAAAGTCCCTGCTGAGTTTCTTACGCCGGTTCTTCTCAGGTCAGAGGCTTCCATTTCTGAACCGGTGGTAGATTATTTGACAATCAATAAGAAAGTGTAATGCTTCCACATTGAATAAAGATATTAGACTTTGACTTTGTAAAGTCGACAGTTGTATTATCCTTCCAACGCATGGCAATCCCGCCCCGCGTGGCAACGGACAGCGCCAGAGCCGACTCCGAACGCACAGCGGCCCGCCGCTGCCTCAGACGCTCAGCATGCTAGCCACAGCAATAGCAATGCTCAGTGGGAAACAAGATGCATCACTTTTTATATATTCGCTGGCTATTTGATTGACTGCCTCCGTAGCCTAGTGGTATAGGCGTTTGCTTTAGAAACCGGAGGTCGTGACTTCAAATCCTGTGGGGACGCAACAAATTTTCATTGTAGTTTCCTAGTTGGTTAGGGCAATTTGGGCCCATCACCCAATTGTCTGAAAAGTAAGATGATCCACGCATCGGTTGGGTATGTAAAAAGTCGATCCACCCACCAACCCGCATTGGACCAGCGTGGTGAGATACGGTCCAAAACCCCCTAATGGATAGGGGTATATTAGGGGAGGCCTATGTCCAGCAGTGGACTATCAAAGGCTGATGGTGATGATTTGATCTAGACGACTTTAATAATGCCGTGACCAACTTTGCTGCCGCCGGCAACGCAATTGCTATTTCGGTATTGTTGATAATACAAATATTTAGTAACGATCTTAAGGCTAAATAAATTGCGACACCCACGCAGTAGTCACACACACCCTACACTTAGTAGTGTAAGACAATACACACAAATGACATCGGCCCGACCGGTGAGGTCAAACTTACACGCTTTCCTGTATAATACTAGCTTAACACCACATTAGATAGGAGCGTTGATGGAACGCTTTAAGAAGTGGTAGAAATGTTAGTTAGTGCTCTTTAAGCTATAAAAACTTATGCTCAAAAAAGCATTTAGAGCCCACCGAGTGACTTTACTGCAAGTCACTTGGTATGGTTGGGAGACGCGCCTGTGCCAACGGCCTCCCTCTACACTCGACATGTTCTTAACGGTTTTCAATTCAAAGAGTTGAATTGTATTCCTGACAATCCCGTATAACACTATTTCATTTCGTTTGTCCATTATTTACTCTATCTCTATATTGCAAAATAAATTATTAGTATATTTTATTTTGCAATATAGTAGAATAAGTGAGACAAGAAGTGGCGCAGTGTTTACGCTTTTATAGATTTGATATTTTTGAGGCCGTCGTTAATACTAGACTCGATCTTCTTTTTTGATTTCATCTGGCTTCTAAAGTTTCTCCGTTCCAATTAAACTGAAGTATCCGTCAGAAAAATGAGAACCGTTTTTGTGATTGTGTGTGTTTGAGCTGCCTTGGTATCAATACCAAAAAGGTGCTCTAGAACCCGGATTATGTTAAAAATCATTTCACATAGACTTGCTTTACCCACACAGAAGAGTACAGTAACACAAATTCCGTCCTCCCACCAGGGTATGAAAAATGCCACATTCCCCGCCCGTTTGGTACTGAAATAAAGAGAACCGTTAAACGTAACACTCAACACGGAATAGACTTTTATCAAAATTTAACATTCTTTATATTACATCTTTTATGTATTATTCATGAGGGTACTGCAAGAAACATTAGTAGTATAATTGCTATGTAGCGTAACTGCTGCGTCATAGACCTCGGACGTGTAACAAAGACTTTCCCGCTTTACTCTGCTTGACGACGTTAAATAACAGACAGTGAAGCTGTGACCCTTTGATGCTAACATAAAGTTTATTTTCGAAGCGCGGATAAATTGACGTTTCTTATAATGGCTAGTAAAATGCATGTGTACGTTATTGTCCTCTTTTGGCTTTTACCTACAGGACGGTTAAAATGCGATGTAAATCGATAAGGCTAATATCCTAGATTAATTGAAATCGAAAGCGGAAATTCGTAAAATACTTTGTTTATTTACTTAGGATGTGTTTTTTATAAAAGTTGTACCATAAATGTTACATTAGTTAGTTATTAAAAATCAATTAACAGATATGAACTAAAAAACGCAGGTAATAGAATACTATTTTAATTAAATATCTATAACAATTTCTTTTTGCGCGTTTGTTGATGGGGTCGGTATTCCATTAGTCTCTGGGTTGCTCAGAGTTGAATTTATTTGAGCTCCTGATAAAAGTAAACATATTGCACCTTCTAATTCACTCGCTCTTTTACATACATCTATTTCTTGCATGATTTCTTCTTTGAGTGAATGATATAACCAGAGGTTCTGTTCTGAAAACAGCTTAATTTGGTTATCAAACACATCTACAAAAACATTGACAGCATCAATAATAGTTCTCGTAAACCTTGTTTCACCAAGATTTTTCTTGAAGAACCTTAGCAATGCACCAATATCTTTTTCTGTAATTTTATCTATAGCAACATGTAACACCTTTCTGCGAAGCATCTCTTGTAATAATGCTATAGTTTTTTCTGGATATTTTGACACTACATATGATTTAAGGACTGCAGATAATGCTTTGTCAAACTCCATTTTTCTGAGATGTTTCTCGAATTCTGGAGTTTTGTCTGCCTTGTCTTGTTTAACCACAGTGTCGACAGATGACACATAATCAGTTGGCACATGGTCCGGGGCAAACTTATACAAGCCTTTCTTTTCTTCAGCATGCCTCAGTGGTTGGTCTCGCTTCCTGATAGATATCACTCCATCTATCATTCCAACTGCTAAGATATCATCATTGTCAGATATGGCCATACTGAGGATCGCATTAGGAAAGTCGATATTATGAACAACCTTGAAAGTCGAGATATCAAATATTTTAACATGCCTATCGAGAGAAGCAGACATGAGTCTGCTGCTATTGCTTGATAATCTTAATGCTGTAACTGTTTTATGATGTTGGGAGATGTTTGCTAAAAGTTTACCCCCATTGAATATGTCCCACACTTTAATTTCTGTTCCACCAGCACTAATAAATAGGCCTCCAGAAGGTATAAAAATGGTTGACTCGACAGGGCTTCCATGATTGACTGTGAGGGCTGGCTCATGGACTCTACAATCATACAACTTAACAGCATGATCATAACCACCAGATAAAATGAGATTTGGCGACACTGGACTAGGAGCACCAGCCCTTACATAATCCGTGTGTTCTGAAAAGCTTTGGATTCTTTCCTCAGTGGCTATGTCCCAAAGGCCTACAGATTTATCATCTGAGAAACTGATGACTTTATTTTGATCATTTGTAAAAAATGTTCTGTGTACCTGTAAATAGTAAAATTTTATAACCATATTATTAAAAAATTTAAATTACGTAAAAATAATATTCAATAATTGTTTTAAAAAACACATATAGACAGAGTTATAGCAAATTAATTTTACCTCTATAGAAAAAAATCAAGAAGTTTTAGGCTAATGTAGATAATTGAAAGCTGTACTGCCACAACTTCATTTATACAAACTTCCTTAACTAATTAAATCACACTTTAAGCTGTATGCTGATATATAATAAAAGGTAAAACCAAACGCACAGGTCCAGTGTGGCCATTGAATACACGCAAAACATTCTTTGATTGCACATCAAATAATTTAACAGCTGCTTCCTCACTACCCGCAACTAACAGTCTGCCATCCTTTCTAAAACAGCCACCGTAAGCAGCCTCCAAAAACTTTGAGATGTTCTTCGTTACAGTTTTTGTAATGGGATCATAGATCTGAAATTTTAAATGTTTTAATTTATCTATAAACATTTGCATTTATATAAATATTATATGACTTATTACAGCAGTCTTAGAGGATGTCTTCAGGCAATTTGATTGGACAGACCATGGTCTCAAAATAAATGGTGTGTATCTTACAAACTTAAGATTTGCGAATGCCATATTCTTGTTTGCAAAGTCAGCCAAAGAACTGCAAGGAATGTTGCTAGATCTGGACACATGCATTAAAAGGGTTGGCCTTAATATGAATATGTCCAAAACTAAAGCCATGACCAACAGAGCCCAAGAATCAATTAAAATAAACAACACAGAAATAGAATATGTAGCAGAATACACATATCTAGGGCAAATTATCACCACAGACAACATATCTAGCAAAGAAATTGAAATGTGTGTAGGCCATGCATAGAACAAATATTGGTCTTACAAGAAAATAATGAAAGACAATCATATCAATGCGGCTCTTAAAGGCAAACTCTTTAATGCCAGTATCCTCCCTATATTAACTTACGGCTGCCAGACATGGGCTTTAACAAAATCCCAGCAAACTAAACTACAAACCTGCCAGAGGGCTATGGAAAGGAGCATGGTGAACTAAAGTGTGTGGCTAAAGTGGAAGTGGGCAGGACATCTAATAAGGGGAAAAGAAAAATGGAGCCAGTCCTTAACCATATGGTACCCTCGAGATGGCACAAGAAGAAAAGGGAAACCACTTGAAAGATGGCAGGATGACCTAGTAAAGACAGCCGGGAAAAGTTGGACAAGAATGGCAAGAGATAGGGACAATTGGAGAGAGATAAAGGAGGCTTTTGCCAGAGGCGAACAGGAAACTGTTATTTATGTTATTAGTTAATTAAAATAAGTGTTATTGTGCTAATTTATCTTTATGTTACTACACATTTCAACTTATTTTACTTAATACTTGTTATGTTAAATTAATTTTACTGTACTATTTCTTATGTTTTCTAATGAAGAGGCTATAGATAAATAAAAAATAAAATATGACTTATTAAGTTATATTCAATGTGTTTTGCAGCGAGACTTCTTCTTCTTAAAGTGACATCTCCTACCGGAGGTCAGCGATCATCATTGCAATGCGTACTTTATCAACGGCCGCTCTTAATAAAGAACGAGTGCTCAATGTGAGCCATTCGCGGAAGTTTCTGAGCCACGATGTTTTACGTTTTTATGCAATAGTTACACTTTAATACAGTTAATTAACATTAGTACTCGATCTAAAGTAAGTCAAATGTCAAACATGTATGAAATGCATAAACATTTATTTCCGAATCAAACTTATTAATGGAATGTTGAGTGATACACCGATTTCTTATGTGCTTAGTTGTCCATGTCAAAGCAAATTTTAAAAATATAAATTTTAATGCTATACCTGTATTCGGACAGAACATGTTGCTGCAAAATAATAAGGCTCTACAGGACTGAAATCCAAGTAGTCGATGGCTCCAAATTCTTTGACCAATACAGCTTGCTGAAAAAAATTCATTTAAACCAAATATAACATTGGAAAATAATCTGATGGGAGATATGCTAGACTTTATGAATTTTATTAAACATTGCAAACATCTTACCCCTAATTTTTTCCAATATATGTTATCTTCAGTAAGCACTGATGCCGGCTTTTGAAAAACAGATTTATTAGTTTTTTTAAATGGGTACGAAATGTGTGCCATTTTTATTTTACTTTGAGTTTTAAACAATAAAAAAGGATATTATGCCAAAAAAATTGCCATATATTATTTCTAAGGTTGTTATTGTTTTGCTATACTTAAAAACATGCTCATTTGACGTTTGTAAAAATGACAGAATTCTGTAGCACGTGTTGCAAAGATCAGGGTGCGATCTAGAAGTAGCTCGTTCACAGCTACAAATTACTCCCTATCAGATTTTTTGATTTAATACTACTTCTGTACTTTTAGAAGAAAAATCTAATACAGAATATTATGAAATATGCATAACTAAAAATTGGTATTGTTTAATTATCTCTAATTAAATATTGTTATGTAGTTTTTTTAACAACGAAATAAAAAAGCAACCACATATCATAGCATAGCAATATTTAATAGCAAATTAAGTGAAAAAAGGTAATTTAAATTGTAAAATAAATAAAAGTAATATTATACTTTTAGTTAGTTTACATATTTTAATTTTTTATCTATACCAAAGATAAAACTCTTTTTTGTTTCGATGTTTGCATAAAGACAGTTGACATGTATAGATAATTATTCATAAGAGTTAACAAACTAAATAAGAAAAGAATATTCAAATAGAACGAAATAATGAAACAAATAATGATTTTAATATTAATTTTCATACAAAAGGATTTTATTTGCGTATTGTTGCTAGTTAAAATATAATGTAATTTTTTTAAAATAAGAGATGTCGCCTCTAAGTTTTGGCAACAGTTCTTAGATGGCGTTCAACAGTGTTTTATTTATGTTTCATAATTTTTTAGCGGTTGCATATTACATACATATACCTTGTGTTTTCATTTAATATCAAGTAAAATTGCAATATTTGATACGTTACTAATTTATACATTTTTATGTTAAACTCTTATTGCTAATTCATTCACCTAGTATAACCAAACATTTGCATATTTATGTTTACCAAGAAGGTGGTTGTAGTTTTGGCTATTGATTTTTTATAGTAATATTTATTTGCTGAAAATTTTATAATTTCTTATTTAAAAATATGTGAGTACTTTTTGTGGGCACGCATCATAAAAATGTGCTATCATTAATTTCCCCAATGCGCAAAAAGAAGTGTAACTTTAAAAAATGGGCTTCTATTGGTATCGTCTACGCGAGTTAACCAAAACGTCGTCACAGGTACATTTTTTACCCGTCCATCCGGTTTGACTCGTTTTCTCGATTTTTTACATACATATTATAATTGTAACTATCATAAAGTGTTCGTCACGAGTTTTAAACTTTATTCGACATTGGCAAAACAGTTACGTGATCTGTTGGTGTACTTGATTACTTTCGTGATGTTAAGATATTATCATACCCTAAAATGTTTAGCACCAAACTCTTAAAATGCCTATAGTTAGCGAGAGTGGCGGTGTCAATTTGGGTCATGTATTAAAGAACGGCGTGACCGGTATATAGTTACTGTTATTTTACAAAACAAGTTTGGTAAAATTGGTTACAAGAATTGTCTTTCTTTTTGAGCTGTTTATACCGTATTTAGTACCAAAACTATACCTGCTATCAGGTGAAATTAATATAGACAAACTCAAATCGATCATTCTTACAGGTTAAACATTGTGTTAAAAGCCATTTATATTTAACTTCAGATTTGACATTAATATTGCGGTAATATAGACAATTCAGAGTGCAAAACAATTTTTCACACCAAATGAGAATAGCATATTTCATAGTCATCATCAAATCATGGTAACTCGTACAAGATTAGCATTGTATTGAGAGTCGTCGATTGGCGGCAATGGGGGTTAATCGACCAAATGAAGTATTGACTTCATTAAAAAGCACAAAATAATGGTTATATCTTCCGCATTCAAAACAAAGTTTATTTTATAAAAAATAGGATAATATACATTTGTTCAGTTATAGTTAAGTTAGCTATTGTTTCCATTTGACTAAAATTTCACCTCTGCCGTTGTGCTATGCGTAATTTGCAGACAAATAATAAAAAATAGTGACAACAAAGTGGAAAATCCCGTTAAAATCTGAACAGCCATTCCAGAGATTAAACAGGAAAACAGACAGACAGACAGAAAGACAAAATATATTAAAATGTTGTTTTGTGATATGTATTGGTTATATTTCAAAATGTTATTATTTAAAAATGGTTATTTCATTGTTAAAAATGGATTCTTCAATTTTCTTTATTTCAATAGATTATTTACAGTAACGCACTTACATACGTTAGATAATAGTAGATAGTACTTTGACACGTTAGTGCGTTATTTTACACAATAATTCATAACAGAATGATTATTTGACATTAATTCTATCCACGACTGTTTTTAACTTTATTAGTGCTTTCTTAATACTTTTCGCCAGTAAAGAACAATAATGTTCACCAACATTCACCAGTCTATAAGAAAACCCGATTTTGTAGCATATCAACGTTACCATCATTACATGGGTAACTCTGGCACACATAGAACCATTAATAAAAAAACAGCAATGATTATATTTTGAAATCCGGGTAACCTTGGTTTATGTTTTTGTTCTAAAACGGAATAAAACCATAAATTTTTATGTTTTCATATATTTTACAAATTATCAATAATCAGTCTCTGGCATTTGGCTTTGTTATACTTATTCCAAATAAGCTTCAAAATATCTTCAAAAACACGTTTCAGGCAATATTTTTGCATAAACAAATAAGGAAGAAGCTAAACTATTAAGAAAAAGAAGGACAATTTGTCAACACTTGAGCGTAAAATTTCTATTTACTCCACAATACTATAATTATAGCAAATCGTCATCAATTGTAAGCTTTTTTATCCTGATTTTACTGTGGATATTACATCTTAATAATCTCACTGGCATTTCATTTGAAAATGACTGTATAATACAGCTTTGACAACTTGTTACCAAAATAAATCAAAACTAGTTTAAAGCCAATGTTACCTGAACCAATCAAAGCTGACCAGATTGACTGTACTTGGAACGTTATTTTATTTTTGTCGGGTAAATTAGAGACGCAAATTTTGTGAATACAAAACAGACTTGGTACGCTAATTTACAAAACGAGATATATGTGGGAACAAAATACGTTCTCTCGCACAAACAGTATAATGCCGTTTTAGTTACGCTTCGTGTAAGGTTTTAAATCATTTAAGACTGGTAGTTTGCTCCATACTGCTGCATTTAAGAGTAAATTTATCTGCTAAATTTTTATTTAGTTACTTCGTGCTTTATTGCAATGAATTGTTAGGAATATAGGATTTTTATGCTTGAACCAATTTATTCTCGAAATTGGTGTAATTAAATAACCCATGGCAAATTAGTGTCAAATTCACAACAACAATTTGTCACCGACATGCCAATTTATCGAACAAATCATTAATGGAAGTCATTAAGTGACAGTCGATATTAAGCTATTTATAAATGGGGATATATAAAGGCGATATAAACCCTAATGGATAGGGTGTATTAGGGAGGCCTATGTCCAGCAGTGGACTATCACAGGCTGATAAAAATGTGTCCACTTACTTATGTTTTGAAATGATTAAAGAGACACAATAATAATATTTTATGCATAAAGTTCTAACTTTGCTATTGGTAAAATACCTAGGTAGCTCTATTTCTTCCCTGTCTTACAGCGTTTGCTTCCTTGAATGATTTGGTTAAAATATATTTTACTATTTATGATGTTGTATTAACATAAAAGATAGCAAAATATATTTTTTGGGAAAAGCAAATTTACGAAAGGCCCAGTGCTTAATATATCTAAACATTTTATAAATACTTAACAAAAATATATGTGTACAATCGAGACAAATATTGTTTAATTATTTTCATCATTTTAATTATTTTAATTAGATTCCAAGCACGCAAATAATTAATTAAATTCATATTATAACATTACTTATATTACGTTAGAATTTATCTCTTAATGAATACCAATTATCGCAATTAGCGTGATCAAAAGCGGAACGGGGTGTTTTTTTATTTTGATGGATCTCGTGCTCTGTGGAATTAGCCTATGAGAACATAACGGGTTTTGGGGCCCGTTGGCGCTCCCGATAAGTGACTTAACTGCACCAAGGGCCCCCAGACGGGGAGCCTCGGCATGGGCCGTCACTTTTCTGGTACCCGTTAGCATGCTAAATCGAGGGCTACCCAGGTGGGCCGACGCCTCGGCTCGATTCAGACGCTTTGCAATGATAATTTAATAGCTAGAAGAGCTCTATCTAAACTTTACTACTACCACTTCTTAAAGCGTTGATGCTGGAAGAAGAAGTGGCGCAAGAAACTTCAGCAACCCTATCTAATATGGTGTTAAGCTACAGTGTCATATAGCAAAGGGTGTGTAAGTTCGACCTCACCGGTGGGGCCGATGTCATGAGTGTGTGTGTTTGTCCTACACTCTAAGTGTAGGGTGTGTCTGGCTACTGCTAGGGTGTCGCTACCTAAGCCTTAAGGGCGTTAATAAGATTCTTGTATTTTACAAGCAATGAAAACCTAGCCATAGCGTCGCCGGCGGCGGCGGCGAATGCATCTGCTGCTTGATTAAATTCATCTAGATCAAAGAGATCTAGCGATTTTAGAAAAGACGCGCAATTGTTGCCAGTGCTGCCATTGCTATGGCTAGCATGCTGGCTATTTGAGGCGGCGGCGGGCCGCTGTGCGCTCGGAGTCGGCTCCGGCGCTGGCTGTTGCCACGCGGGGCGGAACTGCCAAGCGTTGGAAGGACGGAGGGTGGGAATGCGGTGTTGTTGGATGGGATTGGTGGTCGCCTGGAAGAGGCTTCCCTTGGGATTGCAGGAACTCTGCGTTTTGGCGCCTTAGGGCAGCCGAGGTAGTTGGCAGTTTCGCTGGGATTGCGGCAGTTGACGCACGCAGGAGGTTCAAAGGTGGCGAGGATTTTTATCCTTGGGTCTGGGACAGGAGGATTTAATTCTTTGATAGCAGAGCTATCTCCGAGCATGGGATCTTCTTAGGCAGCCCTTTGACCACTGTCCTAAGTACGCGCTCATCCGGTATCGCGAATGTGTGATATTGGTGTTCCTTTTCCCTAAGGAATAAGGTCACCTTTCTAAAATCGTCAGGATTTTCTAATTGTAATTTGATCCCCTGATTGCCATCAGAGGCCTCAAATTTGATATTATTTGACAGGGCCGAGCGAATCTCGACCCACTTCTCCTTTTCGCGGAGGTATATCGGCGGTAGGCGTTTCCTATGGAGCCGTGCCTGAAAGGAGGCTGGCGCGAGGCTGCCTAGGATCGGCGGGATGACGATGATCGACAGACCCCATCCATGGGAGTTTCGTCGCCTGGGAGGACGACGGTTTGGGAACCTACGTCAGGCTTTGCTGCCTTGACGGGAAGGATGGGTACAGGTGATGAGGTGAACGGGGTGTCTATGACTTATGTTCTATTGGACTGACGCAAGCGCCAAAGGAAATATTCCTAGAACCTTGTTTATCATCTAAGCCTTAGTCTATCGACATTTTACTTTATAGAAATAATAAATAATGATATTAATATTTAAAATTTTATAAAAACTCTCGAGTTAATATTCCGAATATCCGAATATTGATGTCATAGTTTATTAAAAACACTTTTTATTTTTATCGTAATTCTAGAGGTTTCAGGCACTTGTAGCAAAACATTGGACACTTTTCTGGTGGTAGGTCCGTTTTACAGGGCACCGACTGTTGGTACCACCACGACGCCAATTACTACCGCATAGCAGTAGTGTTAAATAACTGCTGTGATCCAGTTTAAAGGGCACCGAGACTTAACACCCTATGGCTCACGGTAGGCAGCGCGATGGCGATACCACTGTTATTGCTAATCTTTATGCGTGGCGGTGACCACTTCCCATCAGGTAACCGACTGCTCGTCTGCCTGCGTGGGCAATAAAAAATAATAAAAAGAATTTTGTTGTTTATCCAATACAGAAGGATGAGGGTTGCATAACTCCTTCCTCCTAAGAGAGAAATTATCGGAATTCGCTACTTTTGGCATATTCCGATGATTTCGTCAGAGTATATACATTTTGAAATCTTACATCTAAACACCATAACATAGAAACATCAAGAGGATTAAGATTACAAAACATGAAGTACTATAGGCTAAACACTGAATTTAGGATCTGTCTTTAATGATATGACACTGTCAAACACTTCACTTTTTTCAATGCATATGACATGAATTTTATGTCGTCAAGATTAATTTCACGCATGTTAACTATACGTGCGCTAGATAGGTTGCATTCGAGTGAAGTGCGGGTAGATTGATGACCGGAATTGGTGACACCGCAGCTCCTTCTCTGTGTAGACCCGCTGATGCAGAATCCGAATTCCGTTGATATCTAGGTCACAAGGCTCGTCGACAGACAGATAAGATACGTCCCAAATACAGAATATTTGGTTAAATCTTCGTCACATTGCTTGGTTACTATTGTTCTTAATTTGGTGAAGAGGATCCAATTGTCTGTATTTAATTTCTGGACCTTGACGTCTTCAATATGAATAGGATGCTGTTCGCAATAAGTAAGATTATTAGCGAATTTCATTAGCTGTTCTTCGCAAGTTTGCCCGGATATAAAACTTGGTTATCCTCAGTACACAGGAACTGATTTCCAGCGGCGAGCAAACGACATGGAGCTATGACCGGCTGGTACTTTTCACCTTTGCAACAGGTATGGAAATTTGGGAATACAGCTAGGGTTGTGTTTTAGGCTCAAGGAAAATAGGCAAGGAATACATTTTGAAATAATTGTATGTGCAATAATCCGTAAGTGGAACTTCCATTATAAACGTGATCTGGTTTTTCTTAATATAAGATTTGACAGAAATTGTTTCTTCCAATTTAACTAAATTTGATTCGTTAGGTTCATACACTAGCTTTCCGGATTGAGATATAAATTTTAAATGGTATAACAATTCTCTTTGTTTTCGTTTAACAATTGTTCGATTTGTAAATTGCCGTTTGATGTACTTTCGTGGGTAAAATTTAAATTTTCGTCTGGGTCGTGATGTTGAATAATCTTCAGGGGTTTCTTACAGTTAATTTGATTTGCTTCTCCGATGCGTTTTGGATAACTGTCTAAGCGACCCATGTGTGCAATTAACTTATGCAGTAGGCGTTCGCACGCCCGGTCCAAATTCTTTATAGTCAATTAAAGCTTCACCAGAATACTGATCGATGGGAAGCTTAACCCGATGTTCCGTTCGCGGTTGTAATTCAATAGTATAGTCCAGGTTCTTATTTATTATAGGTATGCACGCAGTTTTCGTCCTTAAGACCTGATGCTTTAGGTCGATTACTGCTTCAAGTTTATTTAGAAGGTCATTCCCTATGAGACCATCGTACCGTTTATCGACGTCAAAAACGTAGAATTTATTCCATTGGTTGCAATGAAATGTGGGCATAAGTGGAGCTTCCACTACTTCATTATGGAAACTGGAGGCGTGAGTGCTGACAACCTTAAAGGGTTCTTGTTTTATGTGGGTTGCAAAATAGTCTTTTATGGGACAATGTATACGCTACAACAAATCCCAGTAAACGTTCAGAATTTAACTGTTAATAAATTTAAAAAGTAGTACAGGAACGTTTATGTTAAAGGTTATTATGACATAAATGAATTTATAAATGATAACACAGCCTGGTAATGGAATGCTCGCTCCAGGCTTTTCAAGTATAATATACGTACTGTATGTAGCTCATAGGAAAATTTATATGTATATATTTGATAACTGCCTCCTAGCCTAGTGGTATAGACATGTGCCTTAGAAACTGGAGGTCGTGGGTTCGAATCCACGGGACTCAACAAATTTTCATTGTTGTTCCTAGTTGGTTAGGGCAATTTGGGCCGATCACCCAATTGTCTAAAAGTAAGATGATCCATGCGTCGGATGGGCATGTAAAGTCGGTCCACCCACCAACCTGCATTGGACCAGCGTGGTGGGATACGGTCCAAAGTCCCCTAATGGATGGAGGTGTATTAGGGAGGCCTATGTCCAGCAGTGGACTATCACAGGCTGATGATAATATATTTGATTATTTTAAAAGATGACAAAATAGGCCCACTGAGTTTCTTTCGCCGGTTCTTCTCAGATCGGAGGCGTCCTATTCGAACCGGTGGTAGCGTCCTTGACAATCAATAAGCGAGTGTTACACTTCTATATTGAATAAAGATATTTGAATTTGAATTTGAGTCATATGCCTTTTGCGGGCTTAGAAAAGATCGCGTACTGCCCGTATCTAGCATCATTTTCGCAGCGATTTTTTGTATGTATGGCAGTTTAAGCGTTGGATCACAGTTTAACTCTATTTCTTCTGATCTGAATTGGAGGCCGGTGCCAGAAAATTTTCGTCCTGCCCTAAATCGGATCGTGGTGTTTCGTGAAAACACTTACTGTCTGTATCCTATTGCAAAAGTCTAAATATCGGTTTTATTTTCATTGATTCTAATTCAATATTTATGCATTGCTCTGTTCTAGGGTCCCCAAAATGTTGTATTAGTAAACTCCTAAGATCTGACCAAGAAGAAATGTCTTCACGTTCTGATAACAAGGCGGCAGCTTCGTCCTTTAAACGACTTGTTATCGAATGGTACACGTATAAATTTTGATGCTCGCGATCTCTATATCTGTCAATCACATATTCACTTTTTCTAAGGAATAAATTTAACTGTCTCTTATACCCGCCGAATACCGGAATTATATTTAAAATTTCTCGTGGAATGGCTACTAATTCCTCGTCACACATTTTTACAACTTATTATTGTCAAAAAAATACAGAAATATCAGACTGAACGATAATACGAATATAACACAATAACGATAACGAAAGAACACTAGTACTTGAATGTAAAATCGCCATTAGAGTTTGATCATAATTACGATTAAAGTCTATTTATTTTCGTCCTTGAAGAGTCTCGTCTTTAGAAATTTCGATATAAAAAATTCAATTCACTGCATTAAAGTCCGCTTGCGTATTTTTCATGCACTTATTCCGTAATTTTACTTACGTCCCAAATTCATGTTGTGTGGTTGCAGTAACATATTTCAATAACGTTGACTGCACGGCTGCTCGGTCTCGCTCTCGCGTCAGTTCCGCGCGGTTCATCGACGGACTCGCGCGCATTATCTTTTTTGTTTTAATTTTATCTGTGTTCGGATATTTGATATTTTTGGGCAAGTATTTGTATTGTAATTAATATATTTTTGTAACATTAGCTTATAGCACACACAATCTGTTTAAAAAAAAATACTAGCAAAATTTTTAAAGGTTTTATTGTTATTATTATTTTTAAATTTATTATTAAAATATGAGGTTATTCTTTGTCCATATTTGTGGTAAGCAGTTATTTGCTAAAAATTAATAAAGATAATTCTTAACTTCACGAATTTAAATAGTTTTATAATATTACACTAAACCTAATATTTTCCAAACTATTATTTTAAATTATTTTTAAATACGTAGTAACGTTATATGACATTAGCGTACATAAATTCATACATATAAAACCAAGTTGATTTTAGGGCCAAAAATAAAAAAATATCACAGGCCTCATGGGCGGCCTGGAATGTAACATACATAAATTATTACTTTTGCAATGTAGTTACCAGCCTGCTTGCAACATATAGTGCGCAAGAGTTTTAACATGTAACGAAACATCGAATATTTCAAGTGATTGGCATTCGATTCATGTTTTTTATGAAAAAGAACTCAAACCTAAAGAACAAAAACTATATGTATACGGCAGCATTGATGTTGTAATTTGTTTTAAGTAATTTGAGTCGTTTTTGTTTGGACATGAAAAATTTCGTAGAATCTAAATTTTTGTTGTGTATTTCTATACATTAATTTATTTAATTAGGTAAGATTGTAATGTTTTGCAAAATCAAAATTTGTTTATGCAAAATAAAAAAAAATACATAATTTACATTAAGGTAGTAATTTAAAAATTTTAATATATTCTACAGCTCTGTCGGTTAATGTATTGTCTTGATGACTTTTAATAAAGAAAGTAAAGGAACGTTTATTGCGCTTAACTCTGTTATTGTAATAAAATAATAAATTGTGCCAAAATGATTCTGCTTAGAATTTTTATTACGTTCTTCTCTGGACAAAAGTGTTTTATTTAGAATGAGATTCTGTCGATTAATTAATTAAAGTTTCATAGCTATATATTAAATAAAAGTTGCGTATATTTATATATAGCGTAAAGACTTCTGATTTTCGGCAAAAATAGACACCGCGGTGGTACTTCCTAAAAAATATAATGGACCTACCACATTAAAAAAAGTTAGATTTCACGGCATTGGTTAGCATTACAATCGCACAAGGCCAAGGTCACCAGCTTATTTGAATAAAACGAACATTGATCAAAATGTTTGATAAGTTGTACAAAATTAAGGTTTGTATATAAAAACTCTGTAACAGATGGTTTTAATGCCTCTTAAATATTTCGCTCAGTTTGATACTCAGCTAGCGATACCGGAATACCGTTTCTTGTAGCAGACCGTGATAATTAGTACTAAAGCCCAATAGTAAACGAGATTGATGCAAATAATGGTATCCATAGCAACGAAGTGGCGACGTACGATTCGCGTCGTTATTAGTTGGTTCACACTTAGCGATTGGCATTATGGTAAAAATTTCAATAAGAACGCGAGACGCTGCTTTATCGTAATGGGTTAGATAGTTTACATGGGCTCCATGTCTTTTAATATTATCTTCCATTTCAATAATTATGATTGTCGCGGTCCTTGATTAAGATGATACACAAAAAAAAACTTATCTTTTCTTTAACAGGATCATACATCATCTTTTAATGATAAATTATTTTTAAATTGATCTTTCATCTGGTAACGGTTGTAGTTATTTAATTCTAAGCTTTAGTTCTCTTCCCTTCTACCATCGCACTTAATATATAGCTAAAGAAGCTATAACATCGTAAGAAGGGTCTAATTTAACAACTAAGAGTGCAAAGTGCATTAAGAACTATTCTTCGCTTTTCTATAAGACTTTGCTAATGCAAAGGTATGGTCTGCGCTTCGTACTTGTTTACGCTCCATCGTATAGTTTCATCGTGAAACGACTTAAACTGTTAGCCTACAGTCTATAGTTCTTTATCAAATTACGAAGAAAGTTTACATCAAATGAAGCGTTATAGTAGTTAAACCATGTTATGTTCATTAAAGAGTTTACTAACTCTAAAATAATTGGATATTCATCATCAGTATGAGATATTAACATATGCTGATGATGAATATAGCTTTTTAGTAGTGAAGGAATGCATGTACTCAAATAGGTTCTGTAATTTCAGAGTATATTTACAACAAACAATCATGTTTTTTTATTTAATGTTCAATATCTATACAAAGTATAGATATTTTTTTTTGTTTTATTAGTCTATATTGTCTATATAATATTTAAAATTAAGTTTAAGTTGAATAAAAATGTTTGTGACAATGTATTTTACATCATCATCATCATCAGCCTGTGTTAATACACTGCTGGACTTAAGGCTCCCCTAATGCACGCCTTTTCTATTAGAGGGTTTTTGGACCGTAACACACCACACTGGTCGGTTGGTAGTGGGACCAGTAGGTTTTTAAAAGCCCATCCGACGCATGGATTGTTTTACTTTAAGACAATGGATGATCGGTCCATATTATCCTGCCCAACCAGAAAACAACGATAAGAAACAGTTGTTTAACCGCGGGATTCAAAGACACGAACTCCGGTTTACAAAGCAAGGGCCAATACCACTAGACCACGGAGGCAGTCACTGTATTTTACAGTAGTATGAAAATTAATAGACAAGCCTCGCTCGAGCTTCTTTCTTTCGAAATTTTATAGCGCTTATTCTAATATTAACATAAAATATTATATCGTAGAATGAAAATGTTTGTTACAATATATTTTAACTATTAAAACGAGACATTAGCCGTTCTCAAGGTAACATTTAATATAAACTTGTTACGTTCGTAAATATGTACAATGAGGTACCCTTTCCATTGAATTCCATTGGTATTCAAAGGGGGCACTGTTGCCTCACGTATTCACCCAACAACTTTGTTTGCGTAATGTGTTCTGACCTTTATGTGTGAGGAGTACCTAACTCAAGGCTTTGACCGGATTTAGTTCCCTTTGCCTTTGTCTATTGTTGTTATCTTATTAATAAGAAGTTTCCTTTTTTGTTTTGTAAGCTGTCAGACGGATTAAAATGGGTTTAGTTATGTTTTGTTTCTGTAGTTAATTAATTTGAGGACTGAACAGGAAATCGCGCTTTTTGCTATGGAGTTTAGATTTGAATGTAGATGGAAGAGATATAACAAGCAATGCGATGGATAGATTTTTTTAACAAATTTTTGCGCAAACAGTCAACATTACAAGCAGACAGCAATACATAGAACGTGCTTATAGTAGAGTGTCCAACGCAATACACGAAAACCATAAAATAAGAAAATATGATACACAAGTAATAAAAATCGCTAAACAATTACTATTTTTAACAAGAGAAGAGAGAACAAAACAAGAAGGAAAAATTTTGATAACAAAGTAGCAAAATTTCTCCTTCTTGTTTTTAAATACGATGAGCGCGTTGTAAAATTATATGTATCTTTTAAGAAGTCGAGGCAGAACTTAGCATTTTTGCTCCATTTACAGTAGCATAAATAAGAAGCTATACGATGATCTAGTGAAGTGATTATGGTATCTATACGGTTATGCACTTTGCAAATTTCATGCCGAGCTAACAAAGTTCAGATCTCACGTGAGTTTTATATATGATTTTTATAAATGCCTTTCTTCCTATAAAAGGTTGTGCTACTCGCGTTATCTAACCGAGATTTATTAAACACGGTTTTCAATATTTTCGATATGATAGTAAAAAAATCTTAGTCGGTTTAAGCAATACCTCAATCTCGTCCAGTGTAAAACGATTTAAGGAATAACTGATGAGATGATAATATCATAATTTACAATTATGCAATTATAATTACTCAATTTACAATTATACAATTACAATTATACAATTATATAGTCCACCAGATAGCAGTCATCTTGCATTTGGAACAAAAAGTTATCATCACAATGCTCACACAATACATTAATGCTGGATTGAAGCATTTCACAATCGTTACTTATGCTTATTGTTGTTAAAAGACTTTTGCCATTTATCATTAATACACATAACTAATAGGACAAGGCCAATATTATATCTCCGAGGAATACCAATAATAACATTACTACGTCTTTTTTATATGACGGTATTTATTTTAATCTGCAAAGCAGCAAAAACGAGATGTAAATTTATTAACAACATTGCAAAATTGTCAGTATGACAATAAGCGGCAATGAAGAATAACGTCCGTTGCTGCTGCTTGAATATCATACATCCTTTTTTATTTAATTGTAAATGAATGAGTGCATAGTATAATAAGAATAATGCCGATATTAATTTATTCTGAATAAAAAAAAAACCGCTAATACCATTAAGGCTTTGGATGTGGTACGAACAAGAGAATGCAAAGCTTTAAGTTCAGAGTGTAAGGGGAAATCAGTTGTTAATAATCATTAAAATTATCTGTCCATTTATCGAGCTCTGCACTAGTCTAGTAGTCTATATGTTCCAAAATTTGCACTATTACATGTTCCAAAAATAGCGACTGTAAAATTGCTTCTCGGTAACTCGAGATTTTGTATAATATGAAACTGAAAAAGTTTACGGGTACAAATTAATTTGTTAACTTTGTATAACCTGCGTATAATTAAAACTGTCGAGACGTATTTGGTGTGAGCGAACAATTTTGCGAGTTGTTCACGGTACCGAAGTTAGTGCAGAAACTTGAATATTTTAAATAAAATGGTAGAAGTGTATTAATATTGTATTAATACGATTGTACATTAATATCAATAGATATTAATATCGATTCTTAATGTTATGAGCAGAATATATTTGTATTATTGACCGGCTCCCTATAAGTAGGAGGTACTCAATTCGGAGCGTATGTTTTTTTTGCAGCGTGATTTTTAGATTAGTACAAACTACGTACTACGTACTAGCTTATATACGCCTGCAAAAGCATTTCAAAATGTAGTATCATCATCAGCCTGAGTAAGTCCACTGCTGTAAATAGGCCTCACCTAATGCACGCCTTCTCCATCAGAGGGTTATTGGACTGTATCCCACCGTGCTGGTCCAATGCGGGTTGGTAGGTGGACCAACTTGCCGATCCGACGTTGACCCATTTTGAGTCAAATTGATTGAATGAGAAAATTTGTTGAGTCCTCGCTAGATTCGAACCCACTACCTCCGGCTTCTAAAGCACACGCCCATACCACTTGACTACGGAGGCAGTAGTAATATTAGTAAAAATCTTAATGTCGTAATAAAATTGAAATGAAAATGATTTGAAAATTTTAATTAAAGTGTTCTTCTCATTTACTTTTTTTAGCTATATTAAGCCCAAATTGAATTAAATAAAATGCTATAAATTATAAATTTATCTTGATTCAATGTTTTCTAAATACTGGGTCTATAAATCAAAATAATTGATTGGCCTAGTATTCGAGTCTTCTTTTAATTATTATTATTTCTAATTTTAAATTATTAGCTGTTTTCAACGTAATGTAAGATGTTTATTTCTACTAATTATAATTGCAGTTTAGCTTAGACGAGATGACTTGTTTACCACGCACGAATCGCTCTACTCATGTAAACAATTAAAAAAATTGAGGAAGAAAAAACGAATTTTGTAAGTTTTTATAAACTTACAAAAACAAACATAACTTTAAATAGTGGTTGATTTCCTGATATTGTCTACTATTGCTTACCTAAATATATTATACTCTAGCATATTGTTTGAATTGTTTATCAACGTAATTTATTGTTATTTTCAATTTTATTTATTTTTAAACTTGAGGGTTATTAGATAAGTAATAACACATAAGGTTCAGGAATATGTCATCAACTGTTAAAGTACATCACTTGTAATACAAAATGAGCTTCATCAACTTTTTTTTACTAGTCAATTACCGGTTTTTTTTTTTAGTTGAAATGAAACGAAAAAAGGTTAGTAAATATACGTACGTTCACAGGTTTTTATTTGTCAATTAAACTGAATTAAATAAAAAATATATTTAAATGCAGTAACATAAATTAATGTAATGCAACCAGAACAGTATTTATGCAGAACAGTTTCTCTTGGGATAGCTGTTCTCGCAGGACCATTGACATAAATGGAAACCATGGCCAAGGTCCGGAAATATGAGTTGCTTTCCTAGAAACTCCGCGCTTGGATCAACCAGTACCCGATTTCAACTACAGTAGAAGTTTAGCGAATTTTCTCTCCTCCCACGGTCTCTCTATTCTGTTTTTCTTCTGAGGCTGTTTGGAAAAATTCAGATCGTTTCGGAGCAACTTTGTCTAAAATGCGTAGATATTTCCTAAAATTAGATAAAAGGCTTGCTTGTTTTCGAAAAATACTGTGTCTATTTTCTTTTCATGACTTTTAAGGTTTTTTGCAGATTAATTCTACGTTCTTTGTTAACGTGACATTGAATTTGATCTTTGTTAAACAATATGTTTACTCTGTAAATTGTTGATTGTTGATTGGCGTATTTGATAAAGAAAACAATGAGAATACTTGTATATCTGAGCAGTAACCAATACTTCAATGATATTTTAAGTCTTATTTTCTGAAATTTCCCCATTCAAGAAAAGGTACCTTTTCTTTAGATGTCACAGTAAAAACAGGCTACTTATATACCTTTGTATTTTCTTTATTTTTCAACAGAACATTACACCGAAGGCTTTAATTTCATATAATCGAAAGCAAAACTGAGGTATCAAACAATAAAAAATTCGTAACACAATGATTTATTACCATTTATTGTAATAAATTGATGCACACATGATTTCAAATATTAAGTTATTGCGCGTTAAAATAACCTTTTTACTTTAGATATTGTACTTATAACTTGTTATGCGCGACTTCGTCCACGCAATAAAAATGAATTGTTAGTTTTTTATAAGAAAAAAGTTGCTCGCTTATACATCACATCGTTGTCAAACCTAAATCTTCTATGTAGCAAAAGAATAGTTTCGAGATATTAACAAAAGAAGTTTTCCTAAAAAATTTTACTAGAAGGTTTACTTTGAAAATCATTGTATATGAAAGATACAGTATAATTCGTTAACTTATTTGTATTTTTTGTGTCAAATTAAGATCGTTTTTATTTAATCTGTTTAAAATTAAAAAAAAAATCACATAACAGATTTCATGTGTCAAGTTTAGGGCACATAACAGGTTTTAATAAGATGATATATTGAAATCACCTTAGGAATTAACTTTAATATCGTGAAAAAACTGTAGTTATTTATTAGACTTAAATTAAAGGGATTCATAGTCAAAATATGTTAATGGTGCCAATTCTTGCAGTTGATTGAATTTTGTTTTAGATATTTCCAGACGACCATCTTACAATTGTGCGTGATTAGGTAACTCTCGTGTCTATGTTGCGGTAAAGTTGTACAATTTTCTGGTATCATCATATCATTTCTATTATCATAAGCATCTGGAGGATAATATAATAATATTTTTATTAATAATATATAGTAATATTATTCTCCAGGTACATTAAATTCCATTCTCCAGAAGATATCGTAAGCAGCACTTAAGAATACGTCATCTAAATATGTCGAATTTTTAAATTCTGCAATATAAATTACCTGTCCTTTTATCCTTGTTAAAATCGTAGCAACGCTCTAATGCCATAACTGATAATGCCTGTCATGTAATGCTTAGGTGCATAAATAAGTTGTTTTAGCTACGCTACCGGGAGTAGCAGTATTAACCTGTTAGATTCGATAGAAGAAGATTCTCTCATTTTACCCAACGCCTTATATCTGTTCTGGTCATTCACGAATTATGGTGCGGTATTTATAAGCTCTGCATATATTTTTAAGATGTTCAATTGCACAGCTTCATTTGTTTTGTTTCATTCTTTCGATGTAACTCCTCCGCCTGCTTCATCAAAGGTAAATCTACCGTTGCATTTGGCAATTGTAAATTACCACCTGCGGTACGAGAATTATAAATCTTGAAATAGCGGCACTGTAATTTTTGTTAAAAATTACAATGCACTGGCAAATAGTTTTAGTGGCAAAGGGAAATTTTGCAAATCAACCCTTATCAAAGCGATATCGGAGTTAGTCTTCAAGTTTTCTGTTGCCGTATTTTTAGCTTCATGAGTTTTATAGACCTCTACCATCTTTCCTCGGTTCATAAACTGCATGCACGCTGACATTGCATGATAATAATACCTTAGCACTTTAGAAGTAAAACAAACCATTGAGATACCGTACCTCGCAAAGTTGTATTCTTGGTGGTCTAGGTGAAGTCGGTTACATTGTCGTGTACCAATACTGCTTGTTTTATAAAATAACGGAATACCTTTAGCAATCAGACTTGGGCACAAAAATATCAAAACTAATTTGTTTTCCAGAAGTACGATTATAACGTTTTGTTTTCTTACGTATATTCCTTACCTTTGCTAAGACTTTTTTCACTCCATGTTTTTATATTAAAAAAAGTAATGGTGCATATACCGTTCCTCTCCTACATAATAATCAGACAGACAATAATTTAAACTTTTATTCTGCATGTAACCGTTATAGATCGCAATGTTCATCATTTAAAAACGGTTAATGTCACAAACAGACACTCAAATTATATTTATTTGTATAGATCATTATAAATAACAAACCTCTTCATATTACGACATCCTACACTCATTTGCGTTGTGCGCTACAAAAAATGGGTTATTAGTATTACAGTTTTTGCTGCTAGTCGTGTTCTTATGAATCTTGACTTGTTAATAGACGAAAACCGGTTACAAGAGTAATAAGATTCTGTTTCATCATGATTGAATTCTCTACAAGTCTTTAAGCGTGACTTCATAGAAAATATGAGACCGCCGCTCCAATGCGTGTGTATATTCATTTTTTTAATGACGTTAAAAAAATATAGTAATATTATTTAAAAACATTGTTATAATAATTGGGATGACGAATTTAACAGTTTGCGTATAAACGCAAAATACCTATATTTATGTAGTAAAAAGATATGTTTGTACATTGTTATGCAAGTTTATGATGGAGTAACAGTTTTGTTCTTTACGTTAAGATGTAATATTTTATTAACTTAATGTGACTTCCTCTTTTTAATTGGTTATAAAATCCAACAGTTATTTTGCAGTGCGCCTAGCATCTTACATGCAATATTTATTAACTGCATCGAATGCATTTGAATATAATCTATTCAGAGAGATATCATCACCATCATCAGCTTGTGTAAATAGTCCACTTTTTACATGCCCATCCGACGCATGCTCGACGATCATCTTGCTTTTCAGACAATTGGGTGATCGGCCCAAATTGTCTTAACCTACCAGGAAACAACGGTAACACAAAGTTGTATACCCGCGGGATTCGAACCTGCCAACTCCGGTTATAAAGCGCTAGCCAATACTGCTAGGTCACGGAGGCGGTTATTTAAAGAGATAGAAATTTTAATTTTAAACTGAATTGGCGCCAAAAAGTTGAACACCGTTAAACATTGTGCAGGCATAGACACTAATAAGAAAGTGTTCGCTTCTAACGCTGTTAGTGTTTGACATGAGACTTTGTTATTTCTATTAATCATTTGGCTGAGCTCTAGATTTTAAGATAGTTATAGGTTAGAGGGACTGAAAGTTTAAAAATGTTTCCAATATTGAAACTGATAGCCAACACCCTATTATTTCATTCTTCGAACGAGCTGATTGTTAGCCCTTATTGCTGTTTCCATGATAAACGTAAATGAAAATAAAATAGGATACATAAATAAACATAATGATATAAATGAACATTTCACTAAACATGTGCATATTTATCGATGTGATCCAGTGTACATTATTTAACAAAAACTTAACAGAATTTATCGCGTTTAAGTTTGTTTAAAATGTCCACTACCATGGAATCTGTATGCAAAAAAAAATTAAATCCGTATAGTCTTTTTATTAAAAATTATTAAAATATGTGGAACGTACAAAACTTTTATATTAAATTAATGCCTGTTTCTATCGTTGTCATAATAGGTTACACAATACATTACACGTTACAGTTGTTTAATACAACGTCCATACGCAGATAAAATATATAATTAGTTACGAATTATATTACAATAAATTATTTACTTGTTTCCACTTTATTGCCATTTTCAATATAACATTGAGAAGGGATAATTCGTCTGTCTTGTTGTTTTAAAATTACGTATTGGTGATAATTTAATGATATGCAATGTCATTTTCTCAACAGAATCATGCCCGACCAAGAAATGGAACACGACAAAGAAATAGTTGCAATAAAAAACTGGCTCGGCAAGCAACCGCATCTTCCACACGATGTTGGTAAGTTTTTTTATTAATATCTAATTTATTACAAAGGCACAGTAGAGTCTCTGAAAAAGGCATTTGTTGTGACACGCGCACAATACTGTTTATAGTTTGTCTTTATAATAGAAATAAATAAAGAAAAATTTATTACCATTAAAAAGTGAATGGATCAAATAGCGTCATAGGTTTTGCAATCTTTAAAGTTTTGAAGAATTGTCACCGAGATGTTAATAAATAAACAACGAATACGTTAGACGGATCTTCGTTGCTTTAGCGAAAATATGTCATACATTTGATACTTGTTTTCTAGCGTAACTTCACGTAAAGAATATATAATAAGGTAATATATAAAAAAATCGAACACTAATTAATTGGCTACCTATCCCACAACGACGAGCGCTAAATTCTCCTTCTTCGCCGTTGTACATGTCGCCCCATTTCCAATACCTCAGTGATAGTAGTCTCGAAGATCTTCGTTCGAAAAATAACCGTCATCTTCTTTGTTCCATTCATCGTACTGATTTAGTTCACAAGTCCATTCATATACAATCCATTCTTCTGTGGTATGCGCTACCTCTGGAAGTCAGAACGGCTAGTAATTATTTTCAATTTAAAACAAAAGTGCGCAAACATCTTTTGAGCGAGGCGTTGGCAGAGTAATTGTCACTTGAATTTATTAATACTTATTTTCTATATATATATGTGTAAATATGTATACATATATTTATATATATTTATTTTTATGTACTTTGTTTTAAAAGTTAATTTATATTAAGCTTAAGTAATGCTGTAAGAAGTTATATAGTGTATTTAAATAGAACAAACTTTTATCATGTTAATTTAATTAAAGCCTCCCTAAGGTTGTCTGTTAGAGAATCCTAAGCATAAACCCACTTTTATTTGTGCAAAAGTTTAAATAAATAAAAAGGACGTCCTAAAAGATCCTTTGCAAAGAAAAAAACAATTAAAAGGAACATATTTGGGATTATTATTCAAAAGAGTAAAAACAGTTTTCATTAGTTATTAGCTGGTTCATTGAAGGCAATAAAATTTTTAATTTATGTCTATAGTACTTAAGTCTATTATAAAAAAATGTAATAATAAAATTCTTCTGTACGATTTTAAATTAAAACTATAAAATTAACTTTAATGAATAGTATGGACACAACAACGTATTAAAATAATGAAAATAAAGTTTCTTATGACAATGCTAAATTGATATAATATCATCGGGCTATATGTGTGAATTTCAACACGGCCATCATTAATAACAAAAATTTGACGCCTGACGAGTTTTTTAATCATTACAATCTGTCAGATAGATCTCTATCAATATAATATATCGGTTTTAATGACGCACATTTCCATAAAAGCTACAAGCTCAAATATTCGGAAACTACTTATATGGGACAGGTTCAGTTGGTGTGATATTTAATAACGCTTCAAGTTGAAAATAACATAGAAACGTGTTAAAACCGCTTGAACACAAATAATGGTTAGTGCAGTTTGTAGCAATTTGTTTTAGACTGAAAGTAGTTTGTTTCAAACACTTCACTTGTATATTTTTAAAGAGCACTTACTGCTTCCGTGGCCCAGTGGTATACGACATTGCTTTATAAATCAGAGTTCGTGGGCTCGAATCTCGCGTGTCATCGAAGCAAAAATGCTATTATTGCTGTTTTTAGAAAAATGTTGGTCAATGGTCAAAAAAACACGATTCATGCAGCATGTTGTGAACGCCTTCTATTGACAGTACTTTATAAATTTACAGACAATTAGTTCATATAGTAAATTCAGCTTACCTGTAAGTTGTGAAAGTCAGATGCCAGCCAGTCTGCATAAAAATTATTATCTAGGTAAAACTGTATAGGTTAGAATGCGACCCTATAATAATTACTGGATCAAAATGTTTCGAAAAGAAAACGTAGTTTCGTCCGTCTTCCTGTAAAAAGAAGAACTGATGCGTGTGCATTGCGAACGCTCGATCAATCTCCACAGATAGAGTTAAACATAATTATACTTTTTGGTTTGGTCTACAATAGAAATGAAATTAACAAAATGACCTTCAAACAGCGTATAACTATGTAATACAATAAAAACAGAGCAGCTCTATGGTAAAATTGCATCCGATTTCTGCCACCGCATTTTAAATCACTGATATCTTTTAAGGCAAAACGGTATAACTTTTATGTACGCTTAAAATGTATTGTCTTTAATGAGCTTTTTACATGCCTAATTGCAATTTTAAAACGTTAGCATTAAAATGCTTATTGTGGGTTATGCTTTAAAGATATATAATTAAAGTGGTACAGTTATATAAAACGTTATTTAAGTCTATCTCATATGGTTGAGCCAGCGTTTGCAATTTAATCGCAGGAGGTTGTAGTTTTTGTCGTCACTCTTTTCTTAATTTCTTAAATATTTATTATACTACTAATCACAAAATCAAAATCAAAAAAAATACTGCCTCCGTAGCCTAGTGGTATAGGCGTTTGCTTTAGAAACCGGAGGTCGTGGGTTCGAATCCTGCGGGGACTCAACAAATTTTCATTGTTGTTTCCTAGTTGTTAGGACAATTTGGGCCGATCACTCAGTTGTCTGAAAAGTAAGATGATCCATGCGTCGGATGGGCATGTAAAGTCGTCCACCCACCAACCCGCATTGGACCAGCGTGGTGGGATACGGTCCAAACCCCCCAATGGAAAGGGGTGTATTAGGGGAGGCCTATGTCCAGCAGTGGACTATCAAAGGCTGATGATGCATGATGCATGATGCAAATCACAAAATAAAATAGCACCAAATGACAGCTAGTAAATTTCATTAGAAAAATAATTTTACAAAATTGAAGCACTTGCAGCGGAGCAACGAGGTAACATACCTATATGTATAAAAAAAATACGCTCCGAATTGAGTACCTCCTTCTTATGGCGAGTCGGTGAAAAGCGTGTCATAAACGACATTTTGATTAAATGAATACCTTAAAAGCTAAAATATATCTCATGTCAGAAATGACTGAGCAGTTTCGTACAGAGAGCACGTTTTTACCCGCTTATATTGCGCATAATAGTTATACACTGTTTTAAAGCAGTCGAAGTTTTTATGGTAAAATTTTACTTGTTCAATTTACAATTATTACGTGATAGATCGCTCTTGTGGCAAATCAAACGGCCTTCAATCAAGAAAAAGGTTACTTGTACAATGACTTTGTACTTATTTCGAAAGCTCGAATGTTGCAACACACAGACTTCAAGCCGCCGTTATGCTGCGGCAAGAGTAAAAGTTGTACGTGACACGATTTTTGTAAGTTCAACGAACCCAGTCATTTATCACGGAATTATCAAAAATGCATCGCGCAACCATTGGTTTTTAATAGTGTGAATATTGTGTGATTTAATACTATGACAAGATATTTAAATATTTTTTATATTACAAAACGTTAATTCTATATCGACTTTAAATAGCAGGGTATTAGTCGTTGAATAAAGATACTTTAAAGGTTTTTTAACACAAATATGTTTTAAGTCTGACATTTGAAGAGGTGCGACACGTCTTGATGCTATTGAAAGTTTCGTATAAGTCTCTCAATTTATATTTTATCCATTAAGACTGGGAAGCAATATACACATAATGACCCATGGCAAACGTAGTGTGGGACCCCCTGCAGCAAGATAGAGTGACTACATTCGCAAAGTGCCCAGTGAGGGTTGGATGGGAAGAGCCGAAGATCGGAAGCGGTGGCTTGCATTAGGGGAGGCCTATATCCAGCAGTGGACTGACACAGGCAGGTTGATTGATTGACCCATGGCAACAAAGTGGCGACATGCATTTGGCGTTCCTATTGATAAGCTATCAGTGAGATCTTAATAACTGAGTGGCCGTCGACTAATAACATACGACGATTTGGTTCGCTGGGTTACTTTGCTTACAATAATTTAAGTTTTGTTTTTACCGGTGGTAGGTCCCCTTTTTACAGGAGACCGGGGTGGGTACCACCGCGGTGCCTATTTCTGCCGGAAAGCAGTAGTGTGTAAACACTACTATGTTCCGTTTTGAAGGGCCGTAGCCAGCGGTTTTACTGGGTAAACGAAACTTAACACCCTATGTCTCAGGTAGGAAGCGCGTTGGCGATACCACTGGTATTGCCAATGGCTAAGGGCGTCGGCGACCACTTCCCATCAGTTGGCCCGACTGCTCGTCTGCCTGCGTATGCCATTAAAAAAAATTCAGAGATTGGCTACATTATAGTACAATGTAATAAATTTTGTTTATAGCAAATTTGTAGGTAATGTCGAGGTTAAAGCGACATTTATTAATTAATCATTAGATCACTTCTTATTCTTAGAAATCCACGCAGACATTCCGCCCTTAGTCAGCCGCCAAAGATATTAATGGTGATTTTGTCTTTGTTTACATCCACAGGAGTCTTATTTTAACGTTATAATAATAACGTTTCTGGACAGTCCTAGTCCCAAACTAAGCAAAGCTTATACTATAGAGACTATACTGATAAATACATAGACTTACTTTTCTAATGTAAACATATTCATATAATATAGATACAAATACCCAGACACGAGAAAAACACTATGTTAATATAGCAATCGAACCTACACCTGTTGGCGTAACAGTCAGGGTCACTAACCACTACGCCAAGAGCGTCGTCGTATATTACAAATATTGAGTAAGTTAGAAGCGTGTACGTGAGCGGCATTAAAGATTCAGTAACAGCGTAATATTTTAAGCAGTAACTGTTTTAAGTAAGTATAAGTTTCTCTAGTAGTAATTCCTTTATCATAACATAGCTACAGATACAAAATAATCATCATCATCATCCGCCTGTGATAGTCCACTGCTGGACATAGGCCTCCCCTAATACACCCCTATCCATTAAAGGGTTTTAAACCCTTTCCCACCACACTGGGCCAATGCGGGTTGGTGGGTGGACTGACTTGTTACATGCCCATCCGACGAATGGATCATCTTATTTTTCAGACAATTGGGTGATCGACCCAGATTGCCTTAACCAACTAGGAAAAAATAATATAATTTTTTTTGAGTCCCCGCAGTACTCGAACCCATGACCTCCGGTTTCTAAAGCACATGCTCATACCACTATGCTACGGAGGCAGTATCAAAATAGACAATATCAAAAACAATTATTTATTGATCTTGATTCTCTCAGGTTAAAATTGAAAACTCTATTTTACTTAGCTATGAAAGTGTTTAATCTTTTTTCTTTTCGATTTTTTTGTATAGATGATAGGCCGTAAAAAGATTATTATACTAAGTTTAATTACTGCACAGAGGCTGTTGAATTTTATTAGAAATCTGATGATAAAAAACTGAAAATTTTATAAATGTCCCAAAAATTTAATGGGACTGTAGATTCAAAACATTATTCAAAATAAGACTCTCTCATTAATCAGTCTCTATCATTAAAAAATAATTATTCAGGATCCATCATTCAAAAATAATTAATCAGTCTCCATCATTTAAAAATAATTAATCAGGCTCCATCATTCAAAAATATTATAAAACACTAAAGGAATCTAATTTATTGTAGAAAATATTCAAACAGCTTATTTATAAAGACTTTTAACATTCCGTTTTCACAATTAATTTGATTCATACAATGTTAACTATTTTTAACTACTCAAATACAGGGAACAATTTGAAATCCGTGCAATTTTATTACATATGTTTCATAATTAAGTCATATACAAGATATCCTAAAAGTGCACAAGTAATATTTATTGTACATTCTACTCTTGTAGCTTATTAATGCAATTTCCAACGTCTGTTATAAACTTCACTGCCATCGGTCCACTTACTTCATAACTTATGTAGGTACTAGGATTAAGTTTAGTTAAGGTTTCGAAATCCATAAAAATGTTCGTAGCAATTTGGAGAACTTATTTACAACTTTTTAGTTTTGAACCTGTAATTCAGCTAATTTTAATCTGGGAATAAATAACAGATATAATGTTAAACACTTATCGACGGACCAAGGTCATTTTTAATCACCACACGTTGTTTAAGCTATAGTAGTGTAATAAATACGTTTTGGCGCACAATTGAGTTTGAAATCATTTTGTTCACGATATCCCCAACTTATTTGGATAAAGTTTTGGATAGAAGAATCGTTTTATTACTATTTATAATTATTTGAAATGTCTGGAGGAAAAATTGACTGTAACCTATTGTGCTGTTAATATAATAGGGCGACTGTTTCCGTCTGACCTGCTGTATCGATCGACGAAAGTGCCTACTATTTTGCGCAGCGTGAAAACACTCCGAGCGTATATTTGCCGGAGTCGCACCATTGCGTATGAAATTTTACAGGTTTACGCGTTTCGGTTAATAGGTTCAACGCTTTTAAGCCGATTACTTTACTATTTTGTATATTGATTAATGCATTTATTGTTGCATTTTAACGTCAATAGGATCGGACGTGAAAAATTCAAATTGATCTTATATTCATCGAATATGATGTTGAAAACATATTACATATTCGATGAGACTAAAGCCAATTAAGAGTGAAAATTCACGTACACAAAGTCTAGGATTATGACGACCTGCTTGGCGCAGTGGTTAGTAATCTGCCATTGCGTCCGAGGGTGCCACCGTATCTAATTTTTAGTGTTTTACTCTTGTCTGGGCGTTTGTCTGCACATTAAAAAAAGAAAGTAAGTTTACGCATTTATCAGTCGTTTAGCTGCCATAGCAAAGCTAGTAAGCACTACAGCTATACTTAGGACTAGATGGTGACGTGTCATCGTACTAAAAGATTTATTTATTTTATGATTATAAATATTGATTCGAAAGCGTTATTCGTTGACTGCGACTTGTTTAATCCTTACGCATCTTTAACCAATAGAGAGTCCAATTTTTGAAGCCAATTAAGATTAATATCAGACTTCGTCTACGTAAATTGCATCTTTCATTCATCCGGGTTTAGGTAAAACTGCTTAGTGGTGATTGAAAATATTGTAACGTTAAATTTAAGCTTATATAAACTTTTAATTACATAATGCAATGAGATTACTGAGACTTTCTCTTTTGAACTTTTTACAATTAGTCATCAGTATACTCTGCCTTTAATAATGTATGCAAAGATGTTATTAAATAAATTAAACTAAATATACAATGAAACTAGAATATACAGTGTTTACGATCAGTGAAGGCGGAGTCTTTGCATAATACATTTTTTTAAGTAACTCAATATTAAAAATACAACGTGGATAACACACAACTTCCTTTTTTCAGACACAAAAGTAGATTTACAAAATGTCTTGCGCCGCAGTTCAGAATACATTATAACATTACAGATGTATTTCCTTCTCCACAACTTTATGCAACAAGTTTAGCACGTCATAAAACTTTAAAGTAAAGTAAGTTTCCACTCTGCGTTGCCTTAGCTGAAGTTTGTCTGAGTCGAGTTTGAGACGAGTCTACGGTGTTTCGCTATTAACTTCTTAATTACATGCGATATCTGTTAATATTACAGATACAGTATTGCATATGGGCATCGCTAGTTTCCCGTGTGTTTCATCAGTATCGCTAGTTTAATATAATTTGAACCGTACTGTTAGTTTCTCGAAATTGAGAACGGAAAACACGATTGTAATCAAAACAAGGAAAACAATAAAGCTGCTTTGACCAAAAAAGTCATAGCCGAAAAATACTTGCCATCTTTTAAAGTCAAAATATTCCATTCACTTTAGGCTCTTTTAAATTCTTGTGACCGTTAACTTAAGCGCTGGTTCGAGGTTGTAGACGAAGGCGAGGTCATATATTTTTTTATAAATTACCACACTTTAAAATGAATAAAACATCCCTAATGCTTTTGAAATTGAGGCCGTGGTCTATCCGTGACCACGGCGTGAAAGTGTTCGAAACGTCGGGAATTTAAATTAGTTAAATAAATGCGATAAAATCCGTAAAAAGTCCTTATATTCAATAATGTGTAATATTGTAGCTGCGATTGGTTTGACTTGTCTAAATAGATAAAAATCCCAAAGTAATAAAAAAAAGATGAAAAAAATCGTAACAGATTTTTTAGCTTCAATTGTCACTGTCTTGGCGTTGATTACAAAAGGCTTATTAAAGGTAAATTGCTAGACATAAGCAATGGACTGACAAAGTCTGATTGATTATGATAGTTCACTAAACAAGACATGTGATTATAAAAGGGCTGATATTATATATTAGCAAAATACAAAAGATATGAACGTCGGATATAATACATGAAGATCAAACGCGTAAAAAATCCGTAATAAGTGGATTAAGTATCTATAGTAATCGCGCGAATAAAAGAAATACAACATAAACTATGTAAACATAATATTTGAGAGCCAATTTTTAGGCAATTGTATTTACAACCGTACTAGGCAATAATAAGCGTCAAAGAGCCTTCTTGTTATGACGTGTGAGAAATGAGCGTGCTACGGGCGTTCACTAGCAACATATATATATATATGTTACGCCAGGATAACTTATGGCTCCTCTCTCAACAATTTTCACGCAAAAATTTTAATTGAACATAATTGAATTATGTATTAGTCATTTATCAATATTATGTTTTTTTAATTTTATACATCACTTATTTAACTAAAATTTAATAAAATTCCTTTATATTCGTTTAAAAATTTTAACATTACGTGTTCTTGCATAATACAATTGCAATTTTTATTTTAGAGGTAAATGTATTGAAAAAAATAAAATGATTTTTTAGATTATTTATGACACTATAAATAACTAAAATAAAAAATAATTTAATTCTTCCGTTTAAACATTTTACGAAGAATAAGAAATCTTTTATGGGACAATGTATAGCTTTTACAACAAAATCCCAGAAACGTTCAAGAATTTAACTGTTAATAAATTTAAAAGTAGAAAGAACGTTTTATTTCAAAGTTATTATGACATAAATGAATTTAAAATGTAATGCACTACTGATAATGGAATGCTCCTCAGCTTTTCAAGTGTATATATGCATAGTAGATTGTAATGATTAGTCTCAATAAGAATTTATATGTATATATTTGATTTTTAAAGTAATTTAAAATAAAGCCGATGAGATTCTTTTCACGAGTTCTTCTACGGTCGGAAGGGTCCTATTCCGAACCGTGTAGCGTCCTTGACAATCAATAACAGTAGTTACTTTATATTGAATAAAGATATTTGAATTTGAATTTGAATTTAAATTATTAATAATAGACAGTTGACGTTCGCATTCCAAGATCACAAAAAAAGGCCCCAAATACCGCTTAACCTTACTTAAGTCAAAAGAAGTTAAGTCTCAATTATCCAGTAATTACACTGTTTATTATCGCTCGATAAACCCTAAGACAGTGTCAATGCACTACTGAGATTTAACCCCTAGATGGTCCTGTTATTGCTATAGGAGTTATAAAAGAAATTTATTTCAAATGACTCGTTAAGCTGTTAAAACAAATAACTTTTCCCACATAAATTTTAATTATTTAGAACTAATATTTAAACCAAATATGCAACTTTATTGAAACAGCCGTGAAAAGTGAAAGTCAGTTTAACAAGCGTATCGAAATCGATAAGTGTGGTTTTCGTTCGGCACTAGTTATTATGCCACTGTATACGCATACTAATGAGCAGTGCATACATTGTATGCGCAATTATTATTATTATACAAACAGTCTTCTACGTAATCAGACAATACCAGGATGACCCATACAATAGGTTTCTATAAATCAATTATAACGAGACACGTCATAAACCCATTGACAACAGCTATAACAAATTGCGTAAAATATTCAAATATATTGAGAACAAAGAGCTTAATCCGTAACCTTGTGGTAAGGGCTTGCGCTTTAAAAACGGGGGTAATGGGTTCGACTCCTGCAGGCTCACAAGTTTACATTGTTGTTTCTTAGTTGGTTAGGGCAATTCGTGCTATACAACCGCTAGGAAAGTAAAATGATCAATGGTAAAAGACTCTTTTCGGTTATGTCGGTTTTCTGTTCCATCGAAGTGTGAGAGTGAAGAAATAGCAATTGGTATTTAGCTTTCAGATTATATTAAAGGTTTTATTAAAGCTTTTAAACCGTTTTCGTAAGAGGACATTGTAATTTGAGATAATTTTGCATTATTTCCCTCATTTAAGCTTAAATGACATTAGATCTTTAAAGAATAGCCATACACTTACTATGATGTCACCTTCATAATTTATCCTAATTTTACTGCATCTCAGTTTATCCTTTAAGTGAAAACATGTTTCCTGGTTTGTGACTTTAAACTTTAAAAATCTATCTATGTTAACTGCCCTCGTAGCCTAGTGGTAAGGGCGTGTGCTGTAGAAATCGGAGGTATTGGGTTTTAATCCTGCGGGGACTCAACAAATTTTCATTGTTGTTTCCTAATTGGTTAGGGCAATTAGGGCCGATCACCCAATTGTCTGAAAAGTAAGATGATCCAATTCAATAATAACAATATCCACGTTTGCATTGCACTTATTCGCTAAAGATATGACCACAGTAATGGTACTTACTAGGCGGTCACCAGATAATCAAACAAACTGTAGTAGAAAACCTGCCGTATTCAGCAAAAAAATATCCCCGTAATATACAAAGGCACTGAAATGAGCGGCTATGATTCTAGTAAAACTCCGCTATAATATAAATTAATCCAAAAAAAAGTATTAAGTATTACAAAAAAAATAACACAATATTTTGATATACTGATGTAGAATATTTAAAGGGTTCGTTTTCCAAATACAATTTAATATAAAGACTAATGTTTCAATCTTGGTAATTAAGTGTTTTATTTAAAAGTTAAAATATAAACAGAATAAATTTATATTCAGGCATAAAACAATAAAATTTGCTAAATTTGTGTGAAAATTAAAGTCCTTGTGTTGTTAATTACAAACTTTAATTAAACCTCGAGGGAATGTTAGTAACCGATCTTCTCGAAAGCAATCAATTTAAGTATCGTTTGAAAATTCCACATTTTGCTAACAACAAAAAGAGAACAACTATTAGTTAATTGCATTATATAATGTTTTTGTTTTAATGCAAATATATGTTCTTAATATATTAGGTTCCGGGAGGTCCTTTGTAGAAAAAATAAATTAAAATGGTGTCAATTACTTACGGTCTTTAAATATTATCAACGGTTGTAATACAGTTTTATGAATAATTTATTATGCGTGCACAAGTTACAATATGTGGTTTAGTAAGTTAATAGCCACGAACAGTTCTCTTGATTGTGACCCATTACATACAGCATAGGTAGGTCCCCTATCTACAGGGGACTGTCAGGGTTGGTACCACCGGGGTGCCGTTTCTGCCGCAAAGCAGTAGTGTAAAAACTCTACTGTGTTCCGGTTTGATGGGCACCGTAGTCAGCGTATTTACTGGGTAAACGAGACTTAACATCCTATGTTGGCGATACCACTAGTATTGCAAATGTTGTTAATTTATGTATCAAGTGTTTTTAAATGTTTGCCGCCAGAAGACTCTTACTTCAGTCGAAACGTCGCCTTGAGCTCGCCACCTTAGGAGTTTGGGTGCTCCGACATAATGTCCTTGACGTAATGATAAAAAAATGTATCATAAATATTCTATATCCAAAATGACTCCATGTAATTTAAAATATTATGTAAATATCAACAAAATAGTGGCGGATACTGTCGAATGTACTGTATCTCTTCATTCTTTATTATTTTATAAAATATTAGTTTTCTAACAATTTCGCTTCAAACGTTCATAGTCAATTAAAATTTTCTTTTAGTTATAATACAAATAATACAATATTTTTTATTTTCCTTAAACATTAAAATTCTCCCAGCATTTCCTTAATACAGATGACTGATTAAATATTATTACCTACCAAATTAATAATAATTTACTAAGCAAATATGCATGCCCATTTCGTAAAGAATGTCTAAAAACATTAGTCTATATATTAGTCTATATATATAAGAATATCTAAAAATCTTGTATAAGAAAGAATACCTAAAAACTATTTGCATCACTATCACAAGATTTCCTCAACGTTATGTTGATAAATTATTGGAATTTAATAAATCTTTTAACTTATTGGAGCTAAGTTAACTTAGTACATGCTAAATAGTAAAATTTTGAGGACTACCTGTAAAAAAAAACTACAGCTAGAGATTTGAAATCAGCGATGTTTAATTGGCATGAAACATAAAAAAGTTGGATTTTGTTCCAAGTGTAATTTTTTTAATATGTTAAATAGTTTCGAGGCCTGTTGATGCGGAACAAAGAAACTAATTTTCAATATATACAATATTAGCGAAATAATAGAAAGCTATATGTAACGTAGGTGACTTTAACCCCAGGAAAATCTATTTTGCAAAAAATCTCAAAGTAACGGGGCCGTAACTGCTTGTAATGCTTTATGTTACATCACATACATACATCATCAGCCTATGTTTGTCCACTGCTGGACATAGGCCTCCCCTAATTAATAAATCCCCTAAATTCCCTATCCATTAGGGGGTTTTGGACCGTATCCTACCACGCTTGTCCAATGCGGGTTGGTCGATGGACTGACGTTTTACATGCCCATCCGACCCATAGATCATCTTACTTTTCAGACCATTGGGTGATCGGCCCAAATTGCCCTAACCAACTAGGAAACAACAATGAAAATTTGTTGAGTCCCCGCATAATTCAAACCCGCGACCTCCGGTTTCTAAAGCACACGCCCATACCACTAGGCTACGGAGGCAGCTTTATGTTAATAAATATTAAAAGATGTATTTGTTTTAAACAGAGGACGTACTTCTTCGGAGATTCTTCACCAGCTGCGGCTACAGTATGGAGCGTACGAAGCGCACCATAGATTTCTTCTTCACAGTTCGAAGCACTGCACCGGAGCTGTTCTGCAAGCGTGACCCTTGGTCGCCGGAGATCAGGCGCGTCTTTGAGATAACGTGAGTTTAATCTTTCGTCAGTTCGTTTAATCTGTTTTAAATTAGCCTATATGTGAAAGGGCATTGTCATGCAGCAAAACGATACCCTGACGCAACTTGCCACGTCTTTGTTCTGGATTGCATGACGCAGATTGTTCCATGTCTCATAATAATACGCTAGTCTTATTACGAGGCAGAAACTCCACTAGAAATACTCCTCTTCTGTCCCAAAAAACTGTGACAAAAAACATGATTTTCTGGGCAGAAATGATTTGCTTAAACTTCACTTTTTTTTGATGATGATGATGAATGTCGCCATTCCATGGGTTGTTATTTAGATTCTAGTGTGACGTAGGCCAACCATGTTTCGTCACCAGTAACAATGAGGTTTACAAGACGATAGCGAAGTCAAAACGTTTGTTATACAGTGGTTAAAAAATCAAGCGGCAGAATTTTATGAGGATGGGATTCAATAACTGTCCACGTTATGCCTCAATATTCACGGAGATTATGTAGATAAGTAGATGAAATTCTAGATTTAAATTTCAAAACGGTACTTATAAAAAACATTCCTCGTATATTTAAATTTGTCTGTCTGTTTTAGCCGGCTGGACTTTAATAGTAAAAGATAGCTGGAGTAACTTGGAATTACAAAAGCTCCTTTTTTGAATCTAGATTTTAGTGATATATATACTAAGAAGTCGCGAGCAATAGCTTGTTTGAAATTAGAAAGAATTTTGTTTCTTGGTCTGTTCTCAAACAAAACTATTTAATCTGCTTATAGAATTATTTTTGCCATTACGTAAGCCGGCAGCTAAAGTACTTGTAGAGACTAGTGGCTTGTCTACCTGCGTTGACTCAGTTATAATTTTAAAGTAGATCATATTTATTTTAAGCTGCAAATCGCAGTTTTCATTTTTAACACAATTCAAAAGCCGTCATTAATCGCACTTATTTAATTAGCTTCGTATACGACTTATTGAATTTTTATGACATAATATTTTTATATTAAAATTGGTACCGACAATTATTCTTTGTCGACGCTATGAGGCTGCACCAATGAAATTTTTTGTTTTTGACAGACTTCCCAAAAAAAGGAGGTACTAAATTCGGAGTGTATTTTATTTTGTTTTATATTTACGTTGCCTTGTTGCTCCGCTCCTAGCGCTCCGTTTTTATTTATTATATTTTCAATGATAAATAATTTTGTGATAAGAAGTTTAAGAGATATTTGAGAAATAAAAAAAATTATAGCACCAAAAATCACAATCTGGGGTGATTAAATCACAAACGCTTACGAACATTTTTAAAAATTGCAATCGGGCACATTTAAAGTTATTGCTTTAAGAAATCCTTGATTCTTCTATGTACATACTAATACCTCAAAAGATATGAGAGATTTATAATGCGTCTGCAATTAAGCGCAGATAGCTCGTTGTTATCGATATATTGCGTAAAATGGTTATGAATTGTTAAAAATTGCCTCTTAACTACCTCCGCAGCCTATTGGTATGGGCGCATGCTTTAGAAATTGGAGGTCATGGGCTCGAATCCTGCGGGGACTCAACAAATTTTCATTGTTTCCTAGTTAACAACCCGCATTGGACTGGCGTGGTGGGATACGGTCCAAAAACCTCCTAATGGATATGGGTGTATCAGGGGAGGCCTATATCGGGCAGTGGACTATCCACTGCTGGACATAGGCTGATGATTAATGACTGTTAGAATCATCGCGTATATTTTTTGTTAAAATTTAACTTGTTAATATTTTCTTTTGATAATCACTTTAAACTGTGAATAATTCTTTTGAGGTAGGAAAAAAATTGATTGCCATTGCTTGGTTTGAAAATATTTATTGCTTTTTTTCGTTTGAATAAAATTGTTTTTATATTTTATATAAGATATTTGGTTACTTTATTTTAAAAGTTTGAAAATATTTTATAATGAGAAAGTGTAAGATTGTAATTTGCAACGTTTTTTCTAAATTATAATACTATCTCTGAAATTGCACATCATCAATCAACTTTAAATACAATGGCCACATGAGAGGTACTATTATATAATATTTATCTGTATTTTAGACTTTTAAATCTAACCTTGGATAAAGTATCATATATTTGTTAATAATATTGTGAGACTCCATTGGGTAATGCTATTGTTTTGGTGACTCTAATGTAGATACGAAATATGTTTTGCAATGCTATTAAAACGATTTGACACGTTAGTACTACCAAAAATAAACAATGTATAGAATTTACGCTAAAGCGTAATATGTCGACATCATTGGTCGAATGTGATGATTAACTTTGGTAACGTCCTATCAATTAAAATGCTTATAAATTTAACAAACGTTGTTTAAAATATATTTGTTATACTGAATTATAATGTCCTCCAAGTCGATTTGGATTACGGCGGCCGATCTATAAATCAGATTAGCTAACTGCGCAGGAGATACTGTGGTGCGCACGTGTACGCGCAAACACAGGTACACTCCTTATTCCTTTATACTCTCTAAGATCGATGCGACGCATAACCGACAACGGAAGGAGATAGGCGCAGGGCCGACTTTATACATGCGCATCCTAAGACACATGGATCACCTTACTTTACAGGCAAGCCGGTGATCAGCCCTCATTGCTCTAACTGAGTAGTGAACAACAATGAAATGAGTCCTCGCACGATTCGAACACACGACTTCCACTTTCTAAAGCGCAAAGCATCCTAGGCTACACTTAAGTGAAATGTTAAGGGCAATGCACGCAGCTAAAACTTAATTAAGTCATAGCAACTGTGCTACATATTATGTAACCGATGTTAAATCGGTAAGATGGTTATTAGGTCTTTGATAGTTTACGTTCTGAAGCTTCTGGGTAATCTTATTTGCCATGTGATCTCCGGATTTGCAGTTTAAATTTTCGAGCAAAAAAATTTCCTCTAATGGTGTAAAATGCTTGTAATACTAATACATAAATTACTCAGTTCGCTGCTAAAAATTATAAATAATCAGCGTACATAGATTGAGTTATTTCCTCCCCAGGGACATGTTACCACTCCCTAACAAGACGAGGGAGAACTACAAAGTGTTCATCTACCGCTTAAACAACCCTGAATTAGACCTGTTTAATTTCGTGGACGCCGTCAAGACCTTCTTCATGCTCGCTGATACCCGATTGACGGAGGAAGACGATATACCGTCTGGAGAGATCCCGATATTCGATTCGGCAAACGTCAGTCTTAAATTTATAGGGAAAGTGAACCTATCAACGCTGAGGAAGTATATGCTGTATACACAGGTTAGTCCTAAATTTACTTTTAAGTTCAAGACATTATCTAAATATTACTTTGCTAAAAATTAGAGGCTTTGTAATCTTATTCTGTGGTGGCACTTATACAGTTCACAAACAAGAAGAATAATATAAAAAAACCCAGAATGTGCCGTTGAGAAAAAACTTTTCGCACGTGGATTATGGTTAGAATGGGAACATGAATTATAACGACAGACTCTCTTTAAATGTATATGAAGGCAGGGATTTACCTAGAGACTTATAAATACCTTAAATTTTTACTTATTAAAATTGTGTAACTGTATACGGTATATTAACTTTTTAACATCATCACAAATTCAGCAAATTTAAGTCTCCAATAATACTCTATCGCGTATAATTGTATTAACTGCACTATGCCTAATTCTATTATAAATTCGCAAGTCAATAAAATGTTGAGCAATCATCACGCGATCATCCACACGTATTGAAAAGGACTAGATTAAAAGTGCGATATCAAAGAAATATGAAAAATAGTAAGAATTTTTAAAATTAAAAACATATAGCGCACGGTTATTATAATTTTCTTACTCTTTCACTGTGCTCTCCGGTTCATGACTACAATTACTTAAAGCATAATAGCATGAAGTAAGTTCTCAAATGCATATGAGTGTTTAAGTTTAGCCATTTTTTTTATGACTTCGTAATATGTGTTATAAAAAATAGCTTTTGCACCGTAACTAGTACTACAAAGATCTTTTACTATGCTTTTATGATTGCAGAATGAGTAAACATTTTGTATCACGATGTTAATGCGGACGGAAAAGACAAATATATCAATATAGCAGTTTAATCTCCTTGAAAGTGCAATATATCTTGTATAACAATATAGTATAACAACCTATGAGTTTATTCAGTACAATGTGCTATGTTTCACCGGTTACTTGAGTAGATGTTCAGACTGAATACATTGTGTGTATGTTTTGTTCACAAGTATTTTTCCATTTCATTCAGGAGGCGATCCCGATCAGGCTGAAACAAGTGCACGTTATCAATGCTCCAGCGTATATAAGCAAGATATACGCTCTTTGCAAGCCCTTCCTAAAATCGGAAGTCGCGAAGTTGGTAAGACAAATAATAAAATACAAATCAACCGAATTAATATATAAATAATTGAAATTCGCTATTAAATGATAGATACTTTCAATTGACATAAGTTCTTTTATACAGTGTCAATATTCACGTGAAAGTTCTTTAACGGAAAATCGATATGTCCTTCTTGTCATAAATGGTTGATATTTCTATTAAATTCAGCTTAACTGTTAAATAAATGGTTGTGTCGATGATCCGAGCCACCTTAAAATACGACCTACGACCCAAATTAAATTAAAGAATGACGTATATAAATACTATTTATAAAATAGTTTGGTTAACCTTATAGAAAAAAAAACAATTTTTAGAGATAAAAAGGCTTTATTAGAAAGGATTGAAGTTTATTCTGTCAGCTTGTCGGGTAATGTGCTCCGTATGCGTATAAATTTACAATTAGTAGTAAATTTTGATTGCTTTAATCGGGTCGTCCTTAATAGTAAAGTTACGATAGCGTTGGCTGCATTCCAAATTAAACCATAAAAAAAACATGGTAATGCAGAAAAACGACCTCTAATTTAAAATTTTTGATGGCTTAAGGCAATGTATTAGTGAGGTTCTGAAGTAAAGTAATTATTTGTTGAAACATAAGCAGGAATTAATATGTTAAAACATTGTGATCGTGGTAATATATAATTATTAAAAAAAAAGTAGCCTTAATTACTTCCAATTACATTATCTATCTTCCCGAGAGCATTACTTGCAGAATTGAACCAGCCATCTCAGAGATTAGCCAGAAAAACAGACAGACAATAAAAAATAAAGAAAATGTAATAATTTAAATCCGGTTGCTTTGATGTTACAAACAGACATTCCAATTTTATTTATGTGTATATATTAATGAATGGTTTATTTTATAGGTTGTATTATAGGTATATCCAAGGTCATAGAAAACAGTTCATTGTCGAAGTAGGAAAGTATTTGTTAGAATGCAATACGTGTTACATGGAATATAGTTATAAGCATAGCATACGTAGTGTTAGCAGGAAATTTGATCAGTATGATGGTTTTGTCGCATAAATTTATTCAACATACGTGAATTTTCTTATCGATCTCTAAGTAAGTCGTATTTTTCAAGTTACTTTTCATAAAGAAATATTTCAACTTAAAGGTGAAGTTCCATGAGCCAAATTCTACTACTCTTTATAAGGACGTCCCACAAGAAATTCTGCCTGAAGAATATGGCGGGCAGGCAGGCACAGTTGATCAGATTAAGCGGTACTGGATTAAGAGGGTAGAGGCTAAAAGGTAATCAAAGATTATACAGTCCAGTGTACATATATATTTTATTTTTAATATTATATTATCTATATAAACTGTTTAACGATACCAGCCCATTTCAACCTTTATATATATATATAATGAATATAACCAATGGCATCGATGACTATTGTATTGAAATAAAACTTTTGTATATTATTTTTATATAATTTCGATGATTTTTGTCATTTAAGTTTTAAGGATTACAACTAAGATTTACACGTTTTAAAAAATTAATTTAGAACTGCCTCCGTAGCCTAGTGGTATAGGCGTTTGCTTTAGAAACCGGAGGTCGTGGGTTCGACTCCTGCGAGGACTCATCAAATTTTCATTGTTGTTTCTTAGTTGGTTAGGACAATTTGGGCCGATCACCCAATTATCTGAAAAGTAAGATGATCTATGCGTCGGATGTATAAAGTCGGTCCACCCACCAACCCGCATTGGACCAGCGTGGTGGGATACGGTCCGAAACCCCCTAATGGATAGGGGTGTATTAGAGGAGGTCTATGTCCAGCAGTGGACTATCAAAGGCTGATGATGATGAATTGTTGTTTTCAGGGATTGGTTCCTTTCGAATGACAAGAATTGGTCAGTCGATGAATCTATGAGACCGTCCAGTTGTCAGGACGATCGGGCCAACCAAGTGCGGGATTTACCAGGCTCGTTCCGTTCGCTAGCGTTAGACTAGAGTTATTGAAGCAATTTCTGATCAAGACCATTTTACAAGAAAATGAAAGGAAAATCATATAGATTAGGTATAAACATCGGTAAAGATATTATACTGTTAAAAAAGGCTATTATATTTTTAATTTTATACGTATGTACTATAGTGTATTGTGAATGTAAAAGTTTATTGAAAATGGAAACAGTTTGCACATTAAATAAATAAAGAATTTTACGAATTTTGTAGTTTTCCTTTTAATTGCCCTACTTAATTAGTTATTTGAAACCGTGATTTTTTAGTTCACTTATTTATATTAAACGCTTATTAATAATGCAAATTTACAGACAGTACTACTGGATACACATATTAGCAGCCATCGTACTTTATATTAATCTTAAACATTACTATACCTATAAGCTCCATTAGTATCTGTAGTAGGACAACATTTAAGGCATAAGAATTACAACGTAGACACAAGCTAGAAGTCCACGTGCGATCCTAAAATGTTATATTAGCTATGGTGCCCTTTAAACCATAATATATTAGTGTATTTCCTAAATATCCTCTGAAATATCCGTCCGTTCTATAACTATTCGAAAAAAAGGATGAGCAGCTCTTAGCGAGCATGACCATGTCGCATAGATCATTTACAGAACGGGTGATGAAATTAAATAAAAATTTAGCTCGCTTCTAAATGAAAATTATTACAGTATTTTACTCACACATTATTATATGTCGATTGCATTGTCTACCAGTAAACCTTTGTTTGGTACAGAGATAATAAGGTGGACGCAAAAGAATGGGCTAAAAGTTTTGTTGCTTGCGAACAATTATTCGTTAATGTTTACCAACGGGATAATTTATAAGTCTCATTACTAATCTGCATACTAAATAAAAAGTTCGCAGTAGCTAAATAAATATTACAAAAGACCGCAAGTTTTGCAAGTTAATTCCGTCGGGTTATCTTAAACTGCATCTTGTTGCGGTCACTAAGCTCCTCTATCATTACAAAAATGTATCATTCAAAGACTTTGCTGTGGTACGAGTTAGTAAATTTCTACTAAACTTTATTTAAATAAATGGGTCTTTAAGTTGATTTTTTTTATGGCATACGCAGGCAGACGAGCAGTCAGGCCACCTGATAGGAAGTGGTCACCGACGCCCATAGACATTGGCAATACCAGTGGTATCGCCAACGCGCTGCCTGCCGTGAGACATAGGGTGTTAAGTCTCGTTTACCCAGTGAATACGCTGGCTACGATGCCCTTCAAACCGGAACACAGCAGTGTTTTCACACTATTGCTTCGCGGCAGAAATAGGCACCGCGGTGGTTCCCACCCAGACGGTCTCCTGTAAAAAGGGAACCCACCACCGGTAGTATGATATTGTAATGGTCTTCTTGAATAAGTATAATTATCAGAAATAGTTATTTTTTAGGAGTCTACCGTGTGTTGTTAAAGTTTTTTTTACGCTTACTAGTGATGTTTTATGATTTTGCGTTACAAACCTAATCCATAAGTGTAAAAAATATATGTTACTTTACTTTAACAAAAATAAACGGTAGAATCTTGTTAATTTTTATTATAATTAACAAAAGAAGAACTGAGATATCCGTTATCTGAGTTTTAGTAAAAATATATAAAGATATAGATAAAGCAAAATATTAGATTTTAAATGTTCGATATAACTATGTAATAAAATTAAAATTTTATTCAGAACCAAAGCAGCTTTTCTTTTTCCAGATAAAAAAAGACCTAAAACGTTTTCTCGAGTACGAATTTCAGTTACCTTTGTACTCGGTCGATTAGTTTTTTTTTGGTATTTTTAAGAAAAGTCTATGGAAAAATATTTATTAACACTAAATACAAAAATCCTTGCTCTAACTTTATTGAAAGACATAAATATTTTTGTTAGTAAAATCAAGCATACATACAACTATCGTCATACGAATGTATCTACTACTAGGTACTAGTTGTCCAGAACAGACGCAGTTGTCTTTGATTCATATAATTTTCACATGGCTAAGAATATTATATGAAACAAAATAAATCGTCATATTTTTTAAACTAAACAAAGTTTTTTTGAAGGAATTTTTGTCAGAATTACACAGAGGCTTCTTTTTTAAATCGGCTTTCCATAAGTCATCACGATAAAATGTCCTTGAACAAAAACTTATAATATAATGATTGATTTAAACATTACCATAACTAAACGTAATATTTATCATCATATGCAACTGAACTACAAATAGAAAATTTGAGAGACTGCACTTGTATGTCTGCAGCAATATACGAGCACATAATTATTACATTTTGGAGGGTTAAAATCGGATAAAATTCCTTTTAACATACGTCCAAAGTTCTAAATTTTTGTAGAAATATGAATTTTGATGAATATCGCAAAATGAATCTTCCAATCTAACTGCTGCAGTGACATTGATGCAGCCACATATGCCGTAATGAGTGTGTGTATAGTGTAATGTAATTAATATACCGCGTGTAAAGACAGCGTATTTTTATATCCATTAAAAGTATATTTTCATTTCATTAAAAGTATTGAATGAGTAATTCATTCAATACTATTAGTGCGGTTATTATCGTATTCCGATAAGATCCGAGTTTTTCCGGATATATAAAGGATAATAATTTTACACTACATCTATATATAGCATAATGATGGGGTACACGAGACATAAAATCTCCAGTATCAAGGCGGTGAGTGGAGCGGTTGCTTCTATTTCGGTAATTAATGGATTAAGTATACAAATAAAACATTTTTTATCAATATCCTTTTCTTGGTTCTTCTCTAAAGTTGAATGGGAGAGAATGCCTATGGCATTAAGTCCGCCTTTATACTTTTTGTGCATAAAGAATAAATGAATGACGAGATTTTTTTCTTGTACTAAATACATTCAAATCATTGCGGGATTACTCACATTATTGCAGATGTACGGTAACACTGACTTGATTAAGGCAAAAAGTTTATCGTAGAAAGGAGGCGCTTTGACTACGTAAATATATTTTAACTGAATTGGCATTCCTTCCTGTAATTTAGACATGTTTTTATTAAACTAATGAAGTAATAGTTTATGATGCCTTCTTGCAATTTGTCGACTCGAAAGGGCGTTTTGATGGGATTTATTAAGAAAACAGTGCTTTTAATTCTGTCAGAGATAATTAATCATATTAATGATGATCTGAGTGAGCTCGAAACTAATTATAAGATTATATATAGAATATAAAATGTCAAGTAAGTTGAGCAGTAAAAGTAATAAATTTAGAAAACTACATAGAAATCTAAATTACATAAATCTGAAGCACACAACGCTTGTATCATTATAATGTTTGTAACCGTGTAATTCGAGTTTCAAATAAAAACTAGTTTCAGTTATCGAAAAATCTATCACTCCAGTATAAGGACTTAATTAATAATACTTGATAATAATTACTATTATTAATATTTGCATTGTTAATACACAAAAGGATCTTCTAAATACGTCTTTACAGAGAAAGTTTACAAAAGAATGGATAATTATTACAATGGCGGATATTGTAACAATACATAATACCCACTAAGTCAATTATTATGATAATGGGATGAAATATCGAATAAGAGTTCTCTTTTACAGTATCTAAAAATATGCTTATAACTTCATATAAACACAAGGGTAAAAGTTAAAAGACATATTTGCGTTGAAGTATTTAAGTATTTAGGTATTAAAGAAAAAACTTCAATAATGTATCTGATTCCTGGTAGAACTATTAATGGATGAAAAGAAACTAAAGATAACCACCACTACACACACACCAGTAAATAAATAAGGAATTCCTAAAATGAAAAATGTTGATTTTCGGGATCATCCGTAAGGAATAGTTTTGTAATCGTAAACTATTATATGGTTTTCAGCGAGGAAATCTTCTTTTTTTATCCACAAGTCGGCGTGCATACTAAAACTTTTCAATATGTCGTAGAATCTAAACGTCTCCAAAGTGAGATCCTCGTATTGGTAAATAAGGATTTCGTGATTGCCTGCTTTATTTGTAGTCGCTTTTCTGTTAAGAAAGAATTTACAAGTTAGATCTACACTAAATATAACCTAAAGTAGCTTTGAAAAGATTATTCAAAAAGCATGGAGTAAAAATATTTGTTAAATAAATTTTAAGTGTGGGGGAAAACACAGAATTACTACCACATCCTTAACTCTACGAGTCTGAAGAGACAAGTAACCGATACTAGAGACTAAAACTAGAGTTAGGAGCAGGACCGACGTTTAACATGGCCATCCAGCGCATGAATCATCGTACTATACCGGCAATTTGGTAGATCGGCCAACATCGCCCGTATCCACAATGTTGCAAGAACGTAAACTCTTCCACCGGCACCTAAGTGCAAGCCACTAGGCTAGATGTACGTATCCCACTTACCTTTGTATAGTGAAATAATTGCATAATATATAGTACTAAAATAAAATGCAAAGAATTAAAAACATATTATATATCACATAAAATTTTATATGAAACGTTTGGGATATTGTAAACTAAATTTAATACTATATAGATATCAATATATGTAGAATCCATAAGTAGCTTTATTAAATTATTTTAAGTAGCAGCGTTAAAGCAAAAGCCTAATCGATTGTAATGAGTAATTCTAGAGAATTATAGAAAACAATAAAAAAATCATAGTAGTAGTAACGGTGGAGCTCACTTTGAACGCTGCAAAGGGTCTGAAAAATGGGAATATTGTAAACATAGTAATTATGATTAATTATCTGCGAATGTTTCTGGCGTGAATGTAAGAAATTATTAGATTACAATAATAGAATTAAGTATATTCAGACAATTCTTCATAAATCCAAAGGAAACCACAATAGTGACTCACGGTTGACGCTCAACGACAAAAGCGCAAAATGTATTCTGTTTGACGTTAAACGTTGGTCGTTAAGCTGAACTGTTGCCTACATAGTTTCAAATCGGTTAAACTGCGGGTATCAAGTATGATATTATGTTGTTTTGGAAAAAATGCAGGAAAGGTCATTAGAGACACTTAAATATTTTGATTTCGGTTCTTAAGATAATATTCCACTGTTCACTAATGTTTGCATATTTCTTATGTGTTACCTATTTTATTATTAAATGCACCCTTTCAGAGTCATATAACAGTACATAAGGCATACAAAAAACAAAAAAACTTGAGGCTAACAAAACCTGTAACTTAATCCTTGCTGTACCAGAAGAAGACTAAGACCACAAGACAAAGCAAAACAAAGTTTCAAGATATTGTGAAATATTATATTAACTACGTAATAAAATTATACACATCGTAAAATAATGCGGAATACAACGAAGAAAATATAAATGAAAACAAATTTTGCATGTGTATTATAAAATATAAACTTATTATAAACATACAACTGAATCATGGAATACAAATATATACTAAACTAGTTATTGTAATAATTTTCGTCATAAGTAAATTTAACCACCTTTCTTCCAAAATTGAATAAAATTTATTTAAATTATCTCGTTATGGAAAATTATCAATTTGCTATCAAATTAGTGGATGACAATACAATCTTTTGTTTTTTGCTTTACAATTTAAATTATAATAAAAATATTTTTTCCCTGTATGCGGAAGTTAACATTAGCATAATTGTTATGACGTCACGAAAAATATTTTTTTTAGTTTGCCGTTCGTCTATGTTTATGACAAATCTATTATTGCAATGCCTTTATCGTTTATGAATTTGTAAACTAAATTAAATTGAGAAATGTAAGATTTTAACAAAAAGACTTCAAAAGAAAACATTACTAACTATTTAAGTCTTATATATTCTCAAGCATCTCATAGTAGCAACGCTATAATATTTATAAACAAAACTCCTGCACCTTTTTATATCTATGATATGTTTCCATATATTAACTTAAATAAAATAGCATTTTTATTAATATAGGTAGATGGGACAATATTTTACATGCATTTATTTGTATAAGTAGTAATAATATATTGTCACAATTTGGCATTGAAAATGAAATTTTCATTAAAATGGTTATTGTGTGTTATTGTTAATCTATTAATATATGCACACGCAGACTTTATTTTTGATTATATAAAGACGTATTACTATGTATAACATCATTGAAATCTGTCTTTTAAAGTTTAGACGGCGTTTGTAATCTAGTCACGCGAGGTTATAATATTCGCCGCCGTATTCTTATTAGTTAAATATTTTTATATTGCCTCCGTAGCCGAGTGGTAAGGGCGTGTGCTTAGAAACCGGAGGTCGTTGATCCGAATCTTGCGGGGACTTAAAAAAAAATTATTGTTGTTTCCTAGTCGGTTAGGCAATTTGGGCCGGTCACCCCATTGTCTGATAAGTAAGATGATCTATGCGTCGGATGAGCATGTAAAAGTCGGTTCACCCGCCAACCCGCATCAGACCACTGTGTTTTAGGGTTAGCACCTGTAGGGTTCTAGGACCGTATCCCACGGTCCTAAATCCCTAATGGAGAAGGCGTGCATTTGGGGAGGCCTTTCCAGCAGTGGATTTACTCAGGCAACGCGGTAACAGTTTTAAAAATAATGCACAATCCGAATTGAGTTCCTACATCTTTTTGGAAAATGATCAAAAAAGCATTTAATTTTTTTTATTTATCACAGTCTTACATATTTTATTTGGAAAAAAACGTATAACGACTATGCTGTACAGCATATGACTAATTCTCCTCACTCATACTTTGCATAAAATTAAACTAGTGTTCAATTACTGTTACGATCTCCCCCACGAAAACATCAAATGAAACAAACAAAAAAAAAATATTTTAAACAATAAGTTCAAATTTATTACAGTAAATTTTCTTCATTGTGTTAGTAAAGATTATTTGGATTATAAAACAAAATGATATTAGAAAAGTATGAAACTTAAAAATTGGTTTTAATTTGCTTATGAAGTTTAAATATTTGTTATAAAATGCAATCATAGATCTATCATAAAGTAGCTTAAGCTAGTAAATATGAAATATAATTGCAAGTGGGCTATCACTACATAACATAAAATAAAGTCGCTTTTTTCGTCCTACCTATGTACTATGCTTAAACCTTTAAATTTAATTAAAATCTTTAGATTTAACGAAGTCTCTAGATAAAGATATTTTCAGTAAAATTACCTCGTGCGCACAGGTAATAATTGTACTGAAAATATCTGTAGAGAATACTGCTTATGTTGATAATATAATATAAATTTTAAATGTAACCACTAGACCACGAAGGCTTAAAATTTTATTATAGAATTTTCTATACCGCTTATTCTAATATTAATATAAAATATTATATCGTAGAATGAAAATGTTTGTTACAATATATTTGAACTATTACAACGAGACCTTAGCCGTTCTCAAGGTAACATTTAATAAAAACTTGTTACGTACGTAAATAGGTACAATGAGGTACCCTTCCCATTGAATTGGAAGAAGCCCCATTGAATTCCATTGGTATTCAAAGGGGGCACTGTTGCCTCACGTATTCACCCAACAACTTTGTTTGCGTAATGTGTCCTGACCTTCATGTGTGAGAAGTACCTAACTGAAGGCTTCGACCGGATTTAGTTCCCTTTGCCTTTGTCCATTGTTGTTATCTTATTAATAAGAAGTTTTCTTTTTGTTCTGTAAGCTGTCAGAGGTTGTCAGGGTTTAGTTATGATTGGTAATTGTAGTTAATTAATTCACTTTAGGAACGAACAGAACATCGGGTTTTTGTCGTGAGGTTTATTAAAGAATTTAGAATTTAGATCATTTAGGTGGAACAAATAAAGTGACGGTTAAAAAGTTTTGAGCCTAAGGTTGACATTAAAGCTCAAAAGAAAAAATAATACTACCACGATATAGCGCTTTCTTTATTTTGTTTGTACTGTCTTTCGTTTTTCCTCTGTCAGAATAGCAAATTGTTGTTTTAACAAACGAATTTCGGTGTTTCCTTAAAAAAAAGAATGAATTAAGCCATTCCGTCATAAAATATTCACAAAAAGGATTAGCGCCGAAACTAATTTATGAAGATATTTATGAGAATTTGGGGAATCTACTCCGACATTTACCCCTGTCAAAGATAGATAGCGGATTTTTACAGATATTTTCAAACGCGGCAGAAAAGCAGTGCAAGATGAACGTATATATGGCTATCACAGACGAAAATACTAATAAAATAATAGACCTGGTATTGAATTGCTCCTCCTCCTGATTAAAGATTGCAGAGATAGCACAAGCAATAGGCATTTGCGACGATCGAGAACAGAACATAGTTCCAATGATCTTAGATTTTTTAAAGTCTTTGCCCGAAGGGTATCTAGACTGCTTTTAGCTGAAAACAAACGCACTTGCCTATAGCAGTGAAAAGCTCGGAACAGTTTTGTGAACAAAGAAGGTAATGGCTTATAGTTTTTGAGACTGTAGATGTCGTGCTGTAAACTTTTTAATGCCCTCGTATGTATAGGTTGTGATTATAATAAACAGTAATAAGCCAAGACTACTAATAATCAAATTGTAATATACAAGTAATAAAAATCATTAAACGATTTTAAAACGAAGAATTTAAAAATGTAATATACACAAAAGTAAGAAAAAATAAAGGTATAGATATAAGTAATTAAAAATGCATTTTTTAAATAGCAATCTTACATTTAGTGGGAAAAGTTATTGTCACAATACTTGCACCATGAATTAATGCTTCATCGAAGTATTTCGTCAATATCACTATGTCACTCGATAAATTTTGGTATACTTTGCATAATATGAGTAATTTGAATCAGTAACAGAACAACGTATGTCATTTATAAATCTGGTAAACGGGACAGAGCAAAATAACCACGTCTTTTTCCATAGACTGTTCTTCTTTCTTCTACATTAATAACGTTACAAGATTTTCATCATGACAATAAGCAACGACGGAGAATAATATCAGCCACTTTAACTATATCTTCTTTGTTTGTGGGTACTTTAATTCGTATACTACTACTATATTCAATTAATTCAAGTATATTTATGAATATAGAAGTTTACACTTGCTTATTGACTAGTCAAACACACTAACACCGGTTCGAAAGGACGCCTCAGACTTGAGAAGAAACGATCGAAAGAAACCATGGGGCTATTTTTACGTCATCTTTCAACAATAACAAACAATTTGTTCCGGCATTACATATTATGCAATTCTTGTGAACAAGACCGAGCAGAGCATTCCATTATCAGGCTGTGTTATCATTTAAAATTCATTAATATCTAACAACCTTTAACACATAAACGTTCCTTGACTATCTTTTAAATTTATTAATAGTTAAATTCTGAACGTTTACTGGATTTTGTTTACAAACGTATACTGTTGTCCCATAAAAGACTGACTTATCCTTCGCAGTCTAGATGCTGGAAGAATTAAATTATGTTCGTTCCTTGTATCTATGTCATGTGCATCACAATGTCTTAGGAAATCATGTCTATTTTTTTGCACATACATTATATTTTAAAATATGTATGGAGAACTAACGGTCACTATTTTTATTTATGTGAACAACTTTCTAAATTATTCTTTGCGGCCTAGGTTATAGACTGCACGAATTGCACATATATTTATACATATACATATATTTATAACTACTAATATACAATAGGAAGTTTGTTTGAATGTGAATTAATCTTTGTAAAAGTCAGTGACGAAGCAAGAAAACTTTGGGTATGGTACAAACAAAGGCAAAGGTTAAGAAGAAATCAGTTATTAATCAATCTTTAAAACTATCTATGTATTTATCGGGCTCACCTAACCTAACTGTTCTAGTAGTTTAAATATTCAGAAATTTATAGTTTTCAGTTCGTAAATTGCAATTGTCCGTTATTAAATGTTATATTAAACTTTGTAACGAGAATTTTGGTATAAAATGAAACTGAATATGTTACCTGGTACAAATTTATGTTTTAACATTGTATATCCTGCAATAATTAAAACTGTCTAGATAAATTCGGTGCGACCTAACAATTTCGCGTGTCGCTCACAGTTTCTGAATTAGCGCGAAAATGTTAAAAGCTAAATTGTTAGTATAGAGTACACATATTCTGCACGTGCTTTAGTACATGGAACACATCATTAATGTATGAATACGAGAATGAATAAATAAATAAATGTCAATCATTTGACAATTGGGAAGAGAAGGAAAGTAAGCATAGGAGTCATAAATGAACTTATCCTTAATAAAATATGCATGCTCGACACAAAACCTCTTTAAAATCTTTTTTTTTCACCGTTTTTAAAAATAAAGAAAACTGGTATAAATTCCTTTTTTCTACAAGAAATATACACATAGTATTCGAAGTTAATCAATTTAATGCTTAAATTAAGAAAACGTAATATAAGCAATAAACATGATGTCGTAATAAAACTGTAATGAAATAGAATTAAAGAAGAGTTTAACTAAAACGTTATTCCGATTTAGCTTTACTTTGGCTATATTAAACCTAAATTTAATAACAAGATGTTATAAATTATTTATTCATCGCATTTTTACGTTTTTTTATAAGATTAATCGTTATGTTATTATAAGAAACTATCCCACTATATCATTCAACTGTTACAGAACATCACATGTAATAGGACGTAAGCTTCATCAACTTTTTGTTACCAGTTTGCGAATTTTTGTTCAATTTAACTGAAGTTAAATGAAATATGTTTTTACTAGAGTCAGGTTCTAATACAACAAGAATAGTATTTATACAGAAAAGTTTCAAGTCGCATGCCTGTTTTCGCAGGTGCGATAATACAAATCGGAAGCTTCTCGATATGAGACCTCGACGTTTTTGGCACTCTGACTCTTCACACCTTACTTAGTGGGGCTTTTCTGAATCACGAAAGGTTGAGAGAGCGTCCTGCTTAATACCATTATTTATTATCACTGAATCCGGTTTGCTATATTGACTGTGGACAGGGGTGGCATATCTTTCTTTCTCGCATTTCCCGTGGGGCTGATGCATCCATGGTCAGTCGTTAAGTAATGTAATATAAATAAAGTAAAGTTAAGGCTAGTCTAGTTCCATTTCTCTTCTCTAAGGCTTGACCTGGTGTGAGATTTTCCACTTCGAAAAGTAAGATCCTTTCGGTGACTATAGAACTATGACAATAATGACGTCCAAGTCGATTTCAACTCGGAATTTGAACCCGGAGAAAAGACCAGGATACACCTCTATCCATCAAGGGGTTTTTGAATTGTATACCACCATGCAGTTCCTTTGCGGGTTGATGGATGGACCGACTTTTTACATGCCCATCCGACGCATCTTAGACAGTTGGGTGATCGGCCCAAAATGCCCTAAACAATAATGAAAATTTGTTGAGTCCCCGCAGCATTCCAACTCACGGCCTCCGGTTTCTAAAGCACGAGCACTACGTTTTGCCACGTCTTGATAAAGAAAATGGAATAAATATTCATATATCTGAGTAGTAACAATATTTCAATGATCTTATTGTATAAGAAAGTCAAATTCCCGAAATTTTCCTATTCACGAGAAGGTCCTTTAGATTTTATCTAAAGAAAAGGATCTACTAGTAACAAACAGGCTTTTTATAGCTAAGCTACGTATCTTTGTGTATGGTTACCAAGTGATTGAAATGTAAATTATTGCGCATTAAAATAGCATATTTTATTAAGCTATTGTATTTATAAATCTCTATTGTGCGCGACTTCGTCCTCGTGGTAGACATAAAAAAAAACTTTTATTAAGAAAGAAGTAGCCAAAGTTACTCCTAGATTGACGCTATCTTTCAGAAAAACCCGTCAAAGTCGGACTAGTCACTCTGGGGATTGGCCAGAACAAACAAACAGACAGACGGACAAAGTAAAAAATTTGAAAATGTAGTTTTCTTGTATACCATAGTGTAATACAGTTACAAATAGACACTTCAGTTTTATTTATTTGTATAGATTGTTATGCATAACAAAGCTCTTCGAATTACGACATGCGCAACAAAAAATGGGTTTATACCATTTTTGCTGCTAATCGTGTTCTTATAAGTCTTGACATGTTAATAAATATAAACCGGTTACAACTCATAATGAGATTCGGTCTTATCTCGATTGAATTCACTACAAGTCTTTGAACGTGATTTCATAGAAAATATGAGACCGCCACTCGGAGGCTCGAACGCGTCTGTATGTAATTTTTTATGACGTTAGGGAAATATTGAAATGTTATTTAATAACGTTATTATTATTTCTTTTGTTTACGCGAATTACGTTTCGAGCACTTTCCAATCTATCCCGAGACCACGGCCGCTGGAGAGTGTTCGAAACGTCAGGAATTTAAATACGTAAAATAAACGCGATAAAATCCGTAAAGTCATTTTATTTAATAACGTTATTATTAACAATTTGGTCTACATGTATAACTATTTGCTCTAACAAGTAATAGCGCAAAATGCCTATATATAGGTAGGATAAAAATATTGTTTCGATAATCAAGTTTGTGATGTCACACCTTTCTTATTTATATTTGGGTGTATTGATTAACTTAATGTGACATCTTCACGGTTAATAATAGTCTTATGGATTAGTCCAAAATACAGTAGTTATTTTGCAGTGCGCCTAGCGTCTGACCTCTTAATTAACTACTAATTACTATCGAATTAATGCATTTTAGTTAAGCCAATTTAGAGAGATAGAATTCAAGTAAACTAATTTTAACGTCAAACTCGATTGGCGGCTAACCTTGAGCAATGTTAAACAATGCACCGGAATAAAACATTGCCGCAGTTTACTAATAAGAACGCGTTCGCTCTTGCGCTATTATTTATGTTAGGTAGTGATTTGACTGTACTGCAGATTTTAAGATAGTTATAAAGGCTGAAACTGTAGCAAAAGCTTTTAATAATAGAACAGATATTCGACGCATTGCATGATCTCACTCTTTAAATGAGTGAATAGTTTACCCTTGTTATCAACTAATAAATATAATAACATAAATATAATAATCATCTCCAGCCTGTGCTAATTCACTGCTGGATATAGGCCTCATCTAATTCACGCCTTCTCCATTAGAAGGTTTTTAGAGCGTATCCCACCATGCTGGTCCAATGCGGTGGTTGGTGGGTGGACCGACTTTTTACATGCCCGTCCTACGCATGGAGCATTTTACTTTTCAGACCATTGGGGGCCCTAACTGCCCTAACCAACTAGGATCACAATGAAAATTTGTTGAGTCCCCAGGGATTTGAACCCACGACCTTCGGTTTCTAAAGCACACGCCCTTACCCCTAGGCTACGGAGCCAGTTATAATAAGAAGGCAAATATTATAATAATAATTAATAATGATGAAATAAATGAATTTTCCACTAAAAATTGCATATTTGAGATTTAATCAATTGTATACATTTTGTCATGTGTTTAAAGACTTTTTTTAATTCATAGCAAAGTTGTATAAATAGATAATAGATATTTCATATTACCAGTGCATAATTATTACAGCAAAGTAGCTAAAAAAATAAGTTGGCCCTTGTTTGGTTATATATTATACTATACATTAATTTAATTAATAGCTTTACATAATTTATCTGCGACCATAAAACCTGTATGCAGAAAGATTAAATCCGTGAAGTGTTTTTATTAAAATTTACTAAAATATGTGTGGTGTATTGACGTGAACGCAAAAAAAAAGACTTATATATTAAATTTAAACTAGAATTAATGCCTGTTTCTAACGTTGTCACAATACATCACGCGTTAAAGTTGTTTAACACAACGTCCATATGGAAATAATATATAAAGTTACGAATTATATTACAATAAATTATTTGCGAGTTTCCACTTTACTATCATTTTCAATATAACATTGACTTTTGAAAATTAAATTCGAAAAAAAAAATGCAAAGAAGTCGTCTGTCTTGTTGTGTTTCATCATTATGTAGCGGTGATAATTTATTGATATGCAATGTTATTTTTAACAGAATCATGCCCGACCAAGACATGGAACACGATAAAGAAATAGTTGCAATTAAAAAATGGCTCGGCAAGCAACCACACCTTCCACACGATGTTGGCAAGTGTCTTTTATTATTATCTAATTTATTACAACGATACTGTATCCACTGAAAATCAGCATTCACGAAGAAATGATAATGATGATCGTGATTAAAGTTGACCATTTTCGGATACAATTAATTTTTGTCTTTAATTTTACTATGACATTACTGTTTTCTACGACAAACAAAACTTTTCTTTGTTATATTAAAAAATGTGATGTCTGTGATCCGATAAAATTAAATAAAAAAAATTATGGAATCGATGGAAACAATGTCAGCTCTATCGACGAAATTTCGCTGTTATTGGTTTCGAAATCTTAGATTTTTTAAGAATTTTCACTGAGATATCAATAAATAGCACCGAAATACGTGAGATGGTAAGTATCTTTGTTGCTATAGCTTCGTTAAAAGAAATAGGCTCTAATAACTTTGTATTACCGAACCGCAGCATTTGATTAAATTACAATTAGATATGTAAAGTTATTATAATTATTATATGCAGCGCTGAAATGATGATTTTCGATGAAATAAAACAATTTACTTTTATCTTTAACGAACCCTTGCAATAATAAAAATTATGTCATGCATATGATAATCGCTTCCTCGTAGAATGTGTAATTTTCGCGTGAAGAAATAAAAAAGGACGTCAAAAAAGATACTTTGCAAAAAAAAACATAAATAGAACATACCAGAGATTATTCAAAAGAGTAAAAATAGTTTTTCTTAGTTTCTTACCTATTATTTTAGGGCAATGCAATTGTGAATTGAAAAAAGTGTAATGATAAAATTCTTCTGTACGAATCAAGATTTTTTAATTAAAAGTTTATTTTGATGTGTCCAGATTCTATTTAACCAACGTAAACTCTAATTAACTTTCATTGGGAACAACAAATTAAAATACAGGTTGCTTATGACTATACTAATTTGATGTAATAATTAGCCTACATATGTGAATTCTGACACGACTATAATAAATAAATAAATCTATCACGTTGATTTGTCACATATCTTTATTACGCACATTCCATAAAAGCTACAAGCTATAAGAAACTTTTAATATGTGACGGGCCCAGTTGACGCGATATGTAATAATGCCTCAAGTTGGAAATAACTTGGTCTCTTGCGAGCTAAACTTAAAACGCGTTGGAAGCGCTTGAACATAAATAATGGTTCAGTGTAGTTTGTAACAATTTGTTTTAGACTGAAACTAGTCGGTTTCAAAAATTTCACTTGTACGTTTTTAAAGAAAACTTACTGCTTCCGTGGCTTAGTGGTATTGGTCAATGCTTCATAACCCGGAGGTCGTGGGTTCGAATCTTGCGGAGATGTTTGGTTTGTTAGAACAATATTGGTCAATTGAAAGAGAGTTGATCCGTTGAGGTCGGTGGTCAACGCCATCTATGGTAATGGTTATAGGGGAGTCACCTCAGTGCCTTTAAATGTACTGAAAATGAATCCAATCATCCGATGCAGTTTACTTTTGGGTTGAAGGAGGTCAAATGCCAGACACACTGCATAAAATTATTGTTCAGGTAAAACGGATTAGAAGTCGAAGTAATTACCATCATCATCAGCTATTGCAGTCTTCTACTGCACATAGGCCTTCTTCAATGAGCGCCAAGACGGTAGATCTCCTGCTACTCGCCTCAAACTTGAACCGAGTCGACCAATGTTCCGTCTTTCCAAATATGGCCTCCACTCTAGAACCTTAATAGCTAATCGGCCATCCGTATTAGGAGTGCATGACCGGCCCACAATCACTTCAACGAGCTAAACCTTTGAACTATGTCGGTAACTTTCGTTCTTCGCGAGATTAATTCATTCATGAGACTCCAAGCATAGCGCGTTCCATAGCACGTTGAGCTACGGCATACTTGTGGACCAGTCCCATAGTCAGAGGCCACGTTTTTGCCCAGTAAGTCATCACGGGGAGTACGTCATTCTGGTTAAAGACTTTCCTGTTTAAACTTTACGGTATTGATAAGTAATGGATTATGATATTTCTAAAATAAAACGCATTTTGAAGTTTACAATTATAGCGTCTTACGCAGCTTTTGTAGCAAAATTAATTGCCATCAATCAACAAAAAGGTTGCGTGTATAATGACTTTGTACTTATTTCGAAAGCTCAAATATTACAACACACAGGCTTTAAGCGGCCGTTATGCTGCGGTAAAAGTAAAAGTTGTACGTGACACGATTTTTGTAAGTTCATCGAACCCAGTCATTCATCACGAAAGGTCCAAACTTGATAACTAACGATATGTTTTATTACTGGCTTACTGTGAAATGAAATTTATATATTTTTTATATAATATAACGCTGTACTTTGTAGTTAGGTATAATAATTGGAATTTTTGTAGGCGGTAGGTCCTCTTTTACAAAGGGCCATCTGGGGCGATACTTACCCGGTGCTTTTTTCTGTCGCAAAGCGTACATAAAATACTGCTGTGTACCGATTCGAAGGATACCATAGCTAGCATATTTACTGGGTAAACGAGACGTGACATCCTATGTCTCACGTAGGTGGCGCACGGGCGTTAGTAACCTAATTCCATCAGGTGGCCAGACTGCTCGACTGCATTTGTTAGCAATAAAAAAATATTTAATGAAGATACCATAATGGATTTAATCGCGATTAAATAACATGTATGTTTTAATTCCTGACATTTAAGGAGATGATGTCTTGTCATTGCTATTGCAAAAAAATTTTAATTTTTTTTTATTATATTTAGCAACGGCATGTTATTGTAGTCTTGTCTCCAGTTTATGTAATAAGAACTTATTTGACCTTAATTTTTGCTTAATTTTTATTCATTGAGCCCCAAGCAGGTTGTAAATTATACATAGACACGAAGTGGCTTACCGTTACTTAACTGTCTCTATGTGTTTACTTATATAACTCTATATTCTCTATCTCTAACATATATATTCATAAAGAATAAAAGGCCTACTCTAAATAAAAAAAGAAACGTCCATTACTGCGCATTGGTTATATTTCGTTGCTCGCTTTCTGTATCTAAAGCACACAAAAACTTGACAGTCAAATTGCTGCTATAAATTAATTTTAAATTATTAACTACAGCTAATTAATTTAATACGTACCTTGTGCGTGAGAACAATTCTAAAACAAGAATGTGTAATATGTCTCACATTGTAAAGTTTATCCGATTTAATATTCCCATTTAAGCATAGTGAGTGAAAGTGAAATAACGTCATACATTCAGAGATTTTATTGATATATTGTTAGTTAGATCTCAGTCATTGAGCGACCGTCGACTAATAATAACACCATACGTTACCAATAAAAAAGTCTAAATTGGCTACACTACAGTGTGATAACTATTCGGTTACAACGAATTTGACGACCGCTGGAGTCGGAAAGTTTTGGAGTGGATACCGGTAAACGTAGTGTGGGACGCCCTGTGGCTAACGAAAATTGAGTGCCGACATTCGCAAAGTGGCTAGTTTGGGCAGGATAAGAATAGCTGAAGATGGAAAGCGGTGGCGTGCATTAGGGTTTTGTATAATCTCATGAATAGCTGCTGTAACTTAGATGTGTCTTAATAAAGATAGCTAATGATACTCGACGTAACTTAGGCTACTTTTAATGAAAAAATCGTAATGTTTTTTCATTATATTATCACGCGGACGCAGTCACGGGAATAAGCTAGTTGATTAATAGGATAGATGTATTAAGTATTTTCTCAACTGGGAACCCTATTTCAGTTTAAAAATCTTTGAACTCATAAAGAATTCGTATTTTCTTCTAAATCAGCTGGCAACGATTCCGTGTTAACGTTTTATGAAATGGTTTGTAATCCCATATACGTGTGCAGAAAATGGCTCCCAGTTGAGAAAATACATAAAATAGTTAACAATGGACAATTGTATGTAAACGTATGTATATGTATTTATAATAATATGCATAGATAGTTTTATGTATATATATTATGAAATATATAAATAAGTGTATAATTATAATATGTTATCCTTATTTGCTTTTAAAACGAAATAAGTCTTAAGTATGATTCAACTGACATAATTTTCACCTTATCACCCAATGGTTGGCCAATAGAGAATGCCTTTTTTATGCACAAACATTAAGTGTAAAATAAATAAAGTGTCACTAAATAAATATAAATTATTAATAATTCTCTAGCTGCGTCTAAAATTAAGGTATAAAAATGTTATATGAGCTTTATTTTTTATTTTTTTTTGGGTTTGGTAAATACGTCATAAAGAACATTTTTAAGTTTTGTTTACTCTAAGACTGTTGAAATTTCATTCGAAATCCAATGAAACGCAACTAAACCAATGTGAAAAAAAATGATTCAATGTTTTGACTGTAGAGTCAAATAAATTCAACTTTTAAATAAATAATTACATAAAACACCGAAGGAATCAAATTAATTGCAGAGAATATTCAAATAGCTTATTAGTAAATTATTTGAATACAAATAACACTTTTAAATCCGTGTACCTAATAAAGTACAAGATACATTATTATTGTATAAGTAACATATATATTTTTTTCATTCACCTCTGCTTATAAGTATCATTTCATATGAAAAATTTCTGCACAAATATTATCGAATTATGTAACGGTATAAGCTCGCGTAGATCAATTCAGTTCTTAAGAACTGCCGTTGAAATTTTCCACGCCCGTTATAAACTTTCCAGCTGCCGGTGCACTAACTTTTGAAGTTATTAGCTAGGATTGCATTAAATTAAGGCTTCAGCAGCCATAAACATGTTCGTAGCAATTAAACCTATATTTCAGCCATTTTAGACTCGGAATCTAATCTAATCTTAAACAATTATTGACGGACCGTTGTCATTATTAATCATTACACTATGTTTAACTTATTAGTAGTAGTTAGTAAAATCGTTTTATAAAAGGCTTCCATTACTGTTAATAGTTATGGCCACGAAAAATAAGGAGGAAAATTTGAATTGTAACCTATTGTGCTGTTTATGCAATAGGGACTGTTTCCGTCTCACCTGCTGTATCGATCGACGAAAGTGGCTACTATGTTGATTTCGCACCATTATGTATGAAATTGGATAAGTTTTACCGCGTTTCGGTAAATTGGTTAAACGCATTTATGACGAACTGCCTCCGTAGCCTAGTGGTATAGGCGTGTGCTTTAGAAACCGGAGGTCGTGGGTTCGAATCCTGCGGGGACTCAACAAATTTTCATTGTTGTTTCCTAGTTGGTTAGGGCAATTTGGGCTGATCGCCCAGTTGTTTGAAAAGTAAGATGATTCATGCGTCGGATGGGCATCGATCCATCGGTCCATCGGTCCATCGGTCCATCGGTCCGCCCACCAACCCGCATTGGACCAGCGTGGATGAGTCCAAAACCCCTAATGGAGGAGGTGCATTAGGGAGGCCTATGTCCAACAGTGGACTAACACGGCTGAGAATGTTGAATATAAGATATATTTGCAAAGATTGCAGATACCAGCATTGCACACGTGCAAAGCTGTGGCCGATTCGCTAGTGTAATATTAGCGCCGTATTGTTAGTTTCACGAAATTGAGAACAAAAAACACGCTTGTAATCAAAACAAGGAAAAAAACAAAGAGCGAGGCTGCTTTGACCGGATAACTCATAGCGCAAAAAAATACTCGCTACCTTTTAAAGTCAAAAATATTCCATTCAATTTAGGCTCTTTAATCTTAACGGCCGGTTTGAATTTGACCCGATTTAAGAAGAACCAGCAAAAGAGGTGCGGTAATATTTTTTAAAATAAATTATATGCACTTAAAAATTAATAAAATATTCCTCATCTAGGTGATGCAATTATCAAATACGAGATCATTAACATGTTTAAAATATCTCCTGAATTATAGAAGAAGAATATATCTTGAGCATAATATCTGTAATCAACATGGCCTTGGCAACATTATGCAACCGACATCTTTAAGTGCTATTTGTTTCTTGTTCATTTATTGGATTTTTTATTCTACACTAGCTGTTGCTCGCAATTTTGTCCGCGTGTGTATTTATAACATTTTTTTTCTAAATATATTTTCGTCCATTAATTTTTTTCTACATATAAATGTAAAAATAACAGGTTACTTGAGCTATCTTTAAGTGAAAGTCCCATCAAAATTGGAACCGCCATTCCAGAGATTATCCAAAACAAACAGGCAGACAAAAATAAAAAAATATAGTTTCGTTATGCGTACCGGTTATATATCACTGAGTTATCATTTAAAAACGGTTATTTTAATGTTACATACATACACACAAATTTCGTTTATATGTATAGGTTATACGATGTTTTTTCTTTGACCAACCTGTGTTTAGGTACGTCTGGGTGCTTAGTGCAACTACGTGTTCTACTTTTTGTTTTGTTTAAATTGCATATAATGACGGCAACGTTCTTTTTATGCGACAGAGTAATAAAACGACTATGCAACGCTTTCCAAGGATTTAGAAGGATATGGCATTTTTATACTTGTAGAATTGCTTTGCTTTATCTTGACTTATACACTGTTTCAACTTGGACGAATTACATACATTTTGAATGTATCTTATTTCTAGAAGGGCCACGATAACGATGAAGAGAATTTGAATTGTTAATAAAAAATAAATATGTATATATTCTGCAACCTATTTTTATACGTACGATATATTAAAATGAGGATTGCGACTACAAACAGAATTAGAAAAATATATCTTGAATAAAATAGTTTGGGTATCATGTAAATCAATTTAACCCTCAACAACGATGTAGCAACATACGTTTAGAGTTAGTATTGATATTGTCACCTAGAATCAACCACTGAGCGAGAGTCAACTACTAACCATCATACCGACAAAGTGGCGGCCACTTTGTTGACTTGCTATGAGTGAGAGTGTTGTCATCATTTCGATTTTTGCTTAGAAAGTAATGAAAAGAATTTGAAAACTTACCTTGGTCTTCTCTCTTCATCGTCACACCAACTGATTGCATTACTCGTATATCCCCCTTTCTAATCTCACACTTATACTGCACATCAAATGTACATTTTTGATTATTTACATTACTAGTATTCGTGTTTGAAATCCTTACTAATATTATAAATGAGAGTAACTCTGTTTGTCTGTCCGTCTTTAGTGTCGGAAATCCACACCGGTTTCGGTAAAACTATACATAACTAGGGCAGATTCCGCTAAAGAAATCGGCTAATAAATTTTATTGGATAAAAGGTGTCGAAAGGGTTGAAATTGGCGGTAAATTTCGTGTCCAGATTTGTAAAAGGGATAAAATTTAAAATAAATCGCACAAACTTTTGTGTCTAATAGCCATACAATTAAAAACCTCATTTATATTATACTATACAGTATATTTCATATACCTTCAAGACATTTCTATTCTACGTGGACGAAGTCGAGGCAACAGCTAGTCATAGATAAAGTGTACTAAAACAAATAAAGCATTCATAATAAAGGTCTGCCTACCGTGAGACATAGGATGTTAAGCCTCGTTTACCCAGTAAATACGCTGGCTTGATGCCTTCAACCGGAACACAGTAGTGTTTACACTACTGCTTCCAGGCAGAAATAGGCACTGCGGTGGTACCCCAGACGTCTCCTGAAACAGGGGACCTACCACCGGTAAGGATATTAATAAAATTAGAAACATAAAAAATTATATTAATTTTTTACGGATTTTCGCGTTTCATTTTTACAATTATTCCCGACGTTTTGGACTCATTTCTTTCTTGTTCTTAAAATGTGGATTCAATGTATTAAAACTAGGATCAACGTAGTATTTAAAAGGAATTTTAGGCAGTTGTTACAAACCGCACGAGACAATAATTACTTTCAAAGAGCCTTTTGCTATGACGTGTGAAAATGGAATGCACCAGCGTTCATCAAATAATATTTGTTAGTTTTTAAGATACTTATTGCTTCCCTCAACAACTTTGAGACAAAATTTAAGCTAGAGTTGAAAAAGTTGCGCAAATTAAATTTGTAAGTAGTTTATTTTTCCTAGTTACTTATTTGAACAGGCTTCCCGGGTTTAAATTTATACATTTAAAAAAATTCCCTAAAATTTGTCTAAAATTTTAACATTGCATCTTGTTTGCATAATACTATTGTAATTTTTTTTGGTTTAGGTAATAAGACGAGTTGGTCGTTCCCCCACAGAAAAAGGAAAAAACACCACAAACCACTTACCCTGACTTAATCAACAAAATTATAGCCTCATTAAAGAATTATGCTGTTTTTTAATTTCAAAACCAGGCAGTGTTGCCCGTTTGGTTTTCAGCTAAAAGGCTCCAACTGAATATCCATATTCAGTTTGGTTCTTTTAAATTTTTTTGTTAATTTGCCTAGATTATTTAAAACTTAAATTAAAAAACGTATTAATTGTCAAACTATAATCGTAGTTTAAAATTCACTGAAAAAATAAATTTAAATATAATCTATTGTTAAAATATTTTTTATGCGTTCATGCTGTAATATTGATGTTTCTTTAAAAGCCAGTTACAACACTGTATCGAAATCGAGGCATCGAATCGGTTTCTTTCGGCCCAATTATTACCCCTGTAAATACTAATGACACGAACCTTGTTATGCATTTTATTATTATAATCAAACGTCTTGTCGAGTTGACAATTGCACTAGTGATGTAACGAGTGCGGGCCAAAAAGAAACAGAATTAAAATAAATTTTGGCGAAACGGAAACGGATGCGAAACAAAGAAAAATTTTAAAAAATAAAGTTAACAAATATAATCCAATAATTTAAAATACCAAATCTAGATTAAAATAGCTATATAAAAACAATATTCAATTTTTTTTAATAATATTCAAAATTTGGTGCTAGTTATATTTTATATAAAAATAGGGCTAAAAACTTCATTTAAAGGTTAACTCTTTTTTCTTTGACAACGATGTAGCATCATACATTTAAAGTTAGTATTGATATTGTCACCTAGAATTAAACAATGAGCGAGAGTCAACTACTAACAACTCATACCAACAAAGTGGCGGCCACTTTGTTGACTTGCTATGAGTGAGAGTGTTGTCATCAATTTCGATTTTTGCTAAGAAAGTAATTAAAAGAAATTTGAAAACTACCTGTGGTCTTCTGCTCTTCATCATCACACCAACTGATTGCAGTACTCGTATATCCTCCTTTCTTATCTCACACTTATACTGCACATCAAATGAACATTTTGGGTCTAGATTTCGTTAACAAATTTACATTACCAGTATTCGTGTTTGGTGAATCCGTACTAATATTATAAATGCGAGAGTAACTCTGTTTGTCTGTCCGTCTTTATTGTCGAAATTCCTACACCGGTTTCGGTGAAACTTAGTACATAACTAGGGCAGATTCCGCTAAAGGCAATAGGCTAATATTCTTATATTCTTAAAATAATTATTGCGATAAAAGGTGTCGAAAGGGTTGAAATTGGCGATGAAATTTCGTGTCCAGATTTGTGAAAAAGGGGATTAAATTTAAAAAGAAATCGCACAAAACTTTGTGTCTAATAGCACATACAATAAAAACACCTCATTTATATTATACTATACAGTATATTTTAATATACCTTCAAGACATTTCCCCTATTCTACGTGGACGAAGTCGCGGGTAACAGCTAGTCATAAATAAAGTGTACTGAAACAATAATAAAGCATTCATAATTAAGTGTCTGTTTCATGATTTTTAATATTTACCAATTACGGAATGAAGCCTGCTTAATTGTTCAAGTGTTTATAATTATTTTACAGGAAACTGTGAGTAGTTAATTGGAATTGAATATTATAGTGAATAATTCAAGGATATCTGCAATATGATTATATAAACAATAGTTTATTTTATTAAATAAACATTTTTAAAGCAGCAACACAGATCTTTTAGCCAACTAAACAATTTGAATCTGGAATCTAAACGAACCTAATGTAAAACATTTATATCGCCTAAAGCGAACGAGTTTTTGTAGGTGAACAGCTACTCTTTTTGATTCATACACGATGTATATCCTACAAGAATAAAAGATTTTTCGGGCTCTATAAAAGGGCTAATATTGATAAAATAGCAGCAAAACTCATTTTTCCATATTATTCCCGACGTTCTGGAGTCATTTTTTTTCTTGTTCTTTAAATGTGGATTCAATGTATTAAAAACTAGATCAACCTAGTATTTAAGAGGCAACTTTTAGATAATTGTATTTACAACCGCATCATTTACCCAGTAATTATGCTGTTTTTAATGGTGCCCTTTAAACTAGAACACAGTAGTGCTAACACAGTTTTGGTTTTCGGCAGAAATCGGCTCTAAGGTGCTATATTCTGTTTGGTTGTTTATACAAATATTTTTTGTAAATTTGCCTAGACTATTTAAAATTTAAATTAAAAACGTATTAATTATTAAACTATAACCGTAGTTTAGAAATTTACTGAAAAAAATATGAATTAAAAATATAATGCTATTGTTAAAATTCATTTTTATGTGCGTTCGTACATGTGTAATACTTGATGTTAATGCTGTTTTGTGAAAGTCAGTTACAACACTCGTATCGAAATCGAGGAGTGCATCGAATCGGGTTTCTTTCGGGCACTAATTATTACGCCACTGTATACATACTAAAGAGCACTGCATACATTGTATATGCATTTATTATTATAATACAAACAGTCTTGTACGTAGTTAAATAATAGCACTAGTGATGCAACGGAAGTGTCTTAGCGGAACCAGAAACGGAAACAGATATCAAAAGTAAATTTTAGCAGAAACGGAAACGGAAACGGATGCGGAAACGGAAGGTAAATAATATTAAAAAAATAAGTTTACAAATATAATCCTTTATTAAGTATGAAATACACCAAATCTAAATTAGAAATAGCTATATAAGAAACAATATTGCAATTTAACATTTTAATAATATTCAAAATTTAGTAGTAGCTAGTTATATTTTATATAAAGTAGGCTAGAAGCTAACTTCATTTAAAGGTTAACTCTTTTCTTCTTTGTACTCCTGAAAATGTGACTGTATCTCCAAAAGAGATTGTCACTCTCGTTATTTGAGTCGAGATTTCTTGGTCTTCATTTGAACTTAACATGGATACTAACATTTTAAAGTGATGTATTCAACATTGAAGATATATGAGAGAGTTCGAGCCTTTTGGTGTACCCTACACTACACAAGATACACTATCATCGTAAGTGGAGTTAGTTAACGTTCTAGATTGCCTAGTTCTGCTGATTGAAATTAAGTTACACACTGACCCAAACAGCAGCAGAATATATTACGCGCTTACCTTTACGAAAAGTACGTAAACAAACAAATGTGACAAGTGCCTGAGCGGTTTGCTGGCTGACCCTTGCCGCGCGCTCAACCGACCTGACCTCGCACACGCCTCGCGCCGCGCATCCGTAACTCTTAGCCATCGGTTGTAAAGTTCCGTTTAAATATCCGTTATAAATATCCGTCTGCGGAAACAGAAACAGAAACGGATGTTGTAAAGCGCGGAACTTCCGCACTTCGGAAACAGAAACAAATGCCCTATGCATTACTAAATAGCACGATGACCCATCAATGGATTTCTATAAATTAATTTTAATGTGACACGTCATAAACCCATTGACACCAGCTAATGTAAATTCTGTAAATATGTCAGACTATGAATACAATGTGAACAAAGAGCTGCCTCCGTGAACTTGTGATAAAGACTTGCGCTTTATAAACTTTAGGTCGTGGGTTCGACCTGCGAGGTCAACAGGTTTTTCATTGTTGTTTCTAGCTAGTTAGGGCAATTCGTGTTAGTCACCCGACTGCCTGCTAAATTAAATGTTCCATATAAAAGAAGGTCCTGGACCTGATCTATTACCAGTCATATCAGTTTTCTGTCCTATCGAACTATGAGGGTGAAGAAATAGCTGTTTGTATTTTAGCTGAAAGATTATGACTCTGCTTTTAAATCGTTTTGGTAAGAGGGCTTCATAATTTAAGGTACACGCTCTGTCCCTCATACAAGCTTAAGTGAAAGCTGAAAGCTTAAGCTGTTAAAACATAGCGGCATACACTTACCATAATGTCACCTTTATTAATATCCTAATTTTGCTCCATCTCAGTTTGCTCCTTAAGTATTTACATGTTTCTTCGTGAATACTTTAAAAACGAAATGTTAAATATATTAAAAAGTATTACGTTATTATCATTTTTGTCTATGATAGTCTCGCAGGTAAAAATATATATGTTTTTTGAGGTATATTTTCAATAAGGTATTTTATCAGAACAAAGTGACAATAAAATGTTCAGATATTAGACAATTATGTTTATTAATTTATACAAAATATACCTCACTAACTCAAGGATTGATACACTCGATTTTTAAATACAAAAAATATATATACTAGATACTAAAATTAAATATTCAGAGATTGTGCAAGTTATGTAAATATTTTAATGAAAGGCAAAGACGGAAATAGTATAAGCAAGACATTAAAAAAATATACTAATTAAAGACTGATGCTGATAAATAAAATTTCCTGTTAATTTCATTTTTACCTTAACTCTCTGAACAGAAATAGCTTTGAGTATTTTTCGAGATAATGCTGCCCTCGGTTGGAATAAATTACTGTAAGCAATTACAGATTGTTTTAAAGTCGTAATTTTTTTCTGATTTATCTGTAAATATTACAGACAATTAATCACACACTAGATATTTCTTTTTTGTCGTTACGTCTCGTTTACTAAGTTAATTCACAAATTACAATATCAACGTTCGCGTGCACTTAACAATTAGTGGTACTTCCTTGGTCGGCCAATTGTAAAGCAAACATAATGTAAAATAAAACCTACCGTATTAAACAAAAAAGTTTTCCCGTAAAATATAAAGACAATGTGACAAGCGGAAACGATTTTTTGTAAAACTCCGTCTTTTTTTTAGTAATTTAAAAGAAAAAAATAAAGTATTACACATTACACATTTACATAAATTGTTGAGATATCGCGTTACAATATTTAACGTTACTTAAAAAGTTTTTTTGAAAATGTAATTTATAGAAATAAACCAATATTTTACTCTTTTTAATTAGGTGTTTAATTTAATAGTAAAAATATGAAATTGAACAGAATAAACTTCTGTACAGATATAAAACAAAAAATTTTAATAAATTAGTGGAAAGATTAAAGTCTTTGCGTTGGTAATTAAAATCTTTAATTAAAACAGATAAGAGGGAGTCTGATTACCGATTTCCTTGAAAGCAATCCATTTAAGTATCGTTGGAAATTTCAACGTCTTCCTAACATTCTATTTCTGGTTGCTATTATTTAATTGCGTTAAATAAATATTTTATTTTAGCAAAGATATATGTTTGTTCCGGTACATTTCATCGTAGCAAAATACGTATTTAATTGAATGTCTATTTTATTGTCGTTAATTGGTCTGGTAATTTTTGCTTTTAATTTCCGTACGTAATATGTAAGTTCGATAAATGTAATTAATATATGATTAATATTGTCAATGTAAATTAATAGCCATTGCTAGACGAACAGTTATTTTTTTTGTTATGACAAATTAAACAGCATATTGGCTTTAGAAATATAAAGTTTTCTGATCATAATTCACAAAAACCGTCCCAAACATAAAGACTCCCTGCTCTCTGACGATATTTAAACTTCGATAGTGGTTTTATCTGACCAGATTGTTAATTCTAAATATCTTTCGACAAGGAAGGTCGGAAGGAATCGGGAGAAGAATATAATTTTTAATTATATTAATAAACTAGCAGTCACAGCTCTGCCCGTGTTAGTTTTAAAATACTTAGAATTGATTTTCCAGGGGTAAAAAGTATCTTATGTTAGTCTAAGCTTTTTAGTAGTTATGGAATATTTTAAATCTGTTTAATAGTTGCGAAGCGTGTTCAAAACGAACAAACGTTTATAAAATTACTATTTACTAAACATTAGCTGCTACGATAATTATGAGAGTGACAGAAGTGTGAGATAAAATGATTTGTACTAATATTATCTATACAGAGGAAAGATATATACTTTTGTGTTTGTATTATTCGATTAGAAGTATTCCTTCAAACCTCTATTCTTCATAATTTTATTTTCTTTTACCGTGAGGAAATGCCTACGTATACCCATCCTTGCGGTGGCAAAGGCGGGTTATGTCAGACTCGCACCGACTAAAAACACCACGTTGTTCCTTCTTGGTGCCTTAGAGATGGAGTCACAGGAACTCTGTCCCAATCTTCTGCGACCCTACCAGCGCTGGCCGCCAAAGCAGCCCCATCTTAGCCCTGGGGCCATCTGCCTCCCTCTGGGCGCGTCGGAACTACCGCACCCTTCGTCTCGGCTTCTGTAGTTAGGTAACAGATTCCCTCGACTCTGTTACTCAGAGGCCACGGGAGCCAGGTGTTCCCAGCCCCCAGCGGCGGCCTCGATGTTTAGCTCCCCCGCAAGCTAGCTCCATTTCAGCCACAGAAGGAGGAGAGATCCACAACACCATGCCGAATGTCCCCTCCTCCTACGGCCGCTCCACACCACATCAGCGGTGCGGCCCCACCGAGTCACGGAAGGTAGGGAGAGCGACCTTCGAATTACCGGCACTCCTCTTCCCCCATGACTCCTCCTTGGTTGCGAAGGACAGGAAGGGTAGCACACCTACCTCCTGTAACCCGTCCCTCGCTCTCTCCAAGGCGCAACCAAAGCGGGCTTATTCAGCCCGCTTGGAGCAGTCTCCTCCGCTGACGGTATCGTAGATCAATATATGCTGTTCAATTTTGTTTAATATGTTCATTTAATTTATTTCTAAACTTTGAGATATATTTTTTTAACACTAGATATAATAACCACACTATGACCACATATCGGGTACTGCATTACGTAAAAATATGCTCTGAATTAAGCATGTTTATAAAAGACAGTCTTAACATAGTGAATTTTGAGATAATCTTATTGATTTTCAACATAGTATTTGTCATTAATTTTGCCCTTTTAATCTAACCATGAATTAAAGTATCATATATTTGTTATCATCTTTTGTGAGATTCCAATGGGTAATCCTATTGTTCTTGTAACTTTAATGTCGATGCGAAATATTTTTTGCAATGCTATTAAATCGATTTGACACGTGCGTAACCTAAACTGAATGATGTGTACAATTTACGCCAAAGCGTATGTTGAAATTATTTGTTGAACGTTACGAGATAATTAACTGTCGTCATCACCACCGTCAATTAATATTGTTTGAATTTAACAAACGTTGTTAAATAACTATAATAATAACAATAGGATAAAAACATAATAATCATTACATTGCTAACAGTACTCTAGAATTTCACAGCGAAGTAAAAACAAATTGATTAGTTAGAGCCCCATCTATATTATATCAGTATAATTATGTGTTCCAAGTCGATTTCGACTGCGGCGGCCGATCTATATAGAGATCAGCCAACTGCGCAGTAGATATTATGGTGCACTAGTGTACGCGTTAACACAAGGCACTTTTTATTCCTTTATTCTCTCTAATATTTATTAAAATAATAAATAAAATAAAATAAAAATGTATTTATTTACTTTTACAGAAAGTTTATTTTAAATTTATATGTAATATATACATACAATTTTATATACATATATATAAAAATTTTTTTGAAATATCACTGACTTGCACGGATGGAAACGCTCTGAAAATTTTATGTTCACGATATCTATTAATTATGCAAATATATCACAAAAATATGGAAAATAGTTGTAATTTTAAATTAAAAATTATTACTATTTTCCATATTTAGTTACACACACACACCACACAGTTAATTATAATCTTCACTAACGTCTACCTCTGGTAAACATAAATTAAATTTTCCTTTGTTCTTTGTTGTAATTCCATAAAGTAAGTTCTTAAATTCCAATGACTGCTTAAATTTAGGCAATTTTTGTTGATTACGTAACATGTATCTCAAAAAAATAAGTCGCAATGCCATAACTAGGAGTGCAAAGTTCTTTTACAAGCTTTTACGCCCGTAGAATGAGTAAAAATTTTGTTTCAGGGTATTAATAAGGTCGTAATAGGTAAATATATAAATATGAAACTTTAATCGTACTGCTGTACAACAAAGAAGACCCGCTTGACGCAGTGGTTAGTGATCCTGACGGTTGCGTTAGAGTTTGTGGGTTCGATTCCCACCACAAGAAAAATATTGTCTGATGAACATACATATAACATAAAACATGTTTTCTCGTGTCTGGGTGTTTGTATCTAAATAATATGTAATTATTTACAAAAGCAAAATAAATCTATGTATTTAACAGTCATCTAGTTTCCATAGTAAAAGCCTTGCCTAATTTTTAACTAGATGATGTTGAGTAATTAGTCCAGGATTATTATTATATAATGAAAATAAAATCAAAATGTATGTCAATCATTGACACATAGACAGTCGCTGTGAGAAAGACTTAGTACATATTGGCAGGATATTTTATATGTATATGTATTTATATAATATTATATATATATATATTCATATTCATATATAAATATGTAAGTATGTATGTAGATATATATGTAGTTAGTAAGTATATGTAATACGTAATTATGTATGTAGTTATATCTATTTTTGCACCTACCTAATTTTTTCTGTACCACCCAAAGGTTGACTGGTAGATCTACACAAGTAAGTACAATGGCGGACTTTTTGACAATTTTTCATCTTATTCAGGAAGCGATCCCGATCAGGCTGAAGCAAGTGCATGTTATCAATACACCAGCGTATATAAGCAAGATATACGCGCTGTGCAAACCCTTTTTAAAATCGGAAGTAGCGAAGTTGGTAAGACAAATAATGAAATACAAATCAACATTAATAGTAGAAAGTAAAATCAAAAATAAATAAAATATCGCTATTCGAGGATAGATACTCTGAATTGATATAATTTTTTTAAACTTGATATTTCCGAGTGAAAGTTCTCTAACGAAACATCTACATGTTTTCATTATTTGAAAATATTAGGCCTTTAGATAAATAATAAATGTAGATACTTCTGTAAATGTGGTTACAGATTGTGATTTATAGAATTAGAAAATTATATACATAAATAATATAAAATATATGGTTTGGCTAACACTATTTCAAAATATAAAACTTTCAGAGATATAAGAGGATTGACTTTAATCTGCCAACTTGTAATATGCTTCGTATACGTACAAATTAACAACTAGTCGTAAAGTTTGATTGCTATTATCGGGTCGTCCTTACTAATAAAGTTATGATAGCGCTGTCTGTATTCCAAATTAAACCATCAAAAATATATGCTAATGGAGAAAAACAACCTATATTCTAACATCAGTCTTTATAACTAGCATTGGATAATTTTAACATTTAAATTTATACGTTGGAACAAAAAATTTTGTTGCGGAAAACACGTATAGATAAAAATCAAAAAACTTTCATACACTAGTTTCATTTTAATTGTCTTGTGATGATAAAAGAGGAAAGTACAGAAAAGAATGGATCGCTTTTAATTGCGACGATGATAATCGAAAATTTTTATCTGTTTTTAAATATGGAATAACGGAAACTTTTAAGACATAAATAAAGAACAAATGAAAGCTACGGCATTTTTTATATAAGAATCAGGCTTTTGAACAAAATCGTAATTGATTGCTTGAGGCGATGTATTAGTGAGGCTCTGAAGAAAAGTATTATTTGCACAAACATAAGCACGGATTATTATGTCAAAACGATGTGATGCATTATTAGCATGCGATTCCGACCTCATGTAATCTATGTAACGTTTTTTTACTGAATAAGTATCCTGAGTTACTTCCCGTTACATCAGTTATCTTCCAGTGAAAGTACCGTCAAAATGGGATCAGCCATTCCAAAGATTTGCCACAACAAACAGACAAAGAAAAATTATGAATAATGTTGTTTTTTTTATATATATCGGTTAAATATCAGAATTTAGTAATTTGAAAACGTTGTTTGATGTTACACACAGACTGCAATTTTTATTATTTGTAGCCATATATAGGAAATTCAAGGTCATAAGAAACGTATCTTTCAAGAATGTATTGCGTGTAGCATGTAACATTGTAATAAGCAAAATATACTTAGTGCTAGCTGTTAGGCAGAAAGTTTTATGAGTATGATAGTTTAAATTTTATTTAAGATATCGATCTGTAAGTAAATTAAAAACAATAATTATATTGCAACTTAAAGGTGAAATTCCATGAGCCAAATTCTACTACTCTTTATAAGGACGTCCCACAAGAAATTCTGCCTGAAGAATATGGCGGGCAGGCAGGCACAGTTGATCAGATTAAGCGGTACTGGATTAAGAGGGGAGAGGCTAAAAGGTAAATAAAATTACAAAGTATTGTCTTTACAAAGTATTGAATGTTACTACCCCATTTCATAATTTATCTTACTTTTATATGTACATATACTAGATGTTGTAAGCGAATTTATCCGCGTGGTAACTTAGAAATATATAACTGTTAGTTTTTTGTCCCAAAAAACGCTTAACTATCCGTTACATTTGCTAGCTTCCAGTGGCCCGCCAGAAGATCCAGAGATTAGCCGGAACAAACAGACAGATACACAAATAAACATTTTTAAATATGTAGTTTTGTTATAAGTATATTACAATAATAAGGTGATATGTTACATATATAACAATGCAATCATTTAAAAATATTTATGTTACAAACAGACTCTTCAATTTTTGAAGTTATACTTTTAGGCGCGTTATGAAAAAATGATGAGGTGAAATTTTACGATTTGTCACACAAATTAACAGTTTCTAATGAAAACGGTGAAAATGTAATAAGGTCCATATTACATGGTGATAAGGTTGATTTTGTGTAGTGATAATGGAGTTGTCGTTTTTATTTGCGATAGTTGTTGCATAATGCCTATGAGTTAGGATTAAGGTTCGTTTTTGATATATATATATATTATTATATAATATATTTTATATTATTTCAATTTATACTAAATAAATATATTAAATATATTATTGTATAAATATATTAATATTTGTAATGATGTTTATTTAACTTGATATAATGGTATATTTTTATTCATTTAATACATCAACATTGTGATTTATCTAGTAATATTGTTTTAGATAAACATTCAGTGAACACATAATCAAGCTTTGATTTATAGCTAGCTGCAAGGTCTTTCAACATTCTTTAGAATTTCATTTAAGCTTCAATGCTAAACTACCAGTTTATGATATATCAAAGTACGTCTTGTGAATCCATAAAATTTAATCGAATTATTTATGAAGTTCTTGTAAATCTATCTTTAATTGTCTTAATTATTTTGATATTATATATTGAATTATTATTGTATTTTATTTGTGAATATTAGGAAAAATTGTGCTTATATATTTTGTGTCGGATATAATTGAGTTAATTATCCGTAAGTGTTTATTTATTGATATAAATAAAATTTTATTTATATAATTAACACCAATATTATTTATTTTAAGCATATTGTTGATAATGTCTAATAGTTAGGATTAAGGTTCTTTTAATATATTTGATTATTATTAAAATATATTTTTATTATTAAATTTATAAAATATATATTTAAATATATTATATAAAAATTAAACTTTGTAATGAAGTTTATTCAACTTGATATATGGTAATATTTTTATTCATTTAATATATCAACATTAGATTTCTAATAATACGTTAGATGAAGCGCATCTGTGACATATGAATCAAAGTTCAGATTTATATAATGTAAATATATAAATTTCAATTTTAAATTTAATGACAAGACTCTCCAGATATGATAATCAAAATTTGGCCTGAATCATAAATTAATCGAATTTTTTGTATAGTTCTTGTAATCTATCATTTTTAATTTAATTATTTGTCATTACATTACTATGTGAATATTAAGAAAAGTGTTTACTTTTTAATTTATTAATCATTAAAATATTTAAAAAGACAACCTTAAATTGATTTTGATTTATTATTATTATTTAAATATTAAATAATCAATTTAATTATTTAAAATTAAGAATTTATAATATTTATTATAAATTTATATTATTATATTAATATATATTATTATAATATAAATATTTTCTTATTTAAATGATATTAAATATTATTATATAAACATATTAATTTAATGATGCGAAAATATAAACTTCTCACTCGTACACGCACCCATTTTTTTTTTGATTTATTGTATTATAAATGTAAAAGATTATTCAAATCTAAGTTGCACTGAGTAATAAAGAATTTTAACAAAATTATTCGTTGGTTTTATTTTATTTTGTACAGCTATAGATTTAGCTAACTGTTTTGGTTTAGATTCAAATAACTCAGTTCATATTACTTCGCTTTGACAATTATTTTTATGTTTACGGGATTTATTACCCTGTAACAAAAGCTAATTTACATACTTTACAAACAAGTTGGTAGTTAATATCACAAAAGACTGCAAGTTTTGGGCCCATTCCCGTCGGGTTTCTTGCTACAGTTTTTGGGTTGGGTCACCAAGCCCTCTACAACTACACAAATATATGTATGGTCCTATGTTAAGACTTTGCTGTAATAGCCTTTGTAAATTTCTATTAGATTTAGGTTTAGGTTATAACAATTTAAATGAGTTTTTAAATGATTACAATTATTAGTAATGGAATGCTCCTTGGGGCTTTTTTTTTAATAAAAACCATAATTTTATGCTTTTATTTTGTCTGTTTATTGTTTCAATTATATTGTTTAAAAAGTTGACAAAAAAATAAGTCCCGCGAGTTTTCTTTGGGTTCTTCTTCGGGCCAGTGGCGTTCTTTTTCCGAACCGGTGGTAGATTTATGGCCCAATCAATAGGAATTATTGTTCACATTTAAATAAAGATATTTGAAATTGAATTTTTAATATTTTTTCCTAATTGGCAAAAATGAGAATAATCCATCTTTTAAATGTATTATTAAACGATAAAAGGAAAAGTTTAAATTAAGTTAAACTTATCCTGGAAAGTTTATATTAGGAAGCACAAGAGCAGCTTTTCTTTTTGCAGGTAAGAACTGACCTAAAACATTTTCTCGAAGTTCCAAATAAAGCACTTGGAATTTCAAACATTAATTCTAGCCTTAGTAACCTTAAATTTGTCAAAGAAGAAGGATGAGTAAATATTTTTGTGTTTGTAAAAAAAAATGTATGTAAAACAATATTTATTTCCTAATAAATAAAAAAAACATCCCTTGCCCTTCTTTTTTAGAAGAACCAATTAATATTTTTATTAATAAAGTCAAAACCCAAATTACCGTCACGAATATAATTTCAAAGGAAACCATAGAAGCTGTTGTCGTTGTTTTTATAATTTTTTTGCTATGTCATATTTTTAATCTATTCCAAGGGTTTTGAAGGAACCGTTCATTGAATTTTCTACAGAATTACTCTGAGGCTTCTTTTTTAAATCAGCCTTCCATAGGTTATCGTAAAAAAATGCCCTGAAACAAAAATGTATATATATATGTATGTGCAATGATAGATATAGACATTAACCACCATTACTAGAGGAGATATTTATCATTCTATGTGACTAAACTTCAAATGCTAAATTAATTCCATAAAGACCTTTACCTATATAAACAACATAAATTATACAACTTACATAAAGAAAAAAAGTAATCTTGGTACATAGTAAAAACGTTTTTTAATTAATGTCTGACAAAAAGTAGAAGATTTGTGCATGCCATCATCATCATCATCAACAGCCTGTGTTAGTTCACCACAGCAGGTTTTTGACCGTATACCACCACGCTGGTCCAATGCAGGTTGGTGGGTGGACCGATTTTTGACATGACAATCCGACGCGTGGATCATATTACTTTTCAGACAATTGGGTAATGGCCCAACTTGTCCTAACCAACCAGAAAACAACGATAACACAAAGTTGTTTCCCGCGAGATTTGAACCCACGACCTCCGGTTTATAAAGCAAGGGCCAATACCGCTAGGCCACGAAGGCGGTTGTGTATGTATGGACCTACCGCTTATCTAGCATGTGACCGACCTCTAGCTCTATTTATATCTGGCTATGTGTCCTGCCCATCTCCATTTTCTTTTTAGCGAAAAGATTAGTGCAACGGTTAATTTTGGCTTTCTGTTAATTCCTGTGCCTTGTAGTTGTAATGCTTGCCTTTCTTTTTTGAGAAGTCTGGATCTTATTTTTTAGTTTTGTAGCCAGTAAGCAGACATGGTAAAATTTAAGAACTCAAATACTATTATTATAGTGGATAAAGCGATAATCGTGACTTAAATATCTCTTTATGGCACAGTACTTTTCCAGGTATTTGCTGTTCTGGTTTTTGTCAGCATTTATTTCTTTAAATAAGGATATCTGTATTTTTTAATTTTTTTTAAACTCAAGTAGTGTATGATTTACTGAGATTCCTTTTACAAAGTTTTCTAGATTCATTTCAAGTCTTACTTAGTACTATCTCTCCTCTCTCATACCTACACAGCTTTTGAAAATTTTAATAACAAGCACTTTTGGTACTTAAGTTTCAAAATTTAATTGTAAAGAAAATATTGCTTTTCATCGATTATGGTTTGATATCTTTAATTTCATATGACAGCAATCACAACAGAAGTATTTAATGTTTTCAAAGGTATTATATAATACTTAAACTGTTAGATCCAAATCATACTTTTATCAAGATATCTTAGTTATTATATATACAAAAATTGTTAAAAATAAATTAAAAGTATAAAAAAAATGGATTATCTAATATTATTATTCAATTCAACGTGCAATCTATAGTGATCTATGTCTGCCTTAATAGCTTAGATCATTCGTGCGCAGTTACTTTTATAGATCGCCGCTGCGTGAAATAAAAAATCATATTATTTAAACTCCTTCCGGGTAGCGAAATTTTATTTTGAAATCAAGCTTTTAAAAATATATGGCATATTTATAATAAAAAATATTTCAATTATCGTACAAAGAAGTTAAAAAAATATTAAATAAAGAAAATTTGTAAAATAATGTCATATAAAATTAAAGACAATAAACTAAAATCGCTGAAAATTTTATTAAGCTTATATTATACCAAAAATGCTTGTTATTAAAAAAAAAATTCAAAAACTGTTATGAGGGATGTTTATTATGAAATATATCTTAATAATATTTCTATCACCAACTGGTATAACGGGGGTCCAGTTGACGTGATTTGATCCATATATGTTATTAAAGATAATGATGTATTTCTTATCCATGTTTTGTGTGGTCAATGCTTCCCAGATGGTGTTATGAGATATAGATTCAAAGGCTTTCGTGTAATCTATGAATGCTATGTATAAAAGTTTGCAGAATTATAAATATTTTTCGATCAAATATCAACTACCTGATTGTGATCTGCTGTGCAATAACCACTTCTGAAGCCGGCTTTCTCCGTTGTTCGGTGGGTGTCGATATCAGAGGAAATTATTTTATAGTAAGGAAGATGCAAACAGTTTGTAAAGACAAGGCAAAAGAATTATTGGTAGATAATTTTGTATGTCAGCAGGATCTCCTATTTTGTAGAGAAAGGTGATTTCGGGTTCTAATCCAAAGAATTGTGATGGGAGATACTTGGACCTTCTTGGCAAAAAATTAAAAAATAGCCTAAATTTAATGCGTTCTTTGTTACTCAATCTGGTCCTAGACTCTTTTTCGACTTGTAATTCTTGCTAGCTATAAAGCGTTGTGTAAAATTCTATGGCTATAATAATGATATCCATTCGAGATTTACTTTTGGCAGAGCCAGGCTGTAGAGACGGAGTCCGTGTTTTGGATTTATTTAATTTTTTGCAAGCTTTTTTGGCGGATCTAGAACTCTCAGGATGGTTTTGAAAAGTCTGCTGTCTATAACTCTAAAAACGTCTTTTGACTTCTTTATTAGTTAATTTATAAAGCTTTTTTAGCCATTTTTTTAACTGTTTTGTTCATTATAGATCGTCAAAGGCTTTTCGGAATTTTTTTTTTCGGTTTTATGATTTCTTGACTGTTTCGCACTCTGTATTATAGATTGAGCAAACTTTTGTAAGTATTCTTCTGCGTTATCATTTCTATAAGTCTTTAAAAATTAGCAATATACGTATTCAAAAATTCAGCGTAAACTTCAATGTCCATCTAATAATTTGAGCTTATTCGATTTGTTACAAGAATTATGTCTGCCTATTTTCATCCCTTTTATGTTGATTGTAGCTCTGAAAAGCCTTTGATCTGATCCAAATGAAAATTATGACAAAACGTTATATTATAAAATTGATGAGGTTTTTTGTCATTACAAAATCAACGTCATTTTTAATATTTTGTCTGGAGATATCCACGTCCATCTATTATTCGGTTTTAGTTTGAAAAAAATTAATGATTTGAGGTTATACTTTTGAGTATTCCGAATAAGGCTATCACCGTGAATCGTTCTTTTTCCATCAATCATAAACTCCAGTTACTGAGCGTTCATGTTCCTTGTATTCAATTTGTGCGTTGAAATCCTGTAGTGATTACGTTTGTCGTTATACTTTTAACTCTTATCGGCTCTTGCCAATCCGTTATTCATCAACAGCCTGTGAAAGTCCACTGCTGGACATAGGCCTCCCCTAACGCACCCTATCCATTAGGGGCTTTGGACCGTACCCACCACGCGGGTCCAATGCGGGTTGGTGGGTGGACTGACTTTTCACATGCCCATCCGACGCATGGATCATCTTACTTTTCAGATAATTGGTGATCGGCCCAAATTGCCCTAACCAACTAGCAAACAACATTGAAAATTTGTTGAGTCCCTGCAGGATTCGAACCCACGACCTCCGGTTTCTAAGCACACGCCTGAACCACTAGCTACGGAGGAAACTTTTCAATTTCATCTTCGGATGAGCTTTCAGCATATACCTGAATTATAGCAAAGTGTGTTATACGGTTCTATTTCTAAAACAATATTCCAGTGATTTTGGTCGCGCGCATTTCTAAGTCGCCTAACACAGCCGCAAATTGGTTACGCAATAATCTTCCTTCCCTTTCTTACTATAACGTTCCTTTCGCCTGCCCTTCTTTTTTACTTTTAATTTTTCCTCATCTCGCGAAAAGAAGAGGATATAAGGTGAATATTTCGTGACGAGGTCGGCGGCCAGCGCCGCCGCAGTCGAACAATTGCCTTCGGGAGTTCCTACGCAACGTATTATATTTTAAAGTCACGCGACGCGAATGGCCAACGCTCCGTTCTAAAAGTTTAAGTTTACCCCGAACCCCAACTGCTGCAACAAAGACGCCTCCAGCTGTGCCGCCACCATACGAGGTATTTATCGTTCCACTATGGCATTTCCGATCCGGCTTCATAACCACGTTATCCAAGCCCGATTACGCATATGGTCCTTCGAACCGCATCCTAGCTTCTGGTCCTTAAATAGAATCCTACCATACGCCGTCACCGAGCTAGTTGGTCTAATCAGCAATTGGCTGACGTAACTTGGAGTGACCACGCAGCTGCGCAACCAGATATTATTAACATTTTCTTTACATGATTCTTCATTTTTGGTTTCACCTAGGCAAATATTAATACTCGTCGTCATCGTCGTCGTTTCAGCCTGTCAAAGCCACTGCTGAGCATAGGCCTCCCATAAGTCGCCAAGAGGTACGATCCTGTGCCACCTGCATACACCGAGCTCTTGCACAATTGCACAGGTCGTCACTCCATTTGGTGGGGCTCGTCCAACACTGCGATTGAACCTGTATGAGACTGCCACTCGAGAACCTTTCTTCTCCAACGGTTATCGGTTCTCCGAGCTAAGTGGCCGGCCCATTGCCACTTCAGCTTGCTAATTTTGCAGGCTAGTCGGTTACCATGGTTCTTCTGCGGATGGCTGCGTTACGCACTTTATCACGCAGAGAAATACGAGCATAGCCCGCCCATAACTCGCTGAGTGACTTGGAGCTTCCTCATACGGCCGGCAGTGAAGGACCATGTCTCAGTGCCATAGGTCATCACTGGCAACAACATTGGTCAAAGACCTTAGTCTTTAGGCATTGAGGTATATTGGACGAGAGGATATGTCGAGCTTCCGAACGCTGCCCATCCGAGCTGGATTCGTCGATGGACCTCGGCATCGAAGTTGGACTTACCTAATCGGACTACTTGTCCCTGGTAAATGTATTCGTCAACAACTGAGCACAGCACTCCCAACAACCACCGGCATAGGCATGACATGACTGTTAGACATAACTTTGTCTTGCCCATGTTCATCCTAAGGCCCACGTGTTGGGAGACACTGTTGAGGTCATTGAGCATGCATTTAGGTCCTCCAGCGACTCCGCTATGATGACTATATCGTCGGCAAATCTAGGGTGGGTAATACACTGCCGTTGATTCTTATGCCTCGTCCTTGCCAATTCATAAGTTTGAAGGGTCTTCCAATGCAGTGGTGAAGAGTTTCGGGATATAACATCACCCTGTCTTACACCTCTCTGCAATTGATAGGCTTCGTGCTACTGGATTGTACTCGGACGGACATCGTGGTTTGCTGTACAAACACCTCAGAACCTCGATATACCGAATGTCAATTTGGCAACGCTGAAGGGCCTGCAGCACATGCTCCAAATTTCGACAGAATCAAGGCTTTCTATAGTCCACAAACGCCAGCATAAAGGCAGATTATACTCCTCGGTCTTCTGATAATCTGCCGCAGCGTAAATATGTGGTCTAGGTACAAAGCCTTTCGAAACCAACTTGTTCGGGTGGCTGGAAGTCATCTAGTCTGGAAGCGAGACGATTCAAGATGACTCTCGAGAAAAGGACATAAACGCGGCTCAGAAGGAAATCGGTCTGTAGTTCTTCAAGAGGCTTTTATCACCTTTCTTGAAGAACAGCACCACAAACTTCTGCTCCACGCTTCTGCTAATACCATCCTGTAGGACGAAATTAAAGAGCTCTGAAGTGACTACAAGTATCGGTTCTCCACCCGCTTTTAAAAGCTCTGCTGTAATTCCGTCCTCACCAGGTGCTTTGCTGTTCTTAAGTTTTTCGAGAGCCATTCGTATCTCGCTCAGACTGACTTTCAGGATATTTTCGAGTTAGCGGTATGCTTTTGCTTGGTCGTCACTCGCTTCAGTAAGCGGTTCCGACGACGATGTACAGCTGTCCATAGAATCTCTCGATCTCACTCAAAACTTCTGGTCTACCGGAGATGGCGGCTCCACTATCGGTCTTCAACTTAGTTAGCTGGTTTTGCCCAACAGACAGATTCTGGCGAAGACTTTAGAACCTTGGTTCTGTTCAATCGCCCTTTAATACGACATGTTTAAAGATGCGCAAGTCATGCCGCATACACTTGGAGATCTGTCATTTAGCTGCCTGTAGCCTAACATGTCAGAAGAAGACTGTAGCCGCATCTTCCGTCTTGTTTCCATAAGGTTCAGAGGTGATCAGAGAGTTTTGGGTTCTAGGCTTGCGGTGCGCCTTGTAGAACCTAATACCCACAGTACGGACAGTTTCCACGAGCTGAGCGTTAATTTCGTCCACAGTGCCTGCAAGTGTCTAGGCATTGAAGCGATTATTAAGCTCGAGCTGAAAGTTTTCGGCATTTAGGATATGGGCAATGACGGACGAGTGGACTTTATCAGACGAGACCTTTCCAGCCTGATATTAAGATTTAATGTGCCTCTATAAGTCGGTGATCACTGTCGGTCTCTAACCCTTGTGATCACAGAAACATCATTAAATATTTCGTGCGTCGTCATAATAAAGTCAATCTGTTTTGACGGAACCATCGGGGCTGATCCAGGTCCACTTCTGTGGGCTGCTTTTTAAAGAAAGAATTCATCATAAAGAGTCCTTCTTTCTCCATGAAGTCAGCCAGCTGGTGCCCCTTGGGTTCCGTTGCCCTACTCCAAAATTGCCCACTCGCAGCTCATCGTCTTTCCTTTTGCCTCAATTTTGCCTTTAAAGTCCCCCATCAGCACCATTATATTGAGTTTTAGAGGAATGTATGGCTCGTGAGACGTCCTCTACATTGCCTCCACCTATCATCGGAGTGTGTCGATGTTGGTGCATATACCAGTGACCTTCAGCAAATACCGTTTCGATATTCTGAGTATAAGGTAAGCAACCCTTGACGACACACTTTCGATTTTAACAATTTTGCTAATGAGAGACTTGCGGACGATAAACCGACACCTCCTTGGGACAGTTGGTCGCTCGCGGTGATAAAACAAGTTGCCGGATTTATGGATTGTATCCTCCCCTGTCTTCGACCTTCGGATAATCCTATTATATCCCATCGCAACTTGTTTACCTCCTCTTCCAGCTCCGTTGTTCTCTCGTCGGTCCCTCAATGTCCGTGTGTTGAGTTGCCAGGTCCAGTCGTCGTTGTTGGTAGCCGAATCCACCTGGGATTCTAGCACCCCCCCCTGCCGTTACCATGACCGCTACGTAGCCAGGAATAGCAGAGATGCCTGGGACTGGCCAAAGTACATCACTGACACACTTCATTGGGGGTTTTGCCATAGTTGCCACGCCCTGGCAAGCGGGTTGGTAACCGCAGTCATTTCCAGATCCTTGCACCTTCAACGCTGCGCCATTGATGGTCTCGGACTTTAGGATCTGAAAGCGGAGATGGTTATCCTGCCATCTATCGGTCGCCACTGAACTATATGTGCAGTAGTAGCTTTTTCCTCGTAGTCGCCTCTTACGACACCCAAGGGAAGAGATGGGAGGCTGAATTTTATGCCGAACCCCACAGCTGTGCCGCAACCCCACAGCTCCATATTAATATCTCTTCATCGTCAATTGTATTGTTTGCTAAACGGCAAACTTCACTCATTATTATTATCTTTTTATCATTCTTGGAGGGTTGTGGTCGATCTTTCCTGTCGTCTGACAATGGTTGCTATGCTTCTGTTTATTTTGATGTATTTTGTTGGCTTTGAGGCATGTCTGTCGTGGACGGAGTGAGCTGCATTTTATGTAAAGAAAATATTGCTTTTCAGCGATTATGGTTTAATATCTTTAATTTCATATGACAGCAATCACAACAGAAGTATTTAATGTTTTCAAAGGTATTATATAATACTTAAACTGTTAGATCCAAATCATACTTTTTAATTAAGGTATCTTGTTTTAAAAAAAATTGTTAAAAAATGAAGTGTAGAAAAAAATGGGTTATCTAATATTACTATTAAATTTAACGGTGCAACCTGTAGAATCTTTAATTCGGCCTTAAAAAAGCTTAGATCATTCGGGCAGGTTACTTTAATGCCGCTATGTGGAAATTAAAAAATCGATTATTTAACACCTAATTCCGGTAGCGAAATTTTATTTTTAAAATCAAGCTTTTTATATGGTATTTTTATAATAAAAAATATTTAATTATCGTAAAAGAAGTTAAAAAAAATAAATAGAGAAAATTTGTAAAAATAATGTTTCATATAAAATTAAGACAATAAAACCTTAATTGGAAAATTTTATTAAAATATTAACTAAAAGTTGTTATTAAAAAGTTTTCAAAACTGTTAAGGAGGTATTTAATTAGAAATACATCTTTTAATTATGGGTGTCCAGTTGACGGATTTAGTCCATATATTTTTTATTAAAGATAATGATGGTTTTTCATCCATGTTTTTTAGTCAGTTCCCAGATGGTGTCAAGAGATATAGAGTCAAAGGCTTTCGTGAATCTATGAACAACTTGAAAAGTCTGCAAAATTATAAATCTTTCGATCAAATATCAACTACCTTGTTGTGATCTGCTGCAATAGCCACTTCTGAAACCGGCTTGCTGTTGTTTGGTTGGTGATTCAGAGGAAATTATTTCTAGTAAGGAAAGATGCAAACAGTTTGTAAAGACAAGGCAAAAATTATTGGTAGAAATTTGTATGTCAGCAAGGATTTTTTGAGGGTAAAGTTGATTTGGGTTCTAATAAAAGAATCGTTTATGGGAGATATTTTGGACGTTCTTAGCAAAAATTAATAAATAACCTAAATCTAATGCATTCCTTTGTTTTCTCAATCTGGTCCTGGACTCCTTTTTCGACTTTAATTCTTCAGCTATAAAGCGTTTGTAAAATTTTAATTATAATAATGATATCCATTCAAGATTTACTTTTCAGAGCCAGGCTGAGAGAAAGTCCATGTTTTGGATTTATTTAATTTTTTACAAGCTTTTTTGGGACCTAAACCTCAGGATGGTTTTGTAAAGTCTAAGGTTCCAAACTCTTTATTTGCCTTTTGATTAATTTTTGTTAATTTATAAAAGCTTTTTAGCCTTTGTTTCTTTGGGTTTTAAGGTTTTAACCCTCAACCTGCAACAAGGAACGCCTCCAGCCGGCCGCCATCATACGAAATTTTATCTTCCAATTATATTTGATCCCGGTTTATAACCCACGTTATCCAAGCCCGATTCCTTATGGTCCTTCGAACCGCACCCTAGCCTTCTGGTCCCAAAAGAATCTACCAACTTCACTCGAGCTATTGGTTCAATCATTTCTTGACGAAACCGGTGACCACCGAACTGCCAACCAGATATTATTAAGATTTTCTTTTTACGATTTCTTTCATTTTTTCACCTAGGCAATATATTAATATTTCATCGCCAATTGTATTGTTTGCTAAAACGGCAAACCCTCTTATTTATTATTTTTTTATCATTCCCTTGGAGGGTAGTGGTCGATCTCTCCTGTCGTCTGACAATGGTTGTTGTTTTGTTTATTTTGATGTATTTTTGTTTTTTTTGAGGCATTCGTTGTGGACGGGTGAGCGCCAATTTTTAAACGGCAGGCTCCTCCCGTTCTGGCGAACAAATTAAGGTAATCTTTTGTATCTGCTGATTTTTTTTTCTTTGTTGACTGTTTCTTGTAAAAATGTAAAGTGCTTATAAATTTTTGGCTACTAGGGATATAGCGAGATATCTCCAGAAACTCAATTTATGCTACTTTTATTAGACTGGTTGCAGGAAGTGGACTTTTTGTTGTTTAATTATATTATTTTATCGTATTTAGTAAATAGGGTGCTTCCTTCCTCTTTTTCTTTTTGTAATACTTGTATATTTTTTTTTTTTTAATATTGTATTTTTTGGACCATAATCATTCAAATATTTGTAAATATTATTATTACGGGTTCAACTTTTTCAATTTTTTCCTAAAAACTGAAACTACCAGATTTTAATACAAAAATACGGTTTTTAATTTGGTTTTTAAGGTTTTGTATAGTGTCATTAATATTATAAATTCCAAAGTTTTTTTTAAAATGAATGTGAGTAACTTGTTATTGTAATTTGTTATTTCTCTAAAATCTACAAGATGAATTTAAAATAAAACTGACAATATCATAACCTTTAACAGTTACTTTACAAAAGGAATAGCGTGAAATATTAAAATAAGGTTGTTTTGGAATGGGAAAAATCTAATTATTGCAAACCTATAAGGCTTGATGTAAAACTTTACGCTTGGTTTGTTCTTACCGTTTTCATAAATAACAACAACCACGCGGTTCAAACAGTTTGAACGAAACTAGTATGTTATACGAGCGGAGCCCTTGGAATTAAGTAACGTTTACATTTTCACCAGTCTAGGTAATTTAATAAAATTAATTTTCTTCAACCCGGATAATCCACTGCTGTACATAGGCCCCTCGAATACACCTTCCATTAGGGTTTTGGACCCATCCCACCACCTTGGTCCAATGCGGGGTTGGAGGGGACCCAACCTTTTAATGCCTATCCGAGCATCAATCATCTTACCCCTATTCAGACAATTGGGTGATCCCAAATTGGCCCCAACCAACTAGGAAAAACAATGAAAAATCCAGAGTCCCATAAGATTCGAACCCGACGACCTCCCACCTCCGTTTCTAAAGCACACGCTCACACCACTAAGCTACGGAGGCAGTTGAATGTTTACATATTGAAGTAAAATAAAACTTATTACCTCGCATTCTTTATACGGAGAATCGATTCATCCTGTTGTTCTTTAGTGCTTTGCGCTTCTCCATCGTAGTCTAATGGTAGGAATTTCTTATCTATAAACCCATGTGCTTTGGTTAATGGAAAGGGAAGAAACCCAAAATAAATATTTTTTAAAATATTGTTATTGCTTTGTAATTAACCGTAATAATTTTCTCCAATATTCTGTCCAAATGAAACTAGGCTTACTAGAATTCTATGATTAAAGGATATGAGTTTTTAAAGAACTTTAGCTTAAAACTGAAGACATGTATTTTAAGTTATAACTTAATTTGTTTTGTGTATGTCGTTCCATTTTGTAAGGAAAAAAGGGATAGTAACTTTAATTTTTTTTTTCTGAAATTATTTAAAAACCCTTTGGAAAAAACAGTCTCAAAAGTTTGAAACAAACATCTTTTTAAAAAAGTTTAATTTATTCAATAGATGAATTTATAAAACAAAAAAAAATTGCTATTCAAATAAATCTTCCTTTTAATCTAGATTTTTTTTGGTATAAGATAGTCGTCGTTTTTCAATGAGTCTGGGGAATAATCTCTTGATTTTATTAATAAAAAAATGATAAAAAGAAATAGAGGTTTAATTTTTTTTACAGTTACCAATTAATAAATTTGTAAATATCATATTCTTTGTACCTCTCCACTTTTAATCACTGCATCACCCCAAGGGTGACTGAGTGAGAGTGCCTACGCCGGCTTCATAGTTTTTGTGTATAAAGAATAGATTAATAAATGAAAAGACATTTTTTCTTGTAATAAATACATCCTAGTCATGGCAGGATTACTCACCATATTGCAGATATCAGAAGGTAACACTGACTTGATTAAGGCAAATAATTTAACTGAGAAAAGGAGGCGGATTACGGGTAAATATGTTTTTTAACCGAATTGGCATTCCTTCCTGTAAAAGGGAATGTACTTTGGTAAAAAAGGGTAATAGTTTGTGACGCCTTTTTGCAACATGTTTATATAATGATTTGAATTTATAAGGTCATGACAAAAGTCGACTCGAAAGACGTTTTAGTGGAATTTATTAAAAATACTTTTTATGCTTTTAAAGATAGTTAATGATTTTAATGATTTGTCCGCCTTGTTATTCTTCTGGCAAACTCGAAAGAAATTATTAAATTATTTATAGACTACAATATAAACATAAAAACAATGTCAAGGTAATAAAGCAGTGAAAGAAATTAATTTGGAAGACACAACTTATTGATTGCATATATCTGAAGTACCTACACAGCGTAGGTACGATAATTGGGTTTTTTGGTAAATAATTGGGTTTATCATATCAATCCCACAAACTGGTTTTAACAAAACAATCCCAATTCCAATTATGGGTATGTCCTAATTAATAATAGTATTAATATTTGAAGCGTTATAACACAAATGGATATTCGAAATACGCATTTTTAGAGAACATATAATAATAGGGAGAATTTATAACAATCCGGGTTTTGGTAAAATTAATAAACCAACTAAGTCCTTTTATAATTATTGAAAACATCGTCTAAGAATTTCTTTTATACTATCTAAAAATGTGCTCATAGCTTTATATGAACACAATAAGTAAAAATAAAATTTTATAACAAAAAAAAAGAAATAAAATTACTGACTCCTAACAGGGTATTGTGATTGTGCTAATTTTTTAATTTCTCAATAACCTATTAAACTACTTAACATAAAATGATAAAAAATGGGAACCAATGGGAAGCTAATAAATAAACACTTTAATAATTTACCCGATTCCAGGTAAAACTATTAATGAACGAAAATAAACTGAAAATAACTTACCAGTAAATAGACAAGGAATTCCCTAAAATAGAAAATGTTAACTTTCGGGATCATCCGTAGGGAATAGTTTTTCAAATCATAAACAATTATATGGCTTTCGGCTAAGAAATTTTCTTCTTTTATCCACAAGTCGGCTTGCATACTAAAACTTTTCATTATGTCGTAGAATCTAAAAGTCTCCAAAGTGGGATCCTCGTATTGGTAAATGAGGATTTCGTGATCGCCAGCTTTATAAGTAGTCGCTTTTCTGTTAGGAAATAATTGAATTTGAGGAAGAATATACGAAAAGCAAACGATATAAATATTAATTGAATATAATTTATAAAGCTGGCTAACTTTAGAGTTAGTGTCAGATATTGGAAATTTTCGATGTAAAGGGTTTAATAAAATCGGAATATTAAAAACGTAGCAATTATAATAAATCATCTACGCATGTCACTTGGGTGAATGCAAGAAACTAAATGATTGTAATAGTAGAATTATTAAGGAAACCATAATACTGACTCTCGGTTAACACTCAACGATAAAAGGGCGTAAACCATTAGTATTTCAACGCACTAACGATATAGTAATCAGGTATTCAGTTTGACGTTACCGGAACGTTAAGCGGACTTGTTGCTTAGTAGTTTGTAAGGGTGTTTTAAATTGCTTGTATTTTTGCAATATAAGGGTATTCAAGATTAATTTTAAGTGTCTTTATGGTTTTAATAAAACCAGAATTGATTAAAATGAAATAAATGAGAAGGGTCTTTCTTACACTAAACCCGACGGCCGTCATTAAGGCTTTTCTTTTAAAGCTAGCTTAATATTGAAAATGGCTCTCTATAATTGGCACATAAAAGCTTGTAAAAATTTTGAATCCGAAATATGCCTTCTTAATTAATTTGATTTTAGTGATGAAGATTTTGTCAAATCGAGGTGTATAGGACCGGTGATGTGTTTTACATAACCGGACGTATACACAAGCAGGATCAAAACACAGTGGAAGATTTTTCAGCGCCGCAGCCCGTCTTTTATATCTGTCAGCCCTTTACTTTTAGAATACAGGGTTTGTTCCGCAAGAATCTACAGAACAGACAATACACGACCTATTGATAACTAACGGTGATGAACCACAAACGTTTGATTTATTTTTATTTATTTATTTAAAGTATTTGCACATATAAAGTGTACTAGGCGGGGAAAATGTTTTAGGCATTTTCTAACAACCAACCTGGGGGGTTTATAAAATTTTTGCTATTTAATAGCCCAATATAATATAACTTATAAAACAAAGTATAAAAATAAAATTAATATATTAACAGCTATAATATATACATCTATAACAAATACATACATGCATAAATATATAAATATATGTAAATATATGCATACATATAAAGAAAATAAATATTCATAAACTCAATGACAATTATTCACCAACCCCTGCTCAAAAGATGTTTTGGATTTTTTTAAATTGAAAATAATTACTAGCCATTCTGATTTAAGGAAAGGCGTTAGATAATTGTAAACTAAATCCTTCCAAAAATTCAACAACCCTGAAACGGCTGCCAAACTGGGAAGTTTCACCGTATCCGACAGTTGTAAAAAGTAAGGAAACAAGCCAAGGGCGGCAACAAGGAAAATCCCGTAATTGAGAATAAACACAATAAAAAACAACTACAACAGGTAAGACCGGATTTTAAGATAATACGAATAAAATGTGGTTTGGCTTATTTTAATTTAAAACTATTATAACTGAAAAAAGATCATGAATAATAGCCAATTGACAGCTGATGTATAATACCAAAAAATTTCAAAGACGGATCGTTTATTTTAGTAAAATTTCCAAAGAAAAAAAAAATTACTATATAGGCAAAGTTGACACTATAGTCAGACTGAATTTAAAGGACATACAAATAGGTTTTTCCTAATATTTATGCTATTCCTACAGTTTATATAACTAATGTTGAAATGATTCTTTCTGAACCTCAGCCTCCGACAGTTTGTACTTTAGACCATCAAAACTTTTCACTTTATCTGTAACTTTTTTTAGTTTTGTCGTTCAATAGTTTTTATTATGTTATATATTAAAAACACATTTTAGCAGTGCTAATCTGCAAAGATTAACAAATTTGAGTCTGAGCATGTTTTTAATGAATTAAGCCTTGAATAAAAAAAACATATCAAGAATTTAATTTTCAAGAATAACTGTAAGACTAACTATCATCTTTTTCTGAGTAACTATTTAGTGAATATTGAGAGCATTGAACATGGTACAATATTTGATACCTTATAAAATTCTGCGATTGTTAACCACTTGACAGTGTAACCACTGTATTACAAATTTCTTACTTCGTTATCGTCTGAAGAGTCTGTTTCGAAGAACGACGAAATGAGTAAATACGCAATAAACCTTCAATCGTATGCTACGAGAAGATAAACGGTTTCGATAATGTTGTATAAAATGCTGTCAATAGTATTTTAAAAGTGTACATAGTATGTATTAAGAAATTACATTAAGGACAGAGTTTTGTGAAAGTAGTTCATATTCTGCAATAGCTACTTAATGATTACATAATTGATGTATTGATTAATATTTTAATAAAAAATATAATAAAAAAAATCGTAATAATATATAAAAAGAAAGATAGCATAGTTCTTCTTTTCTTTGAATAGGTTTAATTTTTGATCCGCTGGTATATCTTTGACGTTTATAAGTGTTCAGCTCAGTAGAGCGCGAACAGAATAAATTAGTTATGATTAATACTTTGCATAAAATTAAAACTCACTTATTGTTATGACTTGACACCACAGAAGAGGAAAATATTAAATCAAACAAAAAGAAAAAAACTATTTTAAAACAATAACATTAAGTGACTTAAATTAAATTTGCTACATTGTATCGATAAATATTATTTTGATTATAGACAAGACTATTGTGATAATTTTCAAATCATATTTGTAAAACAAAATTTAGAAAAGTATGAAACTTATAAATTAGTTTCAATTTGCTTATAAAGTTTAAATATTTCTTATATTACAAAATATAAGGTCCTGTTATATTACAAAAAGTGGCTTAAGCTAGTTTAAACGTAATATATAAGCAAATCGTATATTTTATACATCAAAGTAAATATTACGTAGATATGTGTACGACTGTACGCCAAAAAACTATGTTCAAACAGACTTTGACTCAGGATATAATTATTGGTATCATTTAATTGACTTGCGTAAACTCAAGTTCCTTGATAGGCATATAGTATAACGGTATAAGGTAAACATAATCCCCTCCATGACCGAGTGGTATTGGCCCTTGCTTTGATTTTCGGAGGTCGTGGGTTTGTATACTGTGGGAAACAACTTTGTACTATCTGTGTTTTCTGGTCGGTTAGAATTATGTAGGCCGATAATCTAATAGTCTGTAAAGTGGCATGATCAATGCGTCGGATGGGCTTGTAAAAAATTGGTCCCGGTAGTCAAGAAAAAATTTACTGACAAGTGCGACAAGAGTTACTCATCGAATGCGTACGTTAAATAAGTTACGCTTTGTATAAAACGTTATTCAGATAAATCTAGACGGATAAGAAGTCGACAGAATAAGTTAGAAAAATGGTTAACTACTACTAAAATTTATATGAATAATCTTGTTAACATAAAAAAAACCTTATTTTTTGAGTAAATGTAATATAGATTATTGTAATTACGTTACGGCCAATTGAGTCTGAATATTTTCAGACAGCGGATCTCTTGATGAGTACACTTCCGGCATAAGGCTGCGGCTTACACAAAATTTTTCTATGCACCTCTTAGTACGCTCCAAGCTTCCATGGCAGCTGTGTATGAACTTCTCGAGTACGAAGTCATCTTGAACAATAGATATTTTCAGCACGATAAATACCTAAGCGCTCATTATATCATATATGATTAAGTTCTTATAAATATATTTTTGTGTCCAAAAAAGTGGCAGATTTTTGCATCATAGTAATTTGCTCAATGAAATAGGATAATGCGAAGATTGTCTAATGGCTGACCCCATAATTATTAATAAACCGCAAATCTGCTACTACATTTACAATAAATTAATTCCATGCTGGGAAAATATCAATAATTATAATACGTGTTATAACTTTTAGTTAATCGCTTTTGATATTTATCGCAAATGCGATAAATATCAAAACATGAAAAGATGTAGAGATTTGTACATTTTGTTTTGTTTCCCCCTAATGGATAAGGGTGTATTAGGGGAGGCCTATGTCCAGCAGGACTATCACAGGCTGATGATGATGATGATGATTCATAACATGTATAAAGTCCACCTCCGTGGTCTAGCGGTATTGGCCCTTGCTTTATAAACCAGCGGTCGTGGGTCCAAATGCCGCAGGACGAGAACTTTGTGCTATCGTTGTTTTCTGGTTGGTTAGGACAATTTGGGCCGATCACCCAACTGTCTGAAAAGTAAGATAATCCATGCGTCGGATGGGCATGTAAAAAGTCGGTCCACCTACCAACCCGCATTGGATTAGCGTAGTTGAATACGGTCCAAAAACCTCCAAATCGAGAACGCGTGTATTACGGAAGGCCTACTTCCAGCAGTAGACTAACCCAAGCTTGATGATGACAAATATGTTAAAACAGTAAAAAATCGTATATTATAAAATTTATGGCCATTTAAATACAGAAATAGACAAACAGTTGTTTTATACGTTTATTACATGTTATTTTTTATCTACGCCATAATATATTGTACCCAATGGATAAACGGGACCGCGTAATACGAGGCAGTCCCAAATATGTGAAGTTTCAGAATTTTTGGTAAGTATCTTGTGTTCAGGTAGTCAATATAAACAAGCAGTAGGCAGCCGTCAGAAAAGAAAAGGATTTTAAATAATAACACCTGGCCCTTAAATATAGTACGTCGATTAGAGTGATTGTTATTAATGCTACACCTTATATCTAAATTTGTCGCTAACGCGCTGGTTGATGATCCCGTAACATTGTGGAAAAAACAAAATCGTTCCGGTCAGTCCATACAAGTAAAGGTTATTCTGCGCATTAAACTTTTTGTTACATAACAAAAAGTTATTCTATACTAACATTAGGTATTGGTTAAATATTATTAATTGTATTGACCTTGGTTTTTAATTTTAAAAAATGTGTGAGTGTACTGCGTACACTCGTAAGAAGTGAGACTTCTTTATGACGTTATTTTTCAAAAAAAATTATCAATTTACAAAAAATATATGCATTTATATATATGATGACAAAAGTTAAGCTTAAATAACTTGAAAACTTGAAAAATAAATAACGTGGTCACGCCGACGTGTTGGTGTTCTAATGGAAGTCGAAGCAATCGCCACCTGGAAATTTCACTTCAAAACATGTGTTAATGTAACATTCAAAGCAACTGAATACTCAATGCTGAATGTCTAAATAGATGCTTAATGCGTCCACTAGGTGGCGCTGTTGCAAAACGCTTTTAAAAATTTGTATAAATATGTTAATAATGCGCTTCAAAAATGCCTAAAATAAAATTAATTTGTTACTGAAATGTTGAATAAGCTAAATATTAACAATTTCTAACCCTAGAATTAAAAAAAAGATGGCGCGTAACGGAAAACAAAAGATGGCGCGTAACGAAAAAATGTTACAATAAAATTTTTTCCAACCCCGATAAAGAAGTTTCACTTAAAAAAAGTACAAGACTGCTGATAAACGTTGCATTATTTCAAACTTCTCGATAGCTGTTTGAAAATAACAACACTTTTGCTCACATTTGACTTTTAACGTTTAGCCAATGTCATTGCCTAATAAATTTAAAATATACATTGATACGTGAAGCAATTATTATAAAAATATAATATTGTTATTTTATTACCTTTAAAATCGAGCCAAATAATTAAAAAAACACCCTATAATGTAATACAAAGTTATCAGAAGTAGACAAATATATAACCAATAATCTCATTTTACATTTTGGACATAAGATTTAATTGGTACAGTATCTAATGACACCTTTAAGTGCAATTACCCTAAGCCAAAAGATCCACTACTTGCAGTGAAAAACCATTAAAAAGCGGGTTTGAACGATTGCTAGAAAGATAGCGAATCGCGTCTGAGGGTGACGAGCGGGTGTTGAATTCGTATTTAAATAAAAAAAGAGATTATGGCAACGAAATAGCATAACACGATCATCGCTTTTTATAATGAGTTGTAACCAAGATGTCAATCAAATAATAATAATGATGCAACTTTAATACTAGGGAATATATTTTTTACATTATTTTCGCATTTTGGCTCAGATATTTAGCAGGTTATTTATGAGATACCCTATAATTTTCGACCCAATATTTTATACTTTTTACTTTACTTTACTTTTTCCTGTTGAACTGTCTTATTTGTACTGTAAAACCTTGATTTTTGCTAAATTCCAAATCAACGGGAACTACCGTAAAGGATTCAGACCCAACACTAAGAGAGAAGTGAAAATATTACTCTGCAAATTTTGAAAAACAAAATTAGTTTTAATTTTGGTACTTGCAAAAATATTTAAAAAAAAATTGCTATACATTTTGAAGGTGTTGATTTAGATTTTACATTGTATACATCTAACAGGAACTAAAGGCCTCAGTCTCTATTATAAATTTTAATTTGCTAGGTTGACCAATCCCTGACAAAATGTCTCACACTGAAAGACAGACGGGGAGCTCAATGATCTTTTTATACCTCTGAGATTGTCATCATCATCATCATCATCTGCCTGTGTTAGTCTACTGCTGTACATAAGCCTGCCCTAATGCTTGCCTTCTCCATAGGTGGTTTTTAGGGTTGGTGGGTGGACCGACTTTTTACATGCCCATCCGATGGATGAATCATCTTATTTTTCAAAAAATTATGTGATCGGCCCAAATTGCTCTAACCAACTAGAAAACAAAATTAAAAATTTGTTCAGTCCCCGCATTATCCGAACCCACGAACTCCAGCTTAGAAAGCACACGCCCTTACCACTAGGCTACGGAGGCACGTTTGAGATACCGAACCTATTTTTATTATGAGTCGCAATATCTATACGGAAGTATAAATCTACTACGACATATTTATTTATCCGTAATTACCGTTGCGCTGAGTAGCAACTGTGTTGCCATATAAAGGAGGTAAAAACCGCACTACAACCCATGCTAGTACGTAATTATTGCAGTACAACTATCGTAGCAAGACTAATTTACTATGATTTCAGTATTTTATATAAATTATGTTTTTTACGTCGATAAACAAGCGATATTCATTAAATAGTGGTAATGTAGCCGATATTCAACCTATTAATACTTTTTAGGGGCTGTAATGTTTATATTAGTCTTATTTTTATACGTTTCAATTCTCCGAAAGCCTAATCTGGGTTTGAAACTGAGCCAAAAGAGAATACTTTATCAAATTATGAATAATCATTAAAATAAGCTATAACAATAACATAAAAATTGGTACAAAATAAGAGTATTTTGAAAGCTAGCAAACAATAAAAGGCATTTTACCGATTTTTTCTTGACTTGAAATATGTAGTAAAGATAAAAAACTTTTAAGATGTTCGTATATAACTATTATTTTACTTTAGGTTACCTGTAAATCACGCCAGTAGTTGAAGTAATCTATACTAATAATATAAATATGAAAGATTTTTATTTTGGTTTGTAATGGACAAACTCAAAAACTACTGTGCCGATTAATAAGTTCCTTCACAATAAGAAAGCTACATTCACTTTAACAAATGCTACTTTTTACTCTATGAAAATTCATTAATAAAATCTAATAACTCGGGCAGCCGCGGACGGGCTGCTAGTATTACCTATCTGACAAGGTATCGAATATACAACAAAAACAAAAAGAAAATGAAAATTGGCAATTAATAATCGTTTATGTGGCATGCTGCGCTGTTATTTTGGATAACCTTTTATTTAAACCTAATCTAATTTATAATAGATAGCAATAAAATTATGATAACATTTTGAAATCTATTTAACATCCAATTATTCTATGCAAATTTAGTGCTATTATGTTCTCAGTTTGATGATCGGAGGATCAATAGTTATTAAATGTATGTATATCAATTATTGTCTATTTTAAAAACTTTACATAAATATTTATAAATAATTTTAATGGAGAAAAATAAGAAGTCTGCTTAGTTATTAACATTTTATACTTTGTTTTATTAAAATATTGCTATTCAAAAATTGTGCCGTTTTTAAAAAAGGTTGCCTTGGCTACTTCCAGTTACATCTATAGCTATATGCCAGTTAAAGTCCCATCAAAATCGGAACATCTATTCTAGAAATTAGCTTTTTTTAATTTTAGGTATTTTAAGCCTATTTTAATGTTACAAACAAATCCTCTAACATGACTTTACTTGTAAAAAGTGATTAAGTTTATATCATGCCTATGTGACGAGATTAGGATGTTGTCTTGCTGTGCGTTTTTAATTTTTTATTTTTCAATGATTTTTTTTTCAATTGTTATTGCAATTAATGAAAACTGCTTACCAAAATCATCTGGTAGATGAGGTTCCTTTGCTAGCCATTCCTTTATATGGCTTAGGTCTTCTGGGTTTTTTGGCATCTGTAATTAAAGGTATTTGTTAAAGGAACTGTTTTATTATTATGGTAAATTATGTATATTATTATATTATGCACAAACGGCTGTTAAACCTTTCTTGTTTCATGTAATACTTTATTTTATATCAAATAATGTACAATAAATCAGCTCGGCACAAACTATAGCGTCACAACATGGACCTGTTAAAGGGTTTGAAACGTAGGCAGATATTTAAACGCAACAAAATCAGAATTCAGTTAACTTTAAAACCGTACCATTAGTAAATTAGTTTTATAAAAGTAATGTTTGTCAAACGAAAAAATAAATGTATGTAAATAACTTTATCTACCAAGTAACGGTATGTTTTAACACTTTTTATATACTAATATAAAAAAGTGGGTAGATTTGTTTGTTATTAAGTTAAAAATATAAATAATATATATTTTATAATAAATAGGTTTAATATTATATATATATATATATATATATATATATATATATATATATATATATATATTATTATATTTATATTATATATAGGCTTTAATATTATATATTATATATTTAGAATTTTAATATTTTAGTTTAGTTTTTATCCAAGGAAAATCCCTTTCAAAAACTAAAATAACATGGGCCGTGAAAGAACTTCTTTGTTAAAAATCATCACATCGCCTACTTGGCGACGGATCTGCCTTAAAGTACAAGTGGAATTAGTCAATTGCTAATCCGCCTAAACGGCGTGGCAATTATAAGCAATTCTTTTACTGGACGCCAACGAGATCGGCCGTCTTGGCGTTCATTAAACAAGACCAGCAGTGGACTGCTAAAGGTTGAGTATAATGATGATATTTTATCATCAAACTTAATTGGCGCCTAAAAGTCGGAAAAACTTTTTGGCTTTTTGAAAATCTCTAAACGCCTTATAAATATCTCGTCACATAAATTGGGTAATCTATATATCTCTTATTTTTGTTTTTAATGCCAGCTTTTGACTTCTTTGGTGATATAAACCACATCTTTACTGGTATGTCTTCGAAACCTCTAGGTTTTGCTAAATTATCTTTTTTATCGGAAACGGTCAATTTACTAGGAATTTTGTAAAAAAATGCTCCGAATTGAGTATCTCGGGAAATAAGAAGGAAAGAAACGGTTGGGATGTATCTGTTGTAAAATATTTGCATTGCAATTAGAATATCTGGTTACATATTATTGTTTTTAGTTAAACCATTTTTTCATCGAGAGCTATTTTATTTAAAATATTATCTGACAAAGGATAATAAGCAAAATTAAATTAAAAAATATTCAAGTGACAGTTGGTATATAACTACATAGTTAATTTTTTTTAGCAATTAACTATAAAGCGAAAATTATCGTTCCAGGTTGAAAAATTGTAATTTTCCAGTTGTAGCACGTCAAACAAGTATTTGTAAAAAAAGTTTTCTAAAAATTAACTGTTTCGATATTTATTACCAAGAAAGACTTGTTTGCTTTTATTAAAACTTATAAACTATATAAAACGTTCTGTAATTTGCCTAATTAAATCATTTTATTTTGACTTACCGTTTATTTAAATAACCTGAAGGAAGTGTAAGTTCAAAGCTAAAACAACAACTGTCGTCGTCACAAGTACACCATGCGATGTCTCGGAGGCAACTAACGAATTGTTGTCTCGACAAAAACGTTTGTTAAGATGCATCAAGGACTTTGTCTAAAGTTTCTATATGTATAGAATATGTATGTCAAAGCGACTATCGAATTCAGAAAGATATACGATGTTTAAGTCAACGTACGATTGCGACTAACCGGTACGAACAAGATTGGTTTCAAATATTTTGTTTTTACGAAACTTTTGTCACGACATCTAGGCAGATCTCGCAATCGGCTTAACATATGTCGTTTCGGCCTGGTCTGGTCAAATGAGATATGAAAATTTAAGTGTCAAGTCGTATCTGTGTTTGTGCGTACTTCTGCATAGGATATATAAGAGCGCAGTCGCCTGATCTTTAATATAGATTTGTCGCCGTGGCGGTGAACGATTAGGACATTCTTTTGTTATTATCATATTTAGATCGGTTAAAGAAGACATTATTTGCCTGAGAGGCTCAGTGAATGTCTCGATACATTGTAGTCGCGCAGTCAAGGTGACCGGTTGCAAATCATTTTATTACTAACTCTCGGTGGTCTGTTGCATTTTTTCCTCATAACGACCAAATCTACTGTAACAATATATAAACTACTAGTGACTCATGCCGGCTTCAAAAGAATGGTTTTGTGGTTATCCTTAAAAACCATATACCATTACGCACTTTTTTGTCATTTTTAAGGTGTATATCGTGATTGCCTCCGAAGCCTAGTGTATGGTATGGGCGTGTGCTTTAGAAGGCGGAGGTCGTGGGTTCGAATCCTGCGGGGACTCAACAAATTTTCATTGTTGTTTCCTAGTTGGTTGAAGCAATTGGGGCTGATCACTCAATTGTCTGAAAAGTAAGATGAACCATGAATCGGATGGGCATGTAAAAAGTCGGTCCAACCAACAACCCGCATTAGACCAGCGTGGTGGGATACGGTCCAAAACTCCTTAATGATTAGGGGTGTATTAGGGGAGGCCTATGTCCAGCAATGGACTATCACAGGCTGATGATGATGATGATGACAATATGATGAATATAGCAGCAAATATGTTTTACATATATCACATTATGCAATGAACGCCCAAATAGCTTGGTACTAGCAGATTATTGCGTATATATGAGACTTTCTATTACATTTCGAATACTTCATAATCTGGCCTAATAAATTATATCTTTTATCTTCTTTTGATGCATATATACAAACACCAATTACCGGTGGTAGGCCCCCTGTTTACAGGAGAACGTCTGGGTGGGTACCACCGCGGTCTCTATTTCTACCGCAAAGCAGTAGTGTGAAAACACTACTGTATTCCGGTTTGAAGGGCGTGTTTACTGGGTAAACGAGGCTTAACATCCTATGTCTCACGGTAGGCAGCGCGTTGGTGATAGTATTGCCAATGTTTATGGGCGTCGGTGACACCTTTCCATCAGGTGGCCCCGATTGCTCGTCTGCCTGCGTATGCAATAAAAAAATGCAGAAACAATAGTTTTGAAGGTGCAATCAAAAATATTAAAATGAGAGAGACAATTTTAAATAAATTTAATTTAAAATGTTATTTAATAAGAAAGTCTCATTACAACAAATATTTATGTTTAAGAGATGTTTGCTTAGTAATTGTTGCTAAAATAAATCATCTAGTATATTTACAGCATAACTTATTAATATTACCTTAAATATTACTTTACAAGATTCTCCTAAGCTCTTTTTATTTTGGTCAATTTATGTCTTAAGGTCGGCTGTGAGACAATGCCAAGGCATTAAGCTAAATTGTTTTTATCATTTCGTGCAAAGGTTAAATATATAAAAACGTCTATTTAACAAAAATATATTGTTTATTTTATATATTAGAAATACATATTTCTATCACCCGCCTGCTGATTGTAACTTCTATAATAATGAATTTACACATTGTACTTATATGTCAATAGACTTTCCCGGTGCTCGCTACAATAGGTCGGAGATGATTTGATATTGATATTGTTTTCTGCATACATTCTTACGTTATAGGAAATGTTATTTAAATTTATATATCGCAATGTAAGCGCAAAATGTTTTTATTTACGACATTGCGCTAGAAACCTCCATAAGTTCATCAGAGTTTTTTTACAATATTGTGCATATATTATGTATATTTTATTACACTGTGTACTGAATTAAGTTAATTCTGTGATAACATTTTACATATTACGTTGAAGCTGAAGAGAAGTGTGCATATTGAAAACATACACTATGCGTATTTGCTTTAATCAAGAAAGATATCTGAAGAGATTTTCTCAAGCATTCTCAATTTTATGAGCAGATAACAATTAGGCTGGTACTCAGCGATGACATTGAAATATTTATCGTCGGGACATAGAATGAAAACGTTAAAAAACGTTAAATATATAAAAATATTACACGTCCCAATATCTTAATTTTATGGACATCGAAACAGCAACTGTTAGCTAATAATAAATATTATATTTACTTTTCGAAAGGTTAGTAAGTTATTTATGTTACGGAGATAGACGACTCGTTATAGGGATTAGATCGCTGATGATCTTACTTTTTAAAGTAGGTTATAAATTCACGGAAATGTTCATCATCGTCTATTAAATGTATTATGAAGTAATTTCGTTAAATTCCATCCGATGTTACTATCTAGCCACTTATAACGTTTGCTAACTGGCTACATTGAAAGTTGTGAAATACAAATAACATTTTTGAGTGCACTCAGTCTATTGAACTATTTTTATTTAAATAATTTCTTTCCATTTTTTTATCCTTAAATTGTGTGCCTAGCACGATGTAATAGCAATTTAATTAGATTTAAATTGCATTTTATGATAAGGTATTGCCATCCTAATGTTTTGAGGGTAAAAAATCGTCATGATAAATTGTAGAACTGCTGAGACAAGAACTAGAGAGATATCACAAATTTATAACGTACCGTACGTTTAGATTTAATATATGTAAATATTATGTATAAACACGATATGCAGATGGCCTGAATAATGAAAGAAGAGACAAAATTTGAACAGGATGGTTAAATTTATATGAAAAAAGATCCAGCATTAAAATAATAAGTTAGAACGTCGTTCATGCTTTGTTACGCAAATTTAATAATGGAAGCGTAAGCGAACGGCATAGTTTACGTTTTCTTTGTTCAGCTTTCTCGGTTTCAAAGTGAAATGTGAGGACGTTGGACAAAGACCTGATGATGTTTGTTGTTCTGTAACGTAGTGCTTTACTTATTTTTCCTTTTTAAAATATTCCAACACACCCCAGAATTTAAATCACACCTTCCAAATTGTTGTTTTATTTTTCTTAAGAATGTGTTACTTATCGAATTATTACTAGAACGAGTTTTTCTGTTTAATTCGAAGCTTTTTAGCACCGATTCCATTAGATATTTACCGTACTAATAACCATCATTAGTATCATCATCATCGGCCTGTATCAGTTAATATTGCTATAATGACTACATTAATGACAACACACCCTGGTAATGAATTGTTCGCTCTAGGCTATTTTTATATTATGGAAATAATTTATTAAAAAAGTATTTGACAATCAATAAGACAGTGTTATGCTCCTATATTGCTTAAATATATGCAATTCCATCGAGGAAGAAACTATGAACAACTTCAAGCAACTACGCACGAAACTGCCTCGCGATTTCTGCTGCTGAATTTTAAATCTCTGATATCTATTGAAATATTATTTTAATATAAATGTCGTGTATGCCATGTTTTATGCACATAAAATGAAGAATTTTTAAATGCACCACTTTTTATCCCACACCGTGTTAAATATGCCTAATTGCAATTTTTAGAAACCTTTGTATTAAAATGCTTACATGTTGTAGATTATTCTTTAGAAGCATCAAGATCCGAGTCCCGATTTCTGCAAACGAATTTACTAAAGTTCTCAGAGAATATCTTTTAAAGTAATTAATTAATTAAAATATATGGAATATAATAATATATATGGAAAAGTTTATTGTTCACGGAATTCTTTTGAAATTTTAATCACTTGGTGCGATTAAAATTTATTTACCAATTTTTATCTTTAAATAAACAATTTACTAAGAAAAATTATAATATGGACATTTTAATCGACTTCCGCGCGATCACAGTTCTGGATGGCCGCGGCGCACGAATGGCAATTATAAGACAGGTTTTCATATAATTGTTCACAATCTACAATGTGTAACTAACGGTGCTGAGTGGATTATTAACTTACGTTGTATATTATATATTTCCTTAACAACAAAACGCATTGTAAATCCGAACACTTCCACTTACAATTTTTTAAAAAAACAAACAGATATTAAAATGAAAACCACCAGAAGTAAAATACATGTATATAATATATTTCTCGCAGGATGAACTACCTACTTTATTGTCAGTGTTAACAGCCATGACTACATTTTAGGGGTTTAAAGATATTGATTATTATATTACTAGCTATGTCACCTGCGACTTCATCCGCATGGAATCTGTTACCTTGGGCCATAGGAGCCAGGAGATCTTAACCCCGGCAGGACTAGTGTCACAGCCCCCAGCGGTGGCGTAGATGTTGGGTTCGCCACTAGCACCTCTTCAGCTACAGAGGGAGGTGAGTCTTCCCTGGGTCCACTTACACTGCATCAGCGGTGCGGCCCCACCGAAAGTGAATGATAGGCACCCTTCGTACCTCCTAGGTGCATCCAAAGCGGACTTATCCAGCCCACTTGGACCATCGTATTTTGAACGTGCATATGATGTGTATAAAATGTTTTTGTTTTATAAAATGATAGGTAGCAGTTATTTTACGGTAAGCTCGTGCGATGTATTTAACATCGCAATAGGGATAAATATATTACACCTGGTCCTAACCTTTAGTTAAATAGTAGCAACCCCCCAACCGCCCTTGTGGTTGGAATTTCGTAAAATCTTAGCTGACCTCTACTCGGCGAAAGGAATATGCCTACTAAATTTCAAGTCGCTGCGCCTTATGGTTACAGAGATATCGTGATGAGTCAATATAAAGGTGGGAATCTCTTTTCTATATATAGATTAATACATGAACGACGAGTTTTACAAATAATGTAATTTTTAAGTTTTACAAATAACGTAGTACCAATAGCTATGTTACAGATATTTCTATTTGTCACAATACATATTCAGTTCAGTTCAGAAGTTTAAAACTGCCAGAATTATATATTATTTTTTAGCGTAAATGCAAGAAAATGTTAAGTTTGTTTCTTATAAGTATTTTAAGTGGTCGTGACTATTCGTTGAGTTTTTCTTCGAAAACGGTTGGTAGCGTTCTTCGAAAGCGTTTTAATAAATGTGTGGGCACGTGCCGCAATCCGATTTGATTAGTGAATACCATTCACATATTAAATCTGTTAAAAGATTATGTTATACTTTATACAGTTTTCGTGAATAGTACAAATATCAAAACCGCTTTTATGGATTTCATTGCGTTTAATTATTGTTAACAGCTGTCCATGGGCGTGACCTGTGAACAAGCTTGAATCGCCAGGTATAATTGTGAAGTGTTACAGGCGATAAAATGCGTAAAGTAAATCTTTATAAAATGTAAGAATGTTAATTTCAATAGAACTTAAGAATAAACAACGCTCGTAATGTTATATGCTTGTTTCAAGGATTTTTATTTAACCTTTAAATGAATTATAATAATAGCTTTTGAGCAATAAGAATTAATATTTTCACATATTAGCTTCATTGAAAAAAATCTCACGTACGGCTGAGAAATAATTGTACTCATAGTGCCTATTCATTTTGTACTTTTGGGTAATCTATTATACAAACGGGATTAATTTCGTGCTATTAATCTACTTCTTCATTTAAATGAGAGCTGAATCGTGTTTTCAACGTAGCTACAATATTGCTTTTTTACAAATATTAACGGTGTTTCTTTTCAGTAATAGAATTTATTGCAACAATCAGAATGAAAACTTATTTTGTATTTAATAAATACGAAAGATCACTGCAGAGATGCTTACTCGTGCTTTCCGAGAGAAACCTTCGTTATTAAATAGAATTAAATAGATAATACCGATAAAATCTTTTGCATGCGACGACCACAGCACTACTATCGTGATAAAAACTGTATATTTATTAGTATAAGATTTATGTATGTATATATATTTATTTATATATATTATTTACATATTTATTAATTAAATAGAGTTTTGTTCGTGTGTTAACAGTAGACCTCTCTGAAATAGCTAGAGCGATTGGAATGTTCAAGATGGTTTAGATTCACAAATTAGCCCGGCAGATTGGCAAGTGCTGTAGTTGGCATTTAGGTTGTTTATCTATGCTGTAAGTAGACTGCTGAGTCGACTTGAACTTTAATTTCTTACTTTGTTTCATACTTCAATCGCTTAGTAAACAACTTTTTTTAATTTTTATGAATGCAAAATATATAAAACTGTTATTTTCTTTCATGGACTCACGTTGATCTTTCTGAACCACCCCTAGGGTGGCTGATAGAAAATACCTTTTTTGATTTAAGCACTTTTATATAAGCATTTATTTAATTCATTTCTACAAATTGTGCAATTAAGTGTGAATAAAATAAATCAATACATTAACTCTAGATACATCTTTTTAGTAATCGATCAGATTACTAGATTTATTATAGATTCAAGTAAACTTAACTTAATAACATGACATTAAAATTGGGAACTTCTGCGGAATATCGAGTTTATCATTCAAACATAGAATTCACCTACTCTGCATATTATATATATTTTATCCAAAAATGTAGAAAAGGAACCCTTATTAGATTACCCTTCAATCTGTCTATGTGATTATGTGTCAACACAGATGCAAAGTTCAACTGGTAGATAAATAAATAAAATAAGAATAACAAGTTCCAATTCGTCCTAAATACTGCGAATTATAATACCTACTGTGTGCGTAATAATATAGGCTCTGAGACTCGATAAATATATATTGGCACATTATGTATAAATACGAAAGTTGACCGACATTATATTTGTAATTTTTCATCTGTTGAAGGCTGTAAGGGCCCTTCCTAATGCATAAAAGGTGAAGTTACTTGGTAAGGTTAATGGAGGGGGAGCTTTTTGGCCACATTGCTGGCTACTGAGGCAGCTCCATCTGTGGTCTGCCGCCTACTCTAATCTTCTATTCTCTCACTGTACGCTCTACTCTCCGGACCTAGGCGAAGGGCGTGCTAGTTTCGCCCTTCGTCTAGGTTCGGAGAAACTCAGAGTCTTGGTTGCAGACTCCCAGTGTTTTAGTCCTAAGTTGTAAGAAATCCAGAAGATCATGTAGGTATAAGTTTTCTAATCTCGTTGAGGTTTAGGTCCGCTGCTAGCTTCGTTTCGGCTGCAATAGTAGTTAGTACCAATTTTACCATACCTAGTTGATCTCACCCTTCACGGCTATTATTGATCATACTACTTTGACGAAGTCAGAGAGATTAGGTTACAAAATTTAAAGCAAATTTAAAGCTTATATGAAGGCATCCTTAAAATAATAATAATTTAATTATGGTGGTATAACTGTTAGACATATTTGCACCTGCCACAATAAAAATAATATATTTTTTTTGTGTTGTTAATAAAAGCAGATATTGTTCTAATTTTTAGTTAAATGATAATATTTTATATTATGATCAACATATAATCAAGTTCCTTTAGTAAATGATAAGAAGGTTTAAAATTGTAAGCCATTTGTGCAACCATTTTAACCACTCAATTATTCAAGTGTAAGAGGTATTTCCGCATTTTCACTGGTGTTTCTTTCTGCAAAGCGAAATTGCATCGTTGTGCAAACTTAATAATGTGGTCTCAAAGTGCTTAAAGCTTCGTATCCTACCATTGCTGCATACTACTCTATAGAATAAAAATAACACATGCAAACCGTACTGCATTTTGAAATGTAAAGCTTTGAAACAATCTTGGAGCCTTTAATACTAATGAGTAGGTCTCCGAATGATCCACATCGCAAAACTATTTTGTTAATAAATGTTAATATCTAATGCTATAATACAAGGAGGTTAATTGTAGTAGCCTACTCACGTGCAGTATTTTTGATAAATAATGTTCACCTTGATATGTATAAGTACGCAGAATGTTTTTATTCAAAATACTAGTTAACTGCAAAGAAAATTATGCGGCCACTATTCATGATATAAGCTTAGTAAATTTTAAATAGGAAACGAAAAGAAAATAACTGAAGTATCTTCATTGACATGAATAAAAATTAAATACACGTGTTTAAAATTCGGGACATGATAGATTTTGTCTAATATCTGTAATATGAAAATCATAATAAATTCTCTACGCTACTCTAAGCATTATACAGTCTTTTGTTTTTGTATACAACTTAACCCTTAATATTATTGAAATTCAATCGACGTCCTTGTTACCCGCGCCTTCGTCCGTGTGAAATAGTAGAAATGCTCGCCAGGTGTATTGAAATATACTACATAGTACAGGGTGGCCCATAAGTCCTTTGATATGAAAAAAAAATTATAAAAATAAAACTAATTACATTATGAATAAATTTTTTATTTACAAAAAAAGTTAAAAAAACGGGAATAATTTTTTGAAAATAACATCTTCTAAATGTAATCCGTTACAATCACGGCACTCTTGCAAACGGCGTCTAAAATTTTCGATGACTGCGCGGCACGTCACTGCTGAAATGCTTGTCATTTCTCTGCGGATGTTTTCTTTTAGGGCCCAATTGACCGCGGGTTTGTGTCGTATACTTTAGCCTTAAGGTAGCCCCACAAAAAAAATCCATCGGGGTCAGATCTGGACTACGTGGAGGCCAGGAAATGTCCCCTCTCTTAGAGATCACTTTGCCAGGAAAAAGTTGACGGATAACGGTCATAGCAGTGTTAGAGGTGTAATAAGTGGCCCCATCCTGTTGAAACCACGTCCTGAAATTAAAGCCTGAAAAATTTTGCAATCCTGGTATGAAAAACTCTTCGATCATAGCCACATATCGCTCCGACGTAACAGTAACAGCGCGCCCTCTGCCATCCTCAAAGAAGTAAGGCCCTATGATACCATGGGCTGACATAGCGGCCCAAACAGTCACTTTCAGACTATGTAAGGGCTTCTGAATCTTAAGTTTTGGATTGATGGGGCTCCAATAGCAGCAATTTTCTTTACTAACATGCCCGTTAAGATGGAAATGAGCCTCGTCAGATAACATTATGTTATTGAAGGGAGTAAACCGATTCAACATTTCATTCGCATAATTTTGTCTTTGAATACCGTCAGTTTCCTTTAATTCTTGAACCGACTGAATTTTGTAAGGGTGCATATGTAAATCTTTCTTCAAAATCCGTTGTAACGATGTCCTGGATACGTTTAATGCTCTGGCGCGCTTACGAGTTGACTGTGTCGGATTTTCGCGAATAGACTGTGTCACTGTGTCTATGTTTTGTTCCGTACGTGACGTCCTTGGGCGACCCAACCGCGGTTTATCTAACATCGAACCGGTCTGCTCGAACTTAGCAACCCAGTTCTTAATCGTTTGAAGAGTTGGAGTGTCGTCAAAGTTGTGTAAACCTTTGCGTTCTCGAAATTTACGCCGCGCAACGGTTGACGAATTGTCGTTTTTATAAAACTCGCGCACACAAAACGCACGCTCCGCTCCGGTAAAACGCTTCATCGCGACTAAATTCCCAGAAACCGAAGTTACTCCCCCCGCTTCCCCTGCACCGCTCACGCGCGCCCTGTTCTTTTTATTCAAATTTTACTTTTCGAAGGACTTATGGGCCACCCTGTTTAATGCAACTGAAATGTTTTAATTGCATGTGTCTATCATTACACACTAAGTTTTATGTTCTTGCTTCGACGATGACGAATTTCTGTATTGACTTTCATCCCTATTTTTAGCCCTTAGTACATCCCCGTACAGTTTGAAACAATTTCCCTATTTCAACCGTTTCAACACCTTTCGTCGCAATATTTAATAGCCTATGTCTTTTATTGGAATCTTTTCTAAGTATGTACTAAATTTCATCAAAATCGGTTTGACAGACAGACATAAGGATATATTTTCGCATTTATAATATCACTGTGGATTTAATTAAACAGTTCATACACTTTACGTATATGCTGCACCCGTGGCCAAGCGGCAGGTAAACAACGTTAAAAAATATTGTACCATTTAATAATTATCTAATAATTGTTATCGTTGTTTTCTGATTGGTTAAGACAATTGGTTGGGCCGATCACCCAATTGTCTAAAGTGAGTTGATCGATGCATCGGATGGGCATGTAAAAAGTCGGTCCACCCATCAACCCGCCTTGGACCAGCGTGGTGAGATACGGTCCAATAACCCCCAATTGAGAAGACGTACGAGGCCTGTTTCTAGCAGTGGACTGACACAGGCTGATGATTTTAACACATAATCAACCTTCAAAACTCTTTTACTTTCTTAATAGTTAAATTATGAAGGTTTACTGGAAGTATGTAGTAAAAAAGTGTACGTTGTCCCATAAAAAATTTACTTATTCTTCGCAGTACGCTGCAACAATTAAATTTTGTTTGTATCTTTCTTCATTCCTACTGTGCATCAAAATGGCTTAGAAAATAATTTTTATTATTCAGCACATAAATCATGTGTATTGTATTGTATGTATATACGTATTGAGAACTAATGGTCATTACTTTTATTTCTGTGAACAACTTTCTCAATGATTTTTGGAGCCAAATTATAGTCTGCTCATATTGCACGTATTTGGAGGACAAAGATCGTATTAGTGTACGCTGCATTACCCCATTGTAGAATACCATGAGGTATCATATTGTTAAATTACATGAAATATACTGAAAATCTCTGCATACGTTAGTAATCTAATTTTCTTGACTGCCTATGATACAGTACAAAATTTACTTGCCAGTATATTAATATAACGTAATCTAAGGTTATTCTTAAAAAGACTGTTGTTTTGCGTGTCTCTCCATCCATAACGCCCCATCCATAAAGCAAAATATAAACATTTTGCTTTTCTTTGGTTAAACGGCAAATTATTTTTGGTTTAAAACCAATTTCCTACTCTAGAGAGAGAGTATCACTAACATTGCCACTTATTAATGCCTGTCGCATATCTTCTAACATCTCTATCTGCATAAAATTCTATTTCTCCGTTATTAATCATAAAACATGGTGGGTCGTTTATATAGATGAGGAATGAGAAGAGAACCCTCTGAATTCGATGGCTTAAGTACGAAGATAGAAGATCGAATGCGGCATTTCTTATACCATAGTGACCTAATTTCCTGACCAGAGTCACATGCTGTATACAATCGAAAGCCTTTCTGAGATTACACAAAATGCCTAAAGCATCCCGTAATTATTCTCAAGCATCAAAAATAATTTACATAGCCTGATGCTTGCGGTAGTAGTTTAGCGATGCCTAGGGAATCCATACTGCGTGTTATTAATGAGATATTTTATATTAAAATGTTTCATTTGTTTAATAACAGTTTCTCAAATACTTTAATAAGAATAGGCAGTATAGATAGTAGTTATGTTTCATTAACTTAGAAAATTCGCCCCTAGTTGCGCGGGTGCATGGTCACTCAAGTTTCGTTAGCCAATTTGATTGGGCCAACTAGCTCGAGTGAAGGCGATATGGTAGATCCTATTTCAGCACCAGAAGCGAGGATCCGGTTCGAAGGACCATATGCGCAATCCGGCTCGGACAACGTGGTTATGAAGCCGGATTGGAAATGCGATAAAAGGAAGGATAAATACCTCGTCTGATGGCGGCACAGCTGGAGGTGTCTTCGTTGATGGTTGGGGTTCGCGGTAAATGTAAAACTATTAGTACGGAGCGTTGGCCATTCGAGTCGCGTGACTTTAAAATATGATGCGTTGCATAGGAACTCCCGAGAGCAATTGTCGACCGCGGCGGCGCTGGCCGCCGACCAGGTCACGAAGTTTTCACCTTTTACCCACTCTCTTCTCGAGCTGAGGAAAAATTAATGGACATTAGGAAATTAAAGACGGGGCAGGTGAAAAAGAGCAGTTCAGTAAGAAAGGGAAGGAAGATTATTGCGTAACCAATTTGCGGCTGTGTTAGGCGACAAAGAAATACGCGCAAGCATCCTCCCCCGCGTTGAGAAAATGTAATTTTCTCATAATATATGCGTTATAGGAATTCCTTATACTAAGCGTTAAATACAATTAAATACAGCGTAGATCACTTACGGTTTAAAAGTTTAACGATATTTTTTAAAGCGATATTTTTTGGCTTGTGAATAAGTTGAATCTTTTTTCGTGGGTTCGCATACTTAAACATTGCTCTTTAAATTTAAATTTTAAATATTGAGTTTTTAAAAGTAATTACATTGTTTAATTGTTTTTAAATAGTCTACTTAGATACACAGTGAGTTTAATGTAGTTTTAAATAATCTCTATAGATTATTTATGCTATCATTCACCACCAGCCAGCACAATTTTAAGCACTTTGTTTCACCTTGGTTTTGATAACATTCACTTGGTGCACAATTTGTCTGAAATAATGACAACGCAGAGCCGCATTGAAGAGAATATTTCAAAACGATTGGACGACTTGCGGGCACAAATAAGAAATGCCGTCGTCCAACAAACGTCGTACATCTGTTTAATGTCAGACGTTAAAGCGATTGGAAACAAGCGAAAATTTAGCAAAAGTAGAAATATATCTGTGTTTGTCCACTGCTAAACAGAGGCCTCCACTAATACACGCCTTCTCTATTAGGGGGTTTTTGGACCGTATTCCCACCAAGCTGTTGTGTTGCGCATTAATTCAAGGCAACCAAACTCGTTTAAACCGTGTAACCATTTACCGTAAAACGATTAACGTTTTAGAAGGAAATACTGCTCTTAATATTAAAAGTAGTATCAATAAAAGAAATGAAATTATAAGTATTTATTACATAAATATTATCTAAATTACTCTAAACTTTTAAAATTTTTATAAAATATTTTTTATTCAGAAACCATAACGAGTGCATTTGGGATGGAAAAGGTTTATAAAAAGGTTTATTCATTCATTAAATAAATGGGGTGGATTCTATTTACCGTGTTCATCATTTATTGCTCATAGATATGATATGAAAAACCTGAGCTCAGATTCATAGCTTAGGTTTTAACGTTAATGTTAATTAAAATTTGAAATTTAAAAGCAATAATTAAAACATTTTTACGAGAAAATCTTTTTTTATTTATTTTGTATTGCAGTTAAAACTTATTTAAAATAAAGAGCAGAAGAAAGGTCAAACTTTGGTATTGAAATTGAGTTTTATAATAAATGCACTGCTAATGGATAAGAATTGCTCTTACGGTTAATTTTCATAAAATTTCATAAATCACCATTTTAACAAACATAAATAGCAAAACCAAGCATAATGTTGAATTATTTATTTATACAAAATTAAAAATAAAACTTTTAAATAGTAAATAGTATATATAGAAACATATATTATGTTTCTATTATTGCTTTTAATGAACCGAGACTGATCCTTAGCATAGCCCGCAATTGTATGACTTGTACAAAAATCGTGTAATTTGATCTTATATCATCATCGTCATTATCATCATCAGCCTGTGATAGTCCACTGCTGGACATAGGTTTCCCTAATACACCCCAATCCATTATGGGGTTTGGGACCACATCCCACCACGCTGGTCTAATGCGGGTTGGTGGGTGGACCGACTTTTTACATCCCATCTGACGCATGGATCATCTTACTTTTCAGACAATTGGGTGATTGGCCCAAGACGCTCTAACCAACTAGGAAACAACACTGAAAATTTGTTGAGTCCCCGCAGGATTTGAACCCACGACCTCCGGTTTCTAAAGCACACGCCCATACCACTGGGCTACGGAGGCAGTCTATGTAAGCCGTTTATCTTATATTAGCCATTTTAACTATTATATGTTAAGGGATTCTAAGAGAATTATCATAAGATTTTTCCAGTACTATTTTCTGAAGTGCAAAGCGAGTACTGAGCCATGTAACAGTTCTAAGTAATCGACTAAGCACAAAGGCATAAAAACTATAGGTTTCTAAGGGAATACAGGTACCTTAAAATTTCTTTCCTGTCCTTAATAGTTTTATACTTAAATAAAACTTCGATTTAGATTACTCATTAAAGATTTATTTTATTGTTAACGTTGTATTTTTAATTTAAAAACAATATCAGTGGATAGTATTCATTAATTTTAATAAAAGTAATACTTGTTGTTTATTAAAGACTTTGATTTCCAACCTTTGATTTTGATGAAATGTTTTTGATTGCTATAAATTCAATAGAGACAGACACCACAAATTATCGTGTTATTCGTACAAAGAAAAGGTGGAATGTCTCTTTTTAACAAGCGTCACTAATTAAAAAGTCTGGTGTAGCAGATCAGTCATGTGTTGCCACTACTGTCTTCCAGTTTGAAGGATACCATAGCCAACACAGTTACTAGGTTAACGAAACAAAACATCCTAAGTCTAAAGACCGTGAGCGGTCGTGTGGCGGCTTGCGTTGCTTTATTTTTCAATTAGGGGTATCACTTACTATCAAGTCCAAAATACCACAAAAAAATAAAGATAAATATAAATGTAATAAGCATTTCTACAACATTCACATGGCAGTCATGACCTTAGCGAAGGGAATATATCATCGATCGTAGAAAAAGTTCAGGAATACAAATTGGTTTAGTACTGTAATTTGTTCTTCAAGCGAGACGCTCGAACGACTTCTAAACTTCGGGCGGATGGCATATTTTATCCTAAAATGAAAGTTATTTTAACGGAGGCTTTATTATTATTGTTTCAACATCGATAGTATGTTACATTTTATATTTATATCATTTTTTTATATCACTTTAATATTTAAAAAATGTTATCACAACCATAAAACTTTTTAAAAAAACCTGTTACTTACGTAAAGTATTAGCAAACTTTAAGTTTAAATATTAAATTGCAACTCTTGCGATGAAATGAGAATGAAATCCAAAGTGTAAATTCGTCATCGTCTCAGCTACAACAAACTTTGTGTCTAATTATAGACACGTATAATGATGAAAACACTCCATTTGTTTTACTATATACTGTATATTTGAGTACACCTCAAGGACATTCCTCCTATTCCACGCAGATTGAGATGAAACTGCTTCGAAATCTGATGAATACGTAAGTATTAACTCTATTAGTATTATCTATGCATATATAAGAGATTCCGTTTTTAAACTATCTCATCACGATATTTTGAAACTGTAACGCCGATTGATTTGAAATTTAGTATAAATAATTTTAATGCCAAGTGGAGATTAGGATTGCGGGGCGTACACAATGGACAATTAATAGGCGGATGAAGTCGCGGATAACAGCTCGTATTATTATAGTTATTTAATTATTTTTGAATATTTTCTCGTCTGGGTGAGACGAATTATTATCGTTATATACTTTTAGTATTATATTTGATTTGGACGATAAAAAGTCTCAACCTATTTTTATGTTATTCAGTTTTAAAAAATAAAATTTAAAAAAAATTTTTTTTTTTAACCTTTCACTAATTTTTATTATTTTACCACATATATGTGGTATTGTAAAATAATAAAAATATTTTAAACGACAATAATATCTCATTTATTCATTAAGAAAATATTTTTTTCCTATCGGTAACTATAAATTAATATCAAAAGAAAAAAGTACCGCATAAATGGAAAGTATATAATTACACATCATCAGCCGTGATAGTCCACTGTTGGACATAGGCCTCCCCTGATACATCGCTATCCATTAAAGGGGTTTGGACCGTGTCCCACCACGCAATATAATAATTAATGTAATATATGTAAAAGTCTAATAAACAAAAAATCGAATTCGTAGATGTGCATATTTATTATTGAATAATAAATATGCACATCTGCGATTTCGGACGATATCGTCATCATGGCTGAGACCGCAAAGGACCTGCAGAAAATGGTCAAAGCCTGGTTGAATCTTCTGCACGCATCGGTCTCCGGATGAACTTGGGTAAAACCAAGGTCACGTTTAACGAGCACGTTGATCCGGACGGATCACAACTTGACGGCACCTCCTCGAAGTGGTTTCAAAGTACGTTAACCTAGGGCAAACGCTTCAACTAGGTAGAAACAACTTTGAGAAGGAGGCCAACAGAAGGATTCGGCTTGGCTGGGCAGCTTTTCATAAGCTTTGTCGAGTTTTCGCGTCACCCATGCCACAGTGCCTCAAATCGAAAGTCTTCGATCAGTGCGTCCTACCGTTTTGACCTACGGTGCCGAGACTTGGACACTTACGGTTCGACTGGTCCACAACTTTAGTCGCTCAGCGAGCCATGGAGAGGGCTATGTTCAGAGTATCTCTGAAGGACCGCATCAGAAATGACGTGATCCATCAGAGAACCAAAATCGATTGACATAGCCCACCCTATTAGTAAGCTGAAATGGCAGTGGGCTGGTCATATAAGTCGCAGAACTGACGACCGCTGGAGTCGAAAAGTTCTGGAGTGGAGACCGAGGCTCGGCAAACGTAGTGTAGGACGCCCTGCGGCAAGATGAATGATGATGAGAATAGCCGAAGATCGTAAGCGGTGGCGTGCATTAGGAGGCCTATGTCCAGCGTGGACTAGCGCAGGCTGATGATGATGATAATGATGAATAAACATGCTACGAACAGCTTCACCGCGGCAGTACCGAGTGCCGCATGTTATTTTACCATGACACACCAAGAGGACAAGGAAGAAGACCACAACAAGAACTCAATTAGCGATATTATAAAGTAAACTGTATTATAAAAATCAATTCCAAAACGTGTTAGATATCAAAACAAACACTTTTAAAAAGAGTTCCCGCTTTAACCACGGGAATTCCTCGTGGATAAATTCGCCCCTACGGGGAAGGGATTGAGGTTATGTGAGACTCTCACTTAATAAAACCCCCGGAAACTCCGTCTCGGTTCGTCATTTGATGTAGTGTGGGAACTTATTATTGCACCAGCACCATATTACGAGACACTCATCCGTTTGGGTAGTGGAGGTCCCCGTATCCACTATTCCTAGCCCTCGTCAAGGAGGCAGGCGGCGGTCATGCGCCAGGCACCTACACCTTACTCTCCAAAGCATCGGTTGCGGGGTAGGGTCGTCCTCCCTTTCTCGCTCCACCGCCTCTTTCTGAGGCATTACTGCTCCACAAAAAGTCTCCAACGCCTTTCATGCTCTTTTTCTCCCGACAATGGCTTTCATCACAGTCTGAAGTGAAAGGTTGGTGCCTAAGACCGCGGTGAGGTGGGATCTTGGCTCCTCTCAGGCTAGGCATTCCGCGAGTGAGTCAGCAGTGTCTCCTGATGGCTCCCTCTTTGCCACCATACAAAGATACCGTCCGAAGCAGCCGTGCCCTGAAAGGATTTATGTAAGGTGGTAGGTCCGTACGCCATGTTTGCGCTCGACCCACTTCTTAAGGACGGGACGAACACTTTCCACCGTACTTTTTACAGAATTATGATTCTGCAGTCTAGAGTGCCACTGCATAGACAACTGGGTGCGTATCTCCCGCCAGCAATCTGAAATTTCCGGATCTCAATCCGGGGGCGGTTGAATCTCGACTCTCCACCAATACACAACGTAGAGAAATCATCGCGTCGGGGTCCCAGGGAGATATTCCGGCTAGAATGCAGGACACCTCATGACATCGCCCTGTGCCTGGTTGCCCGAAAATATTTATAAAAAAAAGAAAAAAGCATACGCTCCGAATTAAGTACCTACTTGTTTTAGGAAGTCATTCAAAAAACCACTGATGCGTCATTTTTAGTTTCTAGATACTAACTTTCATCGTTTTGTGATGACCAGAGACGAATTACTCTACTCGCGGAGGCAAAACGGGTTATATTGGATTCGCACCGACTAAAACCGCCAAGTTGTTCCTTCTTGATGCCTTAGAGATGGGGACAAAAGAACTCTTTGTCAGTGTTTGGCGACCCCACCATTATTAAAAACGCTCAGTATTTATTATTTAAAAGACTAAGGTGCTTGAATACAACATAAAGATTTTAAACTTAAGGTTAATTACATTTGAAGGCGTAAGCTGATACTTAATTACTTCGTCAAGTGCTTCTTGGGTACGCTTTGTCGTTTATATAATGCCTTATTAAGCAGCTCCAAAGCTTTCACTTGAAATGATGTCTCAAGAAAAATATTTTTAATATAACAAAAGAGCAAATCCACAATGCTTTGAATTTTTTTTAATTAACGAAACTCTGAAGAACATAACAAAAAATATTTACATATTTATTGTGAAATTTAGAGAAATTTTATAATAATCTTTTTTATTTATAATTGTTATTATCCTATGATTAAAATTTCTCTCAATTTTATTTTACTATGCACATCGTTTTGTAACTTTCATAGTTCAGAAATGAATAAGCGAAGCTGTAGAAATTAAACAAAAATGTTGTAAAAATATATGTATGAAATAAAAAAATATAAAAAACATTTTAATTCCACATAAGTTTCATAAGCATCGAAGACAATGGTTAATTTTGAAGCACTTTAACATCGTTTTAAAACAACAAAATAAAAAAAATATACGAAAAAATATCCTGAAAAGATCAAATCATCTATAAGAATAATTTGTGGTATTTTTATGCAAAACTGTATAAAAAGAAGTTATAGGGCTACTAAAATTTTCAATTTAGGGCAAAAATTTATGTAAACACATTTGTAGCTTAAACAGTTTGCTACAAATTATAATTTTACAAGTTTTTGTACGACGCATAGTTTGAGTGATACCGCGAAAAAAGTGTTATTATAAAGTAATTTTTTCTGCTTTTGGCGGCCGGGGGATAAAATCACACAAACCTGAGGTTAAGCTTCCATTGCCATGTCTGATAAAAATTGCATCCTGTAACAAATGCAATATTCGGTCCTTAAATTGTAACATTTCAATGGACTATGTTTATAAAGAATTTGAGAAACTGACAACTATAATAGTATCAATGTGTTTTGGAAATTGCCGGCAGGTTAAAAAGAAAAGTTTTACCACCTTATTTGACCACGGCCGCTGGAAAGTATTCGAAACGTCGGGAATTTAAAATGTAAAATAAACGCGATAAAATCCCGTAAAGTCATTTTATTTAATAATGTATAATATTCGCGCAAGCAATAATTATATGTATATTTCTATCCCTTCGAAGTATAATTGTTGTGTTATGATATCGAAATAAAATGAGATGTAAGTTTCAGTAGTAGGCAATTTATTGAATATAATCAGTATAAGCCATGGCTTTAGCAAGTTCCAGTTTAATGATGGAGCTCGGGTTCTAATAACTTTTAAACTATGATCCGCTAATATTTAATAGCTTTTCATTTATATAACCTGGCATTTACTTTGAATGCTCAGCAATAATGACGCTCAGCTCTTTTGCTCCTAAAGTTAATTATATACCTAGATAAACTTAATTACATACCTAAAAGTAAAAAAAATATCGGAGCACTCGTTAGCCAGATCGTAGGATATGTTTATAAATATGAGCTTGCCGAGTAAAAACTCTAAATATATATTCAAAAGGAGTCCTAAATTTTTCTTATCGGTGTTCCTTTATACATTATCTTGTACATTTAGACAATTGAAATAAAATTTCTAAATTATCATAGGGTCGTTTTCTGTTGCTGCCTAGTATCTAGTTTAAGTCTAATAATAAATATCTAATATAACATACGGCGACTGATATCTGCTCTCTACACCGTGAAGGGGTAAACTATATTCGCTATGTGTTAGTATTTTAAAAACAGTATTATTTTATAACCACTGCCAACGATATTTTGGCAAACTAGGATCGCTAGCTATTTGTATGCCTATCAATCTTACAGAATGAGTATGAGAAATATATATACTTTAATCAACCAGAAAACTAAAATAACACAAAGCTGTACACTTGCCGGGTATATGCCATATGTTAAGCAAAGTCTAATTTGTACAATGTGTGTGTGGCAAAGAATTATTGATAAATGCGTTGAAGAATAAAAATATTGTTGGCATTCATTCTGCCACCTCCACAGCCTATTGAAAATTGGCCTGGCTTCGCAAACAGAAGGTCATGGATTCGAAACCTGCTAGTAAACAACTTGTATAATCGACGCCGTTTAGCTGGTTAGAATAATATGAACCGAATACTCAATTGTCTGTAAAATGTGACAATCAATACTTGGCATGGGCATGTGAAAAGTCAGCCCGGTTGTAAAAACGATCCCAGTGCTGAAAGCACTGAAAAATTCACTGGAAAACTAAACTGCATTCATTGAAGATAGTTTACCCCTTGGGTAGTTATAGTTGTTGTTGTCAAAAATCAGATGCCAGTCGTACTGCGTTGATACTGTTATTTATATTATTGGGATAATTGCTAAAAAAAACACCGATTTTAACACCTATTCTGACAATCTGCGAATTGCAAGTATTGCGGGGATTGACTTTCTTGACTTGATGTGATTTTCTCGAGAATGGCTCTAATCTCGAGAAGAACGCTGAATCTTGAATTTTTTGTAAAGTAATAAATAATATGGGACGAATTAATTTTAGCCATCCTCTTCACCCCCCCACGCAGAAAAGTCGGAAGTTTTCTCCCGGTAAAAAATCTTCTCCAATCTACTAAAATTAAAATTTAGGTTAGCTTATTAAGTTAATGTTAAAACAAACAAGTGAAAATTTAAGTAAACAAGTGAAATTTTAACAAAACAAAATATGATCGACATCAAATAGTATAATCACTCTAATATCTTTTGAAGTATTATTTTAATAAAAAAGTCATGTATGACACGTTTTATGCACATAGAACAAAGTATTTATTTAATGCATTATCTTTTCTGTAAACTAACATAACATTACCTTAAATAAGATTCGAATAGAGAAAATAAGATTTGCCTCATATAAATTTTTCACAATATTTTACGTAAAATGGTTGTTGTGGGTCATTCTTAAAACATAGATAAATGCACTTGCAAATTTTATTGTAAACCATTTTTAATAAGTTCAATTATGTAAGACAAACTTCAAGTTTATTTTGTGAGGTTTTGCAGCGGATGCAATTTAATCGCACGAGGTTGTAATTTTGGTGCCGTTATTTTAAAATTTCTAATATCTGTTAAACTACGTATCACAAAATTATTAAAATAATGGACCAAATAACAGCTAATTAATACCTTTAATAAAAAAAAATGTTTATGATCGGACCACTAAAAGCGGAGCAATGAGGTGATATACATAAAAAAACACAGTCCGAATCGAGTACCGCCTTCTTTTGGGAAGTCGGTCAGAAAAGAGACTACAAACTTTGACAAATGTCAATTTTTGCCAATTTTTTTTGTACATATATATATATATATATATATATTGACTATTAAGAAAGATTTTTATGCATAAGAATATTTACAAATAGATTTTGAACGAATTATAAACATTTTATAATATTTTGGGGTTTAAGCAGAAACAAAACGATTGCCACAAATTGACATTTGAAAAGCTACATGAGGTCGCGAAACAAATGTTTTGCGACCTCTAGCGTTCGTTTTTTTTGTTAACTATAAAGTTATGCCTCCAGACTTTGTCTATGAGTAAGCTTTTGTCTAAGACTGAACTGCAGGTATGTGCTGCTTGCCATTACTTGCTAATATTATGATAAATCTTCATTATTTACATTTTAGTACATAAATTTACAAAAACAAAACCTCTACTTGTAATAGGTGTAGGAGTATCACATGACTATGTTTTGCGGTTTCAACTTATTCTTTTGATTCTTATAATAGAATAATAGAAGAATAAATAGGAATAATAGCACATAATCCGTCAGAACAATTGTTTTATTATTTTATCAAAAATTAATATGTTTTATGCATCGGGAGTTAAAAAGTAAATAAAATATGTACACCAAACAATTAAAAGCAATTTTATTTCGTAATGTGTTGTACTCCCGTTAATAAAATAATTAATTCTGACGTTATATTATTACATTGAAAATCTTAAGAATTAAAGTCAAAGAAACCTACAGTTTCCCATTCGGCTATTACTCTACATATACACAATCTGATAAATTCAAAGCACATTTTGTATATGAATTTGATATTTCAAGTATTGTTTTTTTACCGCAGCACCGTTGCATGCATTAAATAATATCATTAAGAGTTACTTTTATACTTAGATTAAGACTAATTTTATATACACGGTCAAATTTAGCAAATTTTGATAAAAACTTTTATAAGTTTACGTTGCGCTTATTTGTATTGCTATTACAACTTTAATAATTATTTATATTAAGGTTCCAATAGTTTTAATTTTACAAGATTTATACTTGCCAGAACAACTGGTTATAATTACATATATTTGTTATAATTATAATTACAAAAATTATAGTTTTTATAGTTCTATAAAGAATATTATTATGTATTAAATAAACAAGCTGTATTTTCTATGCATAGTAAGCATTATGCCCTGCCCTCAACAAATTTATGTAGCCGAAATCCGCTTTTTAACTCGAAAAAGTGTACTTTACAGGAGACGCATTTAAAAGTGTAATCGTAATTACTTTTATATTAATAAAGATATTGACTCCACATTCACATTTGTTTGTCATTAATTATTTGTGTTTAATTAGATCTGAATAATAGATTAGGAAACTGGTAGCTCCGTAGCCTAGTGGTATAGGCGTGTGCTTTAGAATCCGGAGGTCGTAGGTTCGAATCCTGCGGGGACTCAACAAATTTTCATTGTTGTTTCCTAGTTGGTTAGGGCAATTTGGGCCGATCACCCATTTGTCTGAAAAGTAAGATGATCCATGGGTCGGATGGGCATGTAAAAAGTCGGTCCACCCACCAACCCGCATTGGACCAGCGTGGTGGGGTACGGTCCAAAAACCCCCCCTAATGGATAGGGGTGTATTAGAGGAGGCCTATGTCCAGCAGTGGACTATCAAAGGCTGATGATGATGAATAGATTCAGCACTATATATACGTAGTAGTACGGTAACGCTAGTTAGACGTGTACGTGACTTGTGCGGGCAAGTACTATACTTAAAAAGTGTAACTTTTAATGCCATACGTACTTTATTACCTACCTATGGCTACCTTAACAATGTTATGCATTAATTCTAATATTATATTTGTAAGTGTACTACACAAGTACATTATTAAATGTATGTGCTAAATACCAATTTTTAAAAGCTAGCTTTATTTAAACGGTAAACGCGTTAGTTCCGTACATGATGTTATAAACCGCTATTTTATATATAGCTATACATCCACCAAATGCCTCCGTAGCATAGTGGTATGGGCGTTTGCTTTAGAAACCGGAGGTCGTAAGTTCGAATCCTGTGAGGACTCAACAAATTTTGATTGTTGTTTCCTAGTTGGTAAGCGCAATTTGGGCCGATCATTCAATTGTCTGAGAAGTAAGATGATCCATGGGTCAGATGGGCATGTAAAAAGTTGGTCCACCCACCAACCTTCATTGGAACAGCGTGGTGGGATACGTTCCAAAAAACCCCTAATGGGTAGAGGTGTATTAGGAGAGGCCTATGTCCAGCAGTGGACATATATTGAGTGAATAGTTAAGTAAATGTTTGTAGGTAATAGGTCAATTTACAAAAACAGCACCATAGTTACTTATTAGTACCACTTTATTGATTATTATTTTTGGGTACTTATTAAGTAACGATGTAAGAGATCAGATCAATTACAGCTCGATTTAGTTCAGTTACTAATATAAAATAAACTTTAAAAAAATTGCTCTTTTGAGAACTTATTATTATATGATGACATTGTCAGAATTTATTGGACTTATTTAACGAGTCCATACGAACATTTTGGCTTATTTTATCATAGCATTGCAGATGACCATCGACACAGCTAGCTTTCATGCTTCTTGAAGCTTTGGTTTTTCCGCCGGCAAGGGGCTCAGTGTCAGGTAGCGCGCGTACGCCACTCTTCTGCGCCCTGGCCTTCTTCTGCAGATAGGGCGCTGTTGGCCTCTCTGTCTCTTTCCGCAGCTTCCTTTTAGGCAATGACGTCTTCGCAGAACGCAAGGACGGCGTTCCACGACCTTTCGCTCTCTAACATCCTGCGTACTACGGCAGGAAGCGAAAGGTCGTGGCGTTTGATGCATCGTGAACCAGCATAACAGAAATTTTCTTACACTGTTGTGTAAAATACACCGGTCGGTAACATACATTAATACAGGTAAGCCAATTAACATTCTGAAATTTAAGGACTTATTATAAAGTATTATCAATTAACATACACCTATATACTCTTATGTTGGTTTTAATTCCAAATTATTCTAAACCAAGATTCTACATTCAATTCAAGGTGCAGCGAAATCAACAAACTCAAATCAAAGCATGTGAGCGAGTAGAGATCGAGTCTAACGAACGTGTTACATTTTCTTTGAGCTTGTATTTATCGTCATTACTTAGAAATCGTCCAGTATAATATTTTTAGTGTTAGAAAACAATTTAAATTAATTAATTAGATACCCTGAGAAATACGACTTAGTCAGTTACTCGTAAAAGCAGATAATTATAAATAAACAAACGTTTCAAATTATTATTTCTATTTGTTTTACTGTATTGACAAATAAATTTAAGTTATGTGGTTGTATCAATAGATAATAGACAAGGCTAGACACGTATTTGGACGTTCGGTAGGACTTTTAAAAAGGCGATTTTAATGCTTTCATAAATTTAATGAATAAAAATTACAAGGTAATACTTAAACTAACTCAAGACTATAAACACAACCTCCAGCTCCGGCGGTCGAGCAAGATTGGCCCACATGCTGGTCCGGATTCCAGATCGTGTTTTTAACGTCGGCATTCCGTGAATTATCAATGCTTAATATAATTAAATTGAAATTGCAACACCGAGAGCTTAACGTACCGGCGTTCGTCGTATTTTGATGTGTATGTGTATTAGTGTATAGTAAGGTGAGGGGAATATACATAGAAAATATTGAAATCTCGGCCTATTTCTGCATAATTTGCATAATCCTTAAAAAAATATTAACAGAATATTTTCTCAAGGTTTTGCCTTATGCACAAACATCGTCATCATCATCATTATCGGCCTTTGATAATCCACTGCTGAGACATAGGCCTCCCCTAATATAACCCTATCCATTAGGGTTTTGGACCGTATCTCACCACGCTGGTCCAATGCGGGTTGGTGGGTGACCGCCTTTTACAGCCCATCCGACGCATGGATCATCGTACTGTTCAGACAATTGGGTGATCGTCCCAAACTGTCCTAACCAACTAGGAAACAACAACGAAAATTTGTTGAGTCTCGGCAAGATTCGAACCCACGACCTCCGGTTTCTAAAGCAAACGCCAATACCACTAGGCTACGGAGCTCTTCTACTAACATTGAAAAAAAAGTATGAATCATACGATTTTACCCTCATTGTATTTATACAACATTTTACAACCTAAAACGATAGGAAAAATATTGGCGATTTATTTAGTTTTCGTAGAACGTATTAAAGCTAAAACGACTAGTTGGCCGCGATTAGGATTTATTTTATTTTAAATCTTACTTTTTGCCATGCTTAAGTAAAATGGCATGAATAGATGATTACTTAGATATGTTAAATTGATAAGTATATCCTATTTGTTAAGCATATCATTTCTTTATTATCCTTTAATGAACAAATAATGTACTGGTAATAATCTTCAGCGCGTAAATTCTGACTATGACCGCCAGTATACGCAAGATATCAGCCATCTACGCTGCCAAGAATAATTATATTAAAGCACAAAAGTGTAGGCGCCAATTCAGGTCCATTTTTCCCGTAATGGGTGATATTGAAAATATATCTTCACTCTTCCCCTGCGTAATCCCCTCGGATATTGCAAATGAAGCGACAATCAATGCATTAAAAAGTCATAAATTTGGGTTCATGTGTAAGCAAATTATCATAGATATGGGAGAGCCGTAGGTTTATCAAAAAAATCCTTTTACGGAAACACATGTGATGGAACGGCACGTAAAAGGTACTTGGTATAATTCTTATACTTATATGTGGAGCGTGCTCAGTTTTATCCTTTAATAAATATAGTAATCGTTTGAAACAGTAATATTTGTAAATAAAAGAATATCGGCTGCAACGGAATTTTCGTTTCAACTGAAATAAACATATCAGTCACGGGTTCCGTCTAAGTAATTACTTGTTCTGTTAGTTTTCATTATTTTAACGATATTTTATTTTTCAATTCGTGAGACTTCAAAATATTGCTTTGGATTAAAATCACAACCAAATTTCATTTTGTTAGTGCAGAGAGTAAGCCATAAACAAAACTTCTTAAAATATTTTTGAATAATGCACAGTTGTGTAAAGTAAGAGTAAACACTTACACTTGTACTACAATTTTTTTCTAGTTATTCCGAAAGTTATTATTGGACTATAGATAATATAGTATTTTAAGTGTGATAGACGTGAATATATTTTTAAACTTAGCATTTATCTAGCAGAGGAAGTTTGGAAGTATTGACGTTTGATACTCTTCAATTCAAAAACGAATTACTGGATTTTGGTAAAAATTTGCTATAATACAGCTTCTTTATTCAAATTACTTATCCATACTAATATTATGAATGCCAAAATAACTATATCTGCATGCTTATCTGTATGTCAGTCAGTCTGACCGTCTTTCTCATTAAAACCATTTTACCGATTTAATGAAATTTAATACACGCGTAGAAAAGATTCAAAGAGAGGGCATAGGCAGTTAATTAGCAATACAGCTATTAGAATACGCCTCGCTCTTCCACGCGAACAAAGTCTCGGGTAATATTTAGTCAGATTATATATATTAACATTTTCGGCTTCCATCCATGTATGTCGTTTTTTTCTGTTTTTTAATTATTATTTACGAAAGTGCTAAGCATCGTCAAGGCTTAATATTCAGAGTAAATTCTACTATACAAGAAAAGCTATTAAATATTGGCTGATATTAGTTTGAAACTTTTCAGAGCCGAAGCTTTAACAGAGAACTGGATAAAACTGTAACTTAATACAGCCACGGCTAGTACTAATCATATTAAATAAGCTACTGCTAAAATGTACGCGCCGAGTTTTCAGTGTGTTATCGAATTAAAATACAGAATTGAATGATGCATCTTTTATGCAATAAATTAAATATAAACAAGTTAAATTATAGAGTATTTACGGATTTTATTGAGTTTAATTATATTATAATTATTCAAAAGCATATCAGACGTTTCGAACCCTGAAGAAGGGTTATGGGCACAGAAACGACGCGACGTCTGTCCGCAAAATCATATCATATATGTATCATATATGAAATTCGCATAGCATAGCAACAGAAAGTATAGAAGAGTAAAAGTAAATTCAAGACCTTTCAAGGCAAGTTTAAAAGAAAAATATAAATGGTTTTTGGTACTTAAGTTGTAAAATACCGTTTGTACCTTCTCATATACTTATTATATATGTTCTAGTTTTTATATTTTTGTTATGTTTTCTTTTAATTTAATTAGTATTTTATTGGTATTGTGCAGCTGCATACATTTGGTCACAAAAAATAATTAAAAAATCGCCTTTTACGGTGTCGGATTAACCGGGCAGGTAATCTTGTAAGTTGCTTTTTATCTTGGCTTAAAAAAGTAATTATTACTTCCAGTCTTACAGATGTATGATATTTATAGAAGCAAAAACTATCGAACCGATATTTCAGTATTCTATTTTTACGCGATTATCATACAAATTTATTGAGTTTAATAAACTTACTTTTATGGATCTATAGCGATTATCTAAACTGTTCGATCATAAAAATATTGTATTGTGATTATTGATGATGGAAATGTTCCGAAAAGTAAATTATAAAATAATTTAAAAAATACGATTATTGTTTAATATCATCACATTAACGCTCATTTAAACTTTTCATTACGTTTTAGATCGACTTCTCATAAGGAGGAGGTACTCGATTCGGAGCGTATGTTTTTTTTCTATTTCTTATTCCATTTTTTTTATATATGTCCGATTTTGTTAATTTTTTTTTTAAATGATAGATATTACCTTCCCTTTCGTCCCATGTTATTTTCAAAATTTTTTAAGTGTTTTAAATCAAAAATATTATGGCACTACAAATCACAACCTCGTGCGATTAAATTACAAACGCTTTAAAAACCTTATATGATAGGCATAAAGTATGTTTTACATAATTGTACTACTGGTATACAATAAACTCCACAATACTATTTATCTATGTCTTAAGAATAACGCACAATAAGTATTTTAATGTAAACATTTATAAAATTTGCAATTAGGTACATTCAAAGCTTACATAAGATATGTTCCAGTTCACATAAAAGTTATTGCATTAAAAAAATTCTTCATTAAATTTACATAATACTACTCATAGACGACATTTTGATGATATATTACTCTTTATTTTCTTATTATGTGCGACTAATGCGGATAGTAAACGCTGGATATATTTAACTAACTAACTCTTATACTAATTGAAAGTTCGTGAACCAAGTGAAATTCATTCGATTACCACGCGCGTTGCACTGTTTGACAAACAAAAACAAAAAAAACATATAAAAAGAAACAAAAACCCGCCTACTATCCGTTGACGAAGAGAAGAGAAGAGTGGACGTCGCGTTGAGGCGCTGCGGAGTGGGTGACGAGTGGCTCTAATGAGCTTTGACCAGCTGCAGCGTTGTTAAATTTTTTTGATTAAACAAATCAAAAATAAAAAAGTCCTTTTATTTTTTACTTACAGTCCTACAAGTAAAAAAAAAACTGAATAATTAATAGTGTTAGTTAATTTATTCCTAGATACCTAAATTGCAATAAATTATTTCTAACATTGTTAGTTACTATATTAAAAAATCTTTCTTTTTTAATTATCCAATGCTATTATTATAATATTAGTCTAAAAGCACTCCTCTGAGGGTGAGGGCCAAAGTAAGCCTGTCTTCTGTAGATTGGGATACTTGAACCTAGTTTGGACCGGCTTTTTGATCTCATCTCTTCAGTGCTACAGGTCTACCTCTTTGTATTTTGCATTGCTCATGTGGTTACTTTTTTTCTCATCTTTGAAATCTTAAGCGCGCGATGTGTCCGGCTCATTGCCATTTTAATGACTGAGCATTTTCGGGTATCTTATTTTTTTTATCTTATTTTGTGCTTTTTAATGTTGAGCATTCTGCATGCTATCCTTCGTTTCGTTAAAATTATTGTGTCTTTTGTTATTCTTTTGTCAAACTTCCACGATTAACAAGTATACGTGTTTAGAACTATGGTTTTAAGTTTAATAGGCAGACTGCTTTTGAATATATCCTTCATTGCCCAGTATTTGCTCCACGTTAATTGTGCCCTGCGTGCCACTTCTTGACCGTTGTTCTTATCGAAGTTAATTTGTTTCCTTAGGTAAATGTAGTTGTCTGTATATTTAACAGGCACATCCTTAATGTATAGTGTTATCTTTTTAGCTTTGGTCATCAACATTGTTTTCGATAAATTCATATCCCAGCCCGCTACTTTACTGACGTCATTTAATTGATTTGGACTGGACACATATAATAAATTCAAGTCATCTGCAAATCTTAAGCGTCGTTAATTTTAATACCTAAATGAATCTAATTAAGTTCACTAATGACCGACTCTAGTCGTGGTATTAACAGCAATGGGGAAGCTGTTTTCTGCGGTCTTTAGGTTGATTCTGCTCTTGCAGTTATTGTATATACTTTTGATTACGCAAATGTATTGGTTTTCAACACCGTGCATTGTTATGCTGTCCCATACACTTTTGCGATACACGGTCAAATGCTTTTTTGTAGTCAATGTATGCATTGGACGATCTGTTTTTCAATTTTCAATTTTGACAAAAAAATATGACTAACTCCAAACAGAGTATACTTATTTGGGCAATATAATGGGGTAAAATCATGTTTTAAGGTATTAATGAAATCAAAATGTTGTGAATGACACGTTTTATGCAAATAGAATAAAGAATTTTTTAAATGCATTAATTTTTATATGGACGGTTTATACGAATGGAAGCTTAAATGTACATAAATATTCCCCATTGCAATATTTATAAATGATTACGTTAAAATGGTTATTGTAACATTTTATTGTACACTAGCTCTAAAGTATAATTATGTAGAACATAGTTTACGTTTATCTCTTAAGGTTGAGCCAGCGTTTGCAATTTAACCGTAAAGGTTGTGGGTACTCACTTTCTATGCAATACAGGAGTTTAATAGACGATGATTGCAATATACCTAAATTAAAATACCTACTGTGGATATTCTCTGCGGTGGCACTATATCCTTGTCAGAAAATGAAAATAGCGTTCGGTATGCCAGTGACAGTTTAATTTTAATTATTATACACAATGACTATGGATGCCTTTGTTATGTTTGTATAGCAAATCAATTTGTTTTTATCGTATAAAGACAAATATAAAACCAATAATCGTTACTAAAATTAAAGTTTAAATAACATACTTCGGTAGTTATTTTCAGAAATAATATTTTGATTTGTCTTGTTTGGATTGCAAGTTCGCTCGCTATAGAAAATAAAAAGTTTTTTACTTAATATTTTTATTAATATTTGATTGTACCTATGGAGTATCGAAAAATATGCCAATTATTATGTATTCAGCAGTTATTTATCAGTATTAAAAATGTAACTAGAATCTTATTGTTGAAGATACAAAGGACTTTGATGTGTTTTTCAATATAGCGTTCAAAGTAATTTTTCAAAAACATTTAGCCATGAGTCATACTTAATTACTACACGGTGACAACTTCAAGTTGGTTATTTTATCCAAGATGGTTTATCCATTAAACTGCTGCTGTTTATTTTAAAAGTAACATTGATGAGTATGAATATGTCGAGCGTTAGAAATACAAGATTAAGAGCAAAACAAAATATAACTGTAGTTATTCAATTTAAGACAGAGTTCCAAATTGGATTACAGCAAAAAGTATACTACTCAATAAATTAATTTCTGAATGCATAATGTTTCGAGATCCAGATTATATTTATATTATATGTTTTGTTATTCAAATTTTTCAATTTTATTTTAATAATTATTAGAAAATCTTTATTTATGTTAATGCTACATGATAGGTTCAATGTAATGTTTTTTTTCTCTGTAAATTTTGCATACCGAAGTGGGTGAAGTGTTAAATATCACTATTGTAATGATCATTTTATAGCCACAATGTGCCAAAAAAAAAAAAAGTAACACGATCAGTAAATAGAAACGTCTGTAGGAAACCAGCAGAAAAAAAATCCATCCATCCCTTGTATTAGGTGCTGATAAGAAATGAACACCACGGTTCCTATTTTAGGGTAAATCTGTAGTGATAAATCATTACCAGGTTTGATTTTGATGATTCTTGAGAGCGGATTTGAAGGTATTAAAGTTAAGTTAAATAGTATTAGATCATTCACATTCCTCAGTGCAGTGCAATAATTTACAACAACAATGCCTCCATTTATAATATAATATAATTTTTAGTAAATAGTATTGTTAACTATTACTATGCTCTAGTAATAGTACAATGTAACTATCCACAAATTGTTTAATTGAGTAGTGTTACAAAAAAAGGTTTGTTTTTTTGGTTGCATAAATATAATTACTATCTATTAAATAAGGGAAAGAAGTGATACAAGGCAAACTTTCTATAGATGGTGAGCACCACGATCTGCCCTTTATAGATACATTATTAATCACCTACAATCCAGCTTTCAGCGATAAAATATTAAACAGTAAGTCTTTTTATCGAGTAAAAACACTAACTGCTAATAAAGAAAGAAGTGTTTCTAATTTCGTCATGATTAGATGACGATAACCACCTCCGTAGCCTAGTGGTATGGGCGTGTGCTTTAGAAACCGGAGGTCGCGAAAACTCAATAATTTTTTATAGTTGTTTTCTAGTTGGTTTGGGCAACTTGGGTCAATCACCTAATTGTCTGAAAAGTAAGACAATCCATGAGACGGATGGGCATGTAAAAAGTTAGTCCACACACCAACCAACATTGAACTAGCGTGGTGGGATACGGTCCAAAACCCCCTTATGAGTAGGGGTGTATTAGGGCAGGCCTAGGTCCAGCAGTGGACTATCACAGGCTGATGATGAGATGTCGATTCCTTAAAGCATTCGGTTTTAGTTAAGCTACCAAAAAATATTAATAACACAACAAAGTAAACATCAACGTTCACTTACATAACATTAGGACAATTCTCAACAAAACAAACTTTTAAAATTCAAGACTTATTGCTACGATTACATTTAAGTGGGTTATCTAAGCATGCAAGTAGTGCCAAATGTTATGTACTTTCGCGAATCAATACAGCTGAGATAGCAACAGTTCGAGAAACTATTACACTGGAACTTCTGGTTATAAGCTTTCAGTATATTTATCTAGACTTTCAGGCAATATTTTTCTTTTCAGCTTCTATAGCCTAGTTGTGTCGTTGAATTAACGTGACATGACTAACCCCTAATGGATAGGGGTGTATTAGGGAGGCCTATGTCCAGCAGTGGACTAACAAAGGCTGATGATGTGATGTGACTAACCTGCGCTTCATCTTGCCCCGGTAGTGTCGGGTAAATTATAATGCAAAACATAAACTTTTCTTACTCTGATGGATGGCGTGTAACATACATACATCGTTAGAAGTAAGTTAATTATGATTATGAAATTACCGTACTAATTATAAAGTATTTTATGTTCGAGCTGCTGAATAAAAAGGAAACGTCGTCTCTCTTAATAACGTAATATATTACAGATAAAATTGTAGCATAGTTTATGATAATGTGTAAAATATATCATCACATTTGTATTAATTGAACTACTGGTTTCTGTCATTGGTAATGTATGATGAATAAACATTTCCAAATTTCTAATTGTCGTTATAATCAAGTGGTACGGGCATTCACTTTAGAAAAAGGAATATACGAGTTCGAATCCTGCAAGGACTCATACAATTCAATTTTACGTTATTCTGCATTGTGTTTTCCCAATTGTATATAAATTTTTCTTACACTTATGGCTGTTCTGTAACACACATCGTTACTAGAAAGTCAATCGTGATCCCAAACTATCTAAACTTAGTACAAAGTATTTTCTATTTTAATAGGAACTTAGTGTCGTATCCCTCAATAACATATAAGACGAAAAATTGTGCAGATCACTGATTTCGATAAAAATTTACTAATAAACTCTTATATGAGTTTACCAATATTCCAAGTTAAGATTGAGCATTCAATTGAAAGTGCGGCGTAATCAATAAACTTGAATGAAAGCACGCGGGCGAGTATACATCGTTTATAGGAAACGTGGTACACACACTTTTAAATTTGTATTTGTATCAGAAACAGCGCCATTGTATAAAAATATTTTTTTATCCCAGTAACATAATTTAAATCAATTTATTATAAATCCTATGAAATACGACTTAATCAGTTTATTGAACCTTTGTCAAAGCCGAGAACTATAAATAAAGAAATATTTTAAATTGTAACTGCAATTTTTTTTATTGCATTAATAAATAGCCAAAAATAATTAAAGGAATGTAATTGCGTCATTAGATAATGGACAAGGCTTTAAAATTGTTATAAAAAATATTTTCGACAGAATATTTTTTGGGTTCACAAAAATTCACAAAAATACCTATTGCAAAAAAACCAACGACCCTTCTTACCAAATACGTTAATTCTATAAAGTTATTGTCCTCGCGATATATCTTCCCATAAGTCTCATAAGTTTAGTCAGAAATTTTTATGTTTAATCATTATGCTTAATCTGTATTGAAACATTATTTTTTTTTAACATTATAAACATTTGTTGTCGATAAAACCATAGTTTTTCTATCTACATTTGTATTAAGAAATAATATCCAAAAGCTATCTAGTCGGTGGACCAGATTAGTAGAAAGATGAATGTTTATAAGAAAACTCATCATTATTGAATTTAAAACGTTTACTCCTATTATAGGCACATACAGTCAATTTATCTTGTCATCAATTCAAATTCAAATTCAAATGTCTTTATTCAATATAGAACTTTATACTTGGTTATTGATTGTCAAACACACTACCACCGGTTCGGAAAAGGACGCCTCAGACCTGAGAAGAACCGGAAAGGAACTCAGCGGCTATTTTATGTCATCTTTTAAAAATAACAAAAATTTGATAATTCGGCATTACATATTATGCAATTTTGAAACAAGACCTGGAGTGAGCATTTCATTACCAGGCTCTGTTATTCATTTAAAAATTCATTAATATCGTAATAACCTTTAACAACATAAACGTTCCTTGACTATCTTTTAAATTTATTAATAGTTAAATTCTGAACATTTACTGGGATTTTGTTGTAAAACGAATACATTGTCCCATAAAAGTCTTACTTATTCTTCGTAGTCTAGAAGAATTAAATTATGTTTGTTCCTTGTATTTATGTCATGTGCATCGCAATGTCTTAGGTAATGATATCTATTTTTTGCACATACATTAAATTTCAAACTGTATTGAGAACTAAGTCATTACTTTATTTCTGTGAACAACTTTCTTAATGATTCTATGGGGTCCCATGGTATAGACTGCACGAATTGCACGTTTTTAGAGAACAAAGATTGTATTAGTATCTGCCGCATTTCCCCACAGTAGAATGCCATAAGACATAATACTATGAAAATGGCTGAAATATACTAAACGAGCTGGCTCCATATCAGTTAATAATCTAATTCTTTTCACTGCGTAAGCTGAAGAGCTTTGTTTACTTGTAGCCTATTAATATGGGCCCCATTGTAGTTTTGCATCTACAGTTATTCCTAGAAATACAGTTGATTTTACTACGTCTAACGCCTCCCATTCATAACCACATAAAATTTACCATACTTCAATTAGGAGTCATGAATCTAATACATTTTGCTTTTCTTTGGTTTAATACAAGTGATTAACACTAAACCAATTCGTTACTCTAGAGAGTTATTATTTACATCGTCATTTATTGACGTATGTCGTTTAATTTTAAAAATCAAGGAGTATCATCTGCAAGTAATACTATCCCTGCGCTATTATTTATCAAACATGGTGAGTCGTCTATATAAATGAGGAAGAGAAAAGGCCCAAGAATGGATCCTTGTAGGACCCCATATTTACCGGGGCCCCGGGAGATCTTTTACCATTCACGTCAACCCTCTGAATTCGATGGCTCAAGTACGAAGACAGAAGGTTGAGTGCGGTATTTCTTATACCATAGTGACGTAATTTCCTGACCAGAGTCTCATGGTGTACACAATCAAAAGCCTTTTTGAGATCACAGAAAATGCCTAAAGCATCCTGTGATGCTTCCCAAGCCTCAAAAATGCTTTTGACTAGCCTGATGCCTGCGTCAGTTGTTGAGCGACCCCTAGTGAATCCATACTGCTTGTTATTTAATTACGATTGAAATTTTTAACCAATTGATTTAGTAAGATTTTTAAAATAATTTACTAAGAATAGGCAGTAGATATTGGTCTGAAGTTATTAGGGTCCGTATTACATCCTGGTTTAAATATCGGAATAATTTTGCTATGCTTCATTAGGTCAGAAATTCGCCCTTGTATACTTACATTGATTAGTGCTGCTAAGTGAGGTGATATTACATCGATAATAGAATTTATCACCTTAGCAGAGATCCCCCATAGGTCTGTAGTTTTTTTAATATATAAAGTATTAAATGTACTTTTAATATCTCCGGTATTTAAGTCCGTATAATTAAAATTCTCTGTACATTCATTGGTATTATCTTTTAATAGTGACTCGGCAACGAACAACGAGACGTGTTTAAACAATTAAATAGATTTGCAAGGGCAATTAGAGGAACTACATTATCATCAAGGTAACCAAGAACCGGCTAATTCATGAATTGTCTCTCTCAAAAATTACTTACGATTGAGTAAATCAGAAAACAAATGCCATGCTCGTGTACTTCAGTCACATGTATTGATGCAATCATGACGCATTTGACGTGTCCATCAAACAATGTTGCATAAAAAATAATAAATTAACCAAAACACGAGGTGACCTTGTCATGGTCCAACCAAATCAGAGCGACAGCACACACTTGTCTGCCTGACAGAAATGATTAAGAGAACTAGGAGAGCTCCAGCATTTATGATACAATGCTGAGCTAAACCTTTTTCGTGCGTTATGTTTTATGTTGGAGATCGTTTTTCGTAATAATTTTATGTTTTGTCTGAATGTGCCAAATTAACATGTTAATTTAAAACTATTAGACATTTGTAATTTTATGTTAAAGCTTAGGAAACACAGGTAAGTTGAATTTGTAAATCTACTTCATTAAAAATTTTGCCAATTATTGTGTAAATTATAAAACTGTTGCACATAAAGAAAACGGTTATTACAAATTCCCAGTGAACCAAGCTAAATGTCTATTGTCTATGCAATGATTTACATTTGCCTAATTCAGAAAGCGCCTTCAGGGGTTAACACTCGACTAATTTAAATAAGTCTTTAGTTAGGCGGCTTTTTATTAGCATAATTGTATAAGTCTAATTGGAATTGTAGTTAAAAGACAATCATCTCTGTTTTATTTTAATCTTTCGTTTTACATAGCTTTGGTTTGGGAAAAATTCCATCACTTTTTATAAAGAAAATAAAATTAAGTAGTCGTTTTCGACTAATATTTATAAAAAGGGATGAATCATACGATTTTACCTTTTTGTATTTAAAGAAAATTTATTAATGGCTACCACCTGTAGTCCTCTTTTACAGGAGGCCTTCTCGGGCGGTACCACAGCGCTGCCACTAAGCAGTAGTGTGTAAAATACTACAGCGTATTTACTGGGTGAACGAGACGTAACATCCTATGTCTTACGGCAGCGCATTGGTGATACCCCTGGTATTGCTGAGGTACACGAGCGTCGGCGACAACTTTATTTTAGACGGCCCAATCGCTCTCTCGTCTTCGTTGGCAATAAAATAAAAAAAAAATTAACAACGTAAAACAATAAGAAAAAAGTTGGCGTTTTATTTAGTTTCCGTAGCACGAATTAAAACTAGAACGACTGGCCGGTTGCAATTAAGATTTATTTCATTTTAAATCTCACTTTTGCCAAGTTCAATATAAACCGGGAAAAATGTTCATTAAAAATATTTTATAGCCGAATATAATAATTAACTTTATTGTATTCATTGAGCTTACTATTTAATTTCTATTTTTAATGAAAAAATAATGTACTGGTAATTATCTTCTCCGAGTAAATTGTAATTTATTTAAACTTTTTTTATTTAACTATGTTTTCAAATCTATGAATGTAAATCTAGAGGGCTATAACCTCACAATTTCCATTTCGAATATGCTGCAAACGTTACGCCAACAAAAATATGATTGTGATCAAATTAGATGCAATGTTATTTGATTCGTTGTTTGAGAACTTAAAGTAATTTTTCTTTAAACAAAAATAAATATAATTACTTGTAAAAGCGGACCGAATAAATTGTTAAAATTAAACCAAAATGTGGACTACATTAACAAATAGATCATTGATCATGTGAATATATTTGCTGAAATTTCCAGGTACCTATGCTGCAATGGCTATTTGTAAATCGTTGGCAGTTTTGGCGTAACTTTCAACGATCTATTTGACTGCATGGATAAATTGGGAGTTAGACTACATATTACAAAGATAATATGAAATCTAAGTCAACAGTTATCCGCATGCTTTTGGAACTATATATTTGAATACTATATTGAATTGTACCGAAATTACTTTACAGTTACAAATATATCAATTCAAATTCAAATTCAAATTCAAATTCAAATATCTTTATTCAATACAGAAGTGTAACACTCGCTTATTGATTGTCAAGGACGCTACCACCGGTTCGGAATAGGACCAAAATGTTTCCAATAAATGTTATTTCTTTAAATCTACATTTATTACTTATATTATTAAAGGATTTAGTTGTTTTATTGGTTTCGGAAACGAATGCCGATTCATATCTAGGATATTTCGAAAATCTATTAAAATTAAGCTTCATAGGTTTCAGATAGAAGATAAGTGGATTGGACCACCCCTACAAATCCGTTTTTTTTTTCAAAAGTAGAGCCAGTACTGCAGAGCGACAAGGAACAGTTGAGTATGCGTAGATCAGTCAAAATAATTTATTTTTTATAGTGAATCGCAACCGGACTTGGTTTGATATTTTAGGGCTGATTATAACAATGTCGCAGTGACGTGACAGTGACATGCGGCGGAGACGTCGGAAATAATTTCTAAATAATAGTAATCAACAGCATAATAAATAAACGATTTACGGTTAAAATTTACATCATCATCATTAGCGTGTTAATCGACTGACGGACATAGGCCTTCTCAAATGTACGCCTTCTCCCTTAGGGGTTTTGGACCGACACCAAAAAATTACGTTGTTACATAAAATTGGTATTGGGTGATCTGCAGAAAAAATTCTAAACGATGGTGTGAAGTAGGTCATTTGAAAGAGTTCTTTCCTCCTGCTATGGCTCCTTCAGACTAATTGTCCTCCTTATTTAATTGCCGCTACATTATCTTACTTCCTAAAATTAAAAATGGATATTTCTTTTGTGTGCAAAGTCGCATTTATTTCTTACAGGTCTAAAACGTGATTTTGATTTCTGGCAGGTTATTTTTTTTAACCGACTTCAAAAAAGAAGGAGGTTCTCAATTCCCTGTATGTTTTATATTTACCTAAGAATTTAGGCCTGGGTGAGCCGATATGGATGTTTTTTAAATATAAAAGGTTTTCCGTTTGGTCCCTTAATTTGGACCAGCTTTGACAGTGACATCCATGAAAAATTGATAATAGATTTTTATCAACATGAATCCTATCGGCAATCATATATTTTTCAAAGATGTTACATAAATTTGATTAAGCTCCGATCATTTAGTTTTCACGTCCAATAATCTTTAGAACTTATGCTATATATTTTTGAAGAAATATTTGATTGCCCGAAGCTACTACTAAAAGGGCAAGTGGAAAAAATTGAGATGAAGTTTCTTTTATTCAAAGATTAATTCCACTTTTAACAACTCTAGCATATCTCAAATATATATGAACTGATGAATCCATTACCAAATGAATCTGTTCGAAAACGCATAAATACAAGATATAATTATTTATAACTTAATTATTACAGTAGAGACTTAAAGAAATAGGAGAACTAGTTTAGGGCCCTGCTGGGTCGAAACATAATAAAGTCATATTAGGAAATAAAATCCACAGAATAGTTTAATTAACTTATTCAGGAAAGGCGACTGAAATATTTGAAAAACAATATTTGTTCTTTTTAAACTTTTCATTATTTGAAACTATTTGATGGTCATATCAGTTTGCTGCGAGCTAAATTTTCGGTAAATGCGAATTGATATAATTACTACTAGCTGTGTCGTAACCTCTCCGCTGGTAATTTAACAAAACCTTTTGGGAAGAAATTAGTAAAACCAAACCAAACAAGTAAATCAAATCTTAGCTGATCTCTAATTTAAAAAAATATTCATAACAAATTTCAAGGTTAATCAATTTATAGCCCAAGATATCTGATCAATGTTCATCGCGATTTTATTTTGACAAACTATGGTCCCTATTGATGGTAGGTCTCTTTTTATAGGGACCTCTGTAGGTCACCCGGTTCTATCTTGACGCAAAGCATGGGTGAAAGCACTGTTGCGTTCGTCATACGAGCCCGTATTGCTTATACCTGACAACACCTTATGTTCACGGTGACCCGTTGGTGATACCACTAGTATTGCAATGTCTATGGCATCTGTGACCACTTCCATCACGTGGCCGATTGCTCGCTGCTTATGGGCAATAAAAAAATAAACAAAGCTTATTCGCCATGAACAGGAGTTTTGCTTCTAAATGTTGTATTCAAAATGAAATGAAAATAATGAAAGTGAAGCTGAATGAATAATGAAAGTTACAACGTTTACAAGCGTTATTTCTTGCAAAATGGTCTCAACGAAAATATGGTCTCTCTTCGCGGTTACTTGGCACTTACATTTATTGT